>CM068713.1:36160714-36510714 GCA_035079005.1 Fraxinus americana | reverse complement strand
ATAAATATGATTCAAATGCATATGCATGTGGTTCCTCTAGTAGTAGTAGTTTGTCTTCCACTACATGTACTCAAACTTCGAGTACTAGTCCAAATGCGTTGATATCTGAATTAATTGATTACTTTAGTTATACTATACCTAGTAACAAATCAGTTAAGAAAAGTTCAGAAGATGTCATTGAATTCTGGCGAAATAACGAACGTCGATGGCCAATAGTTTCTGCAATTGCAAAAGATCTATTAACACCTCCGGTTAGCACTGTAGTTTCGGAGTCTACTTTTAGTATAGGGAAGGGGGTTCTCTCTGAGATCTGAAGTCGACTAAAAGAGGATATTTTGGAAGCTTTAATGTGTGTGAAGGATTGAGAAGGCGCTAATTATCGAATTCAACATAAATATACCGAAATTGCATGTAATCAAGTAAGTGATATTTAATTTCACTACACTCATTACAAATTTTATTTTCATACCTTTATAATGTTTTTAAAAAAATTGTACACGTAATAGTTATTCGTGTACAACTTTAACTCTGCCTACTCAAAATTGAAGTAGCCGGTTTCAAGCCCGAATAAAGGATGAGGGTTTATCTTCCTTTTTTTAAATAAAAATGTTTTAAAAAATGTATATTTATTATTTTAAAAATTATAAATATTTTGGAAAATGTATATTTTTAAAAAAAAATAGAAAATGTGTATATATATATTTTTTGAATTTAAGATTTAGTTATAGTAGCGTTTAAAAAAAACAGGTCAAATTTGAGAAGCCGGCGAGCCGAGCTGCTCGTTTTGGGCGAGCTCGGCTCATGCCAGAGCTCGCCCAAAATCTAAGCTCGGCTCGTGTGCGAGCACGAGCCGAGCCCGTGCGGGCCCATTGACACCACTACGGCTTGTTAACAGCACCCATAACTCCCCCTTTTATATTTAGTTAGATGTGGTCGATTTTAACATACTAAAGGTCATGTCCGAGTCCCCTGTTTTTTGTAAAAATAATTTTGCAGTTGTGTTGTTTTGGAAACTATGTAGTTAAAAAAGAGGCAAAATTATTTTATCAAGAGAACATATTGTTGAAAATAAGTTTGAGAAAAAAATAAATTTTTGGAGCATGAGATTCAAACATAGGCTAAATATATCGGTAGTCTATAGGTAAGATCAAATAAAATATCGTATAATTTGTCGTCTAGCAATTCAAGTGTCCAACACTTATTGTCACAAATTATTTTGTTTTTTTAATAATTACTAGTCAGAAACACGTGCAATGCACGTACAATGATGTAGTTGAGTACGTAATTGCGTATGTATTAAAAACCCAAAATAAATAACTAATAAACCCAAAGAAATTGAAAAAAAACAAATCAAACGTTAAAAAAAAAAAAGCTTAGCCGAGCTGAGCCATAAAGCCATTTCTCTATTTTAACTTAATCGACAATATATTTATATTATTATCACATTTTAAGTTTTTTTAAAAAATTTGAAATCGATCCAAATGGATATTCTTATCGTGAAATATCGAATCAAACGAAAAATTGTAGGAAAATAAAGTTCGAAAAAAGGACATTGAAATGAGTTTGGGATTGAAAAGAAATATGAACAATCACGATTTTACATTTCATAATTAATGTAAAATTATTTTGATATTTAAAATTTATCGATCATATATTTATCATGGCCGCACTTCAAATTTTGATATTTAAAATTTATCGATCATATATTTATCATGGTTGCATTTCAACATTTCTAACAAATTTTAAATCGCTTAAAACGAATATCTGTAACTAAAAATACTGAATCAAACGTGAAAAAAAAAAAATAGCCGAGCCAAGCAGAGAATCGTAAAGCCATTTGGCTCGACTAGGCTCACGGTTTGTGAACAGTACCCATAACTGCCTCTTTATATTTAATTAGATATTTCTGGAGATTTTCGTGCTTGATCGTCATCTTCCACTCTTTGAATGCAACTATATGGATTCTTACTCACATACTCAAGAATGATTTATTTAATAGTTGAACATATTTGATCCAAAATTTTAGCTAGAAAAAAGAGATTAAGCTTTGAACTTTGTTCAATTCCTATTGCTGCACAGGAAATTTGATTTGCGTTTCAATTTTAATTTGTTTTTACATTTTTTTTGTTATGAATGTCTATTTTAAAATTGCAGAAAATGCATATGATTTGTCATTCTGGAAAATTGTTATCCAAAACTGAAAACTGAAAAACACGTTCTATTTGAAATTTTTAGAAATAATTTTATGATAATTTATTAGATTATATATACATTTTAAAGTTGATGAATATTACAATATTATTTCACTGTACAAAAATAAAATAAAATAAATAATAAATTGACTTGACAAAAGATAGGAAATAAAAATAATGTCGTGAATTGAGAAAAATAGAACCCAATTTCACGCCATGCCACCACCTTTTTGGTATTGTGGTTGTCTTCATCTTTACGGCTTCTAATTTGTGCTTTGTAATTGGGTCTAATCAGAGGTGAATACAGAAATTTAAAGTTTGAAATTTTACAATAAAAAATTTACGTCCAAAAAAATCATACCTCATATAATTTTGCATCTGAAAATTTACATCGAATATGATTTTTGCAGATGTAAAATTTCGAAAATTTTTGATTCGTATTCCATATAAAATTTCCTAATAAAATGATGAAAATTACATTGAGAACTTTGTATCGCCAAAATAATAAATGTTAATGAAATAATTGAATTTTTTAAAGAAAATACGAGTTAGACGCCTTTTTGTAAAACTCACGTTTAACGCATCTTTAACTATTTTCGATATCTGTTTAGACTATTCGATATGCCTATAATATAGTTCTCGAAATAAGTTTTGAGATGATATATGCAATTTGTAGATTCGATTAACTTGCAATCGTCGGAGAATTTTTAAAGTTAGCATGTTATCGAAATTTTCGAAATACTAATTTTGAATGTAAGTAATAACATTTGCTAGATTGATCATTTCGTATGCCATTAACGACGTAGAAAACTAGACCGTGAGCACTTCGAAAGGTATTAAGAATGCAATATTTCGATTTCGTTTCACATCCCATAGTAACTTCGAAATTGAAACAATAACATAGAAAATTTAATTGTGAAAAAAAGAGCAAAGTTGGGGTCACGTGAACACAGGCCACCCCTACGTCCGCCCATGGTTCTAAATTTCCAATTATTTGTAATTTTCTTATTCACTATTGAATTTTTAAACTGTCGACCCTCTAATTAACGACGTAGAAAACTAGACCGTGAGCACTTCGAAAGGTATTAAGAATGCAATATTTCGATTTCGTTTCACATCCCATAGTAACTTCGAAATTGAAACAATAACATAGAAAATTTAATTGTGAAAAAAAAGGGAGCAAAGTTGGGGTCACGTGAACACAGGCCACCCCTACGTCCGCCCATGGTTCTAAATTTCTAATTATTTGTAATTTTCTTATTCACTATTGAATTTTTAAACTGTCGACCCTCTAATTTAATATAATATTATGAGATCATTATAGTGGGATAAATAGACCATTTTTTTCTGGATTTGTACATGAACTTAATGTTTGGCATATGATTGCAACAGAATGTAGCAGCAAAATGGGTCCATATATCATTCATTCACACAACTCATCTGCATGTGCTTTCGAATTATTGTGTATACTGCACCAATCAATCCATCGGCCTTATAAATTCTTTCATGGATCTAAATTTCATCATCAATACATTTTGCATGTTCTTTAAGAAAGACTCGGAGAGACTCTCACCCCTTACACCCCCTCGGTGGGTACCAAACCCTTGAAACTATGCAACGCAGCCCTCAAGGTAGCTATACTGGCAGCACACAACACCTTAGCCAGGGGCGGAGGGAGAGGAGGTCCTGGGGGGGACCCGGACTCCCCCAATTTTTTGACAATTTTATTTTTATTTTAAAATTTTATTTTTTGTATTTACATTTTGTCCTGAAATGAATAAAAAACTTAAACCCCACCAATCCAAATCCAAGCATTTCCGTCCCGACTCCCATTTCCTCTTCACAAAAGTTGGTTAAAGTTGGTTGTGACAAAAAAAAAAAGAAGTATACCCGTTAGTATATAAGCTTTTGACATTAGAATTAATTCTTACAGTTGCTACTACTACTACTGTAAAGAGGGTATTTTCTGTAATGAATTATATCAAGAATCGATTGCGCAATCGAATGAATGATAAATGGTTAAATGATAGCTTGCTTATGTATATTGAGAAGGATGTATTCGACAGGATTAATGATGATATAGTTATACAATGTTATCAAAATATGAGAATTCGAAAGGAACACTTGTAATGAGGTATGATTTTATTAAATTAAATATTAGTACTTTCTTTTATACATTTCTTGATTTATTTTGTTAATAATGTACATTAATTTATATTCATTTGTTTCATTTCTCTATCACAAAGTACCAACTTCTCTCATTTTAATAGATAATGTTTCAAAAAAAAACTCGAGGGCACTGCCCACGAACCCCCTTGGGCCCCCACCCCTTCAACTCTTCGATCCCCCTACTTCGATGGGCTGGCTCCGTTCATGACCTCAGCTATCGTATCAAAGATAGTGAAGCAAAATGGGATAGCGCGTTACGAGGCAAAGGCCATTAGAGATTGCATTGGTGATATGAAAGACACAGTTTATGAACTTAAGCAGACACTCAATGCCATGGGACATCTCAATGATCCCAACCAGGAATTCCAGCGAGCTAATACCAAGACATGGGCTAGTGCGGATATAACTAATATTGATTCATGCATGGACGGGTTTTCAGGCCGGAGAGTGAATCCCATTGTGAAGAAGAAGATCAGAAGCGGCATCACTGGAGTGCAAAAACTTATTAGCAATGCTTTGTCCCTAATCAACCACCTATATTAATCAAGAACATATGAACACCTATTATATTTTTGTTGTTTCATAATCTCCAATGATACAGGATGGAATTAATAATTATCCACTATGGCCAATGAGGTGAGAACTACTTGATATGCACTCCATGTAGAGCATCACATGATAGGCCGTCTACCCGTACAAGCTGTCTACCACTATGAGGTCTTCTACGTTCACATAGGTCGTCAACCCCCAAGAGACCCTCTATGTCACTTATGTCGTCTACCACCATGAGGTCGCCTACCACCATGAGGCCCTCTACGTTCACATATGACGTTTACCACCATGAGGCCGCCTACCACCATGAGACCGTCGATCCCCATGAGGTCGCCTACCACTATGAGGCCCTCTACACTCACATAGTTCTTCTACCATTAAGAGGCCTTCTCCTCCATTACTAAACTCTCCATTACGAGTAAAGCATTTTCATTCTATTGATTGACTTATGGTACAATCCAAACTCTTACAATACTTTCGATAACTTACAAACAAGAAATATCGATCCTTATACAATATTGAACTTTATATGATCTCAATATGACCCAACCTATTGAACAGTCAAGTGATCTCAATATGACACACAAATTTGAATATTTTTTTTACAATTGAAACGTCTTTCTTAATAAATGATACAAATCAATTAAGTATCAAAAGAGGCTAACCTTCAATAACTTGCAATGAATGATAGTTCAAGTGTTAGATAAGAAAATTTTGATGAATATGCTGATTTCAAACGTTTAATTTAATCAATCAAAGTTTTAATTATATAAAAGTAGAAGAAATAAACGCAATATAAGATATATCCATCTTTTATGAATAATAACAATAAGTTGATTATCAAGAGAGAGATGAGAAACTTACAATCTATTTGTTCTAGAAGGGATAATAGTTCAAATGGTCATTGAATTTAGCAAAAGGTCTACAAGGGGTCACCAAACTTTAAAAACCACATTATTTATCACTAAGCTTTGCATTTTGTAATCTTGTTAGTCTCTAAACTCAAATTCCAACCAAAAATTGACGGAAGCTGACGTGGTTGCATATGTAGCTTGATGTGTCAATTGCTAAGTGCCAAATTAGCTACATACATGGATTTTATAAATTAAAACACGTGTTAAAAAAAAAAAAAAAAAAAGAATCAACCCACTCCCATCGCCGCCTTTGACAGCCGCCACCATTCGCCACAGCCGCCTTCCCCACATCCCCGTCGTAGCCGTAAAACTACCCAACACTACCAATGCAACAACAACATAACCTTTCCTTAATCAAATATTGACCACAAACCAATAATCTCAGCAGTGAATAGAACGGAGCTTTGACATCAACCAATAATCTCAGCTGCTATATATTTTTATTTTTGAATTTGACTGACCATCAAATTTAGGGAACTCTCTTCAATAACAGTGAAAATTTTTAGAACACGCGCAACCTTCCATTGCCAAGAACTAGTAAATGCTATGTCAAGTGGGACACTAACATCTCTAGTGTAGAGAGAATCATTAGCACTGAGCACTCTCAGCATTTCCATGGACCTTCAAATTTATTCATTGTTCCAACCAAATCAAGAAATCGATGAGTTGATCTAAGCTGGTGAGTGCTGCACCCATACCAAGAAACTTCAATGGTCACCGTTTCATATCCAAATTTGGGGGGATTTTCTTCCCTGAATGTGAGAGAGATGGTTTGATTCAATATTATTGTTTTTAAAAGTGTTTTAATTAATAAGATTCAAATGTGTATCTGATTTGGCACTCAACAACTGACAAATCAAGTCACGCATGTAGCCACATCAACACTTCGCCATTTTTGAATGGAATTTGAGCTCAGTGACTACTGAGATTACAAAATGCAAAGTTTTGTGATGAATTTGGTGATTTTTAAAGTTCAATTACCCTTTTTGGACATTTTACAAAGTTTAGTGATCGTTTGGACTATTATCCCGTTGTGGAATGTTTGTATATAATTCTATTTTCGTTCAAAATGTAATTTTGGTAGTCATTATCTTCTTTTGATTTATAAAGTTGCATTTTGGCAAGTAAAATAATTCTGATGTTAAACTTCTTTTTCTTCATTCAAAATTTTCTTCTACTATGTTCTTTTCAATTTCCTACACATATAAAAAAAGTGAGGAGGCTTGTCACTGTAGAAATTATGGTCTGCCCGAAACGACACCGTTTTGTGCCTGGCGGAACGACATCGTTTGGTTGGCTGGATATTTTTATACTTCCAATAATGCGACCTTTTCGTCTTAGGGTTTTTTCTTCACGATCTCTCCGTCTCTCTTCGTTGAAAACTCTTCTTCGCCGTCTCTTCTTGGTCGTTCATCTGGTAAATCCCGCAAATCCGTCCCTTCGTCATCGTCGACAAGGTCTGCTCATCCTCGTCGATCTACCCGTCTTTGGTTTTTTTTTTCTTTTGGTGTTTTTTCTTTCGATTTTTTTTTTCAACTGCTTTTAATTTTTTTGTTGTCATCGCCTTCGTTGGGTCGATATGGCTTTGTTTAGTCTTTTTCTGCCTTTTGTTGCCTTTTTCAAGTTATATCAGTGTTGTAATTTTCGAATTTTTTTCGTTTCCTGGGTTGATTCTCGCTGTGAAAGGGCTCGGGTCTTGGGTGGGTTCTTCGATCCTTGTTCATTCATTCAAATTTTTGATTTTTCGTCGCCTCACTTGGGTCGATCTACCTTTGTTTAATCGTCGTGTGCCTTTTGTTGGTTTTTTACAAGTATCAGTGTTATCATTTTTGGAAAAATTGGTTTTCGTCGCCTTCGTTGGGTCGATCTGGCTTTGTTTAGTCGTTGTCTGCCTTTTGTTGCCTTTCTTCAAGTTGTCAGTGTTGTAATTTTCAATTTTTTTTCATTTTCTGGGTTGATTCTCGCTGTGGAAGGGCTCGGGTTTTGGGTGGGCTCCCTCGATCTTTGTTTTGTTTTCACCTTCTTTCAAATTTTTGATTTTTCATCGCCTTCCTTGGTTTTTTTCGGGATATCAGTGTTATCATTTTCAGAAAAAAAAATCATGTCTGGGTTGATTCGCCCTTTGAAAGGGCTCGGATCTTAAGTGGGTCGAAAAAGGCAAGGTTTTTTATTTTGTTGTTTTCTTGCTTGTCATTCGTTTTCCAGGAGAACATTATTCATTTTGTGTAATTTATTTACGTTGTTGCTTGGATATAGGTGGAAGGACGAGGTTGAAAGAAAAAAGGAAACACCTTGGACAGAGGAAGAACGCAGGTATAACAATCACTCAGAGATTCACATTCCAATTGTCATGATTTTTTGCTGAATATGTAATTTATTTATTTTGTTCTGCATATGAAATGAGAATTGTATACAATCATTGAATTTATTTTTAAAAAATTTCAATTGAAAAGGAACGAAAATCTGTATTATTCTTAATGCATGTGGAGGATTTTTTAACCTTGAGAATATCGCAATATTTTGGGTTTATGCTGTGTGAATTTCTTACAGATTTTTTTTTTTTTGGGATAATTGTTTGACATTGATTAAAGTCCATATCGTTTCAATGTTGTTATTGAAAATATCAGGAATGTAACTTCTTTTTTTCTTTGTGCCTATTGCCTTAGTTTGCAAGGAGGTTAGGTTGTTGAGTAATAAACAATAAAATTGGCAAAGAAAATGAAAACTTGAAGAAATAGAAATTGTTTGTTTAAAGGTTTTAAGATTTTGCACGACAGAGGTTGAAGAAGAGTGGCCAAGCTGTAATCTAGAATTTGGGTTTAAGACATAGAAAGAATAGTTAAATTAGTAAAACAGAAAATTTTGGAATTGGGGGCATGTTTGAGGCTTATTAGGACCTGTCTTTAGCTTTCATGCTACGGTATTTTTAAATTTGGGTGGAATGCTTAATGTATGGGTGGAACCAGTTGCCATTTTAGTTTGGATACATCGATTTATTAATACATAATTTTCCTTTTAGTTGCCTGTGATAATAAAAAGGCCGGACTTCACTACCGCTACCATTTGGTCAGTAATAGAGTGGTGAATGATTTTGTGAGGTTTTTTTCTAAGCCAGTGGATGTGAGCATCATACATACTATAATATTCGAATCAGCATATTTGAAGAGAGTATATTAATATTTCCTCTATGTTACCTGTTAATTTACATTTGTTACTGTATTACTCATTTTTCAATTTTGAGTACTGTCTTTTATGATTGAAAATTTTATGTGGATATCTTGAAGCTAGAACTTGGCATCTCATGATTGTAAGGTTAGTTTTTTTGTTTTTAGTTTTATTTTTTTGTATTGTTGTGTGTATGTTTGAAATACATTTCTATAATTCAATGATTATGTAGAAAATACATTCAGTAGTTTTGAGATGATTCTATAGGAAATTCACCTAATTGTTTTAGATATTATTTCTTCGCATGCCACTTCGTGAGTGCAAGTAAAGAATCGTAGGGTTCTTTCTGCGTGTTATTTCTTTGGTGAATATTCAATTATTCAATAAATCAGTATAAAAAATACACTATGATTTTTTCCCTTAAAGTTATCCAAAGATGTTAGCAAATTAAAATTTGCTTTGAGAAACTCTTGATGGAAGAATTGAATTTGCCTTCTTTTAAAGTATTAATAATTTTGCATCAAGATAATGATTAATGAGATATTATTTGCAGTGTGTACTGGTGCGTATCAGTGTGGACAAATTTTTGCTGTTGCTTCTAATTATCTCATTTTACATTTGTCAATGTAGGAGAGCTTTGATGCTTTTTATTTATGTTCCGTTGCATCGAAATAATTAGTTTTTACTTTTGATGTTTGAAAGCATTTTTCCTTTTTTTTATTATGTTTGTAGATAATGTCTAATTCTCGTCGGGTATGTATTTCCCATGACTGCGATGATGGTGGACCTGAACAAACAAAAAAGAAATGCAAAATAAGAGACGAAGAGAATTATATGCAAAGCGAAAGGAATTCAAAGCAAGCAAGGAAAGACGTATTGGTCGTCCTTCACGTGCATCACAATTACAAGGTGAATTACTTTTTATTTTTCACACATAAAAATCGTTCATGCTTTTGAATATCTTCATTGTCAACAATTTTGATTATGTAACATTTCTTAGTTTCCCCCCAAAAAAAAACTCTTTTTAAAAAAAACAAAATCTCACATGTCTAAGTTGTTTTCATTATTGTTATGAAGTTAGAGTATTGTACATTGTATTCAAATTCTTTGTTTTCCGACATTTGTTCTATGTTGGAAAACAAAAAACTCACATATCTAAGTTATTTTTTATTACTTTATAGAGTTGTAGTTATTGTAGATGTTATTTAAATTAAATGTTGATTTTCCTTTTACACTATATACCATGAAGTATTAGATATTTTCATAAAAATTGTGTTATGTCAATTTTAAGTTTTCATTTTTATGGATGTCACTAAAAAATTTGTGAAAATGAATAATTTCTTTTTTAACAATTTGATGCTTTCTAAAAATAAAATAAAATAAAGGCATGTCTCATAAGAATGTTAGGTCCAGTTATTTATCTCATTTTTACCTTTTAGATTGAACATTATTATTTCTAAATCGTGTGTCCTTGGAAGCGAAAGGAGGTTTTTATTTTATACAAATTGATCTTTATGGTGTATTTTTTTATATGTGCTTGTAAATGAAGCTAATTGAAATCTATGTATTGTAGATTCACACTTTGGCGACGATGTCTTGTGTGGTACTGAGGCACTCGCTTCTTGCTCCATCATCCTAGGTCCTTCATCTTGTGCTGACACTACAGGTACATTTAACAATAAAATTGGACCCTGGATGGAGAGAAAAGAGGAAATCCGAATCAATTGCTTTTCTCCGGGATTGATGCTATAATTAGATCTTTCATTTCAGAGGAACAGACACTGTGATGGATGATATAACAGCTCTTCTTTACATTTTCAAAGTAGCGCTGCCTGTTTGGTAGGTATTGTTGGTGTCCTACGACCTATTCTTGAGCAAAATGTCTTCAAAGGTATTTTTATGGTATCTCTAACCAAGTGGTATGATTTCTTGTTTCAAAGATCTTTTCTTTTTATGGGTTATGCAATTATAAATATGTCATAAGTTTATTATTATTAAAAAGAATTCTATAAGTGTAAAGCATGTAGTGATGTATAGTTAAATCAATACTAAGTCGCTGTAATCAGTTGTAGATAATAGAAGTTAGGTGCATGATACTGAGACTTAAAAACTGAAGCATCGAAGACTAGAAAAATAATGTTTAGAGTCTGGATCCATATTCCACCTTTCTCTTATTTATGTAGGAAAAGGAAGAAAAATTATAAGTTACATGTTCTACACCTCATCATTCTGACATTTGATGACTGGACCACAGGACTAAAATGGCAATTTTATCTTAGTGACTAAATTCCCTTTTTTGCCTACTTGCTAAGTGAAAATTGAAAGAAAAGTGAAGTGGCTAAATAATGGGATATGTAATGTATATTCATCTAACTTGGAAAATATAAATGAGCTTATTCTTTACAGATATTAAATGGTTCATGGGGGAAAATTTTATAATTTGGAATTTACAGTTGTTTTATCCTTCAATGGAAGTGTGCGCAAATGCTTGTTTTGTATGAATATGAATTGAACTCGAAGTACGAATGTTATAAGGGAAACTGAGCATGAAGGTCCTTCAACTTGCATAGCTTCATTTGCAGTTTACATTAACACATCTTCCATAAGTGAGTTTTAATTGTTACACGTCATTCCTCTCATTTTCTAAATAGTTCCTGTGAGAGCTGTTTTTTTTTTTTTTTTTCAAATCAATTATTATGGTATTTTTATGGTGTCTCTAACCAAGTGGTATGATTATTCGTTTCAAAGCTGTTTTCTTTTTTATGGGTTATGCAATTATAAATATGTCATATGTTTATTATTGTTAAAAAGAATTCTATAAGTGTAAAGCATGTAGTGCTGTATAGTTAAATCAATACTAAGTCGCTGTAATCAGTTATAGATAATAGAAGTTAGTTGCATGATACTTAGACTTAAAAACTTAAGCATCAAGGGCTAGAAAAATGATATTTACATTCTGGATCCATATTTCACCTTTCTCTTATTTATTATGTAGGAAAAGGAAGAAAAATTACAAGTTACTTGCTCTACACCTCATCATTTTGACATTTGATGACTGGACCACAGGACTAAAATGGCAACTTTATCTTAGTGACTAAATTCCCTTTTTTGCCTACTTGCTAAGTGAAAATTGAAAGAAAAGTGAAGTGGCTAAATAATGGGATATGTAGTGTATATTCATCTAACTTGGAAAATATAATTGAGCTTATTCTTTATGAATGTTAAATGGTTCATGGGGGAAAATTTTATAATTTGGAATTTACAGTTGTTTTATCCTTCAATGGAGGTGTACACAAATGCTTGTTTTGTATGAATATGAATTGAACTCAAAGTACGAATGTTATAAGGGAAACTGAGCATGAAGATCCTTCAACTTTCATAGCTTCATTTGCAGTTTACATTAACACATCTTTGATAGGTGACTTTTAATTGTTACACGTCATTCCTCTCATTTTTTATTTTTTTTTCCAAGCTGTATAGATATATCATTGAAATGAAAGAGGAGTATCCTCCTTTTGTTTGGTACCACTCAAAAATATAAGGTGTAATGTGAATTTTTAATTGGAAAAAAAAAAATTTCCTTCTCTTCTCTATCCTGATCGTCATCGTGCCTGAAAACATAAATTAGGTCCATTTTTCTTACTTATTATCGATTTACGATGTGCACACCTTAGGAAAATAGGTATGCATGTTCCTTTTTTGTGAACAATAATTCATAATCTATCACAGTTCATGTACTTTCAGTTTTTTATATTATCCTACATAAGACCAGTCAGATTTGATTGCTACTGTGCCTACAGATTTTTTAACTACAAAATCTTTAGAATTTTGCTTGCAACATTATCTTTGTTGGTACAGTCCCTCAGCTTTACCAGCTCCTGTCAGATTTGAAGGACATAAAGTAAGTCTGTGTTTGACCTTACCTCTTCATTCTTCATCATCATCACAAATCTCATTACAGATCTGTCTTTTTATTTGTTTGTTTGATTTTTAATAATAAAATAAAGAGTATGTTGCACTTATACAACCAAAAAAAAAAAAAAAAAACCACACAAACACAGCCTATATTGCACGCACCTTACCATTGTTCTTTTTTATCTGACCTCAAAACAGTATGGTGCAGTACCTAATTATTTTATTGATACGGTAACACATACCTCATTATCTTCCTGCTTATGTATATCTACCACTAGCATCTTCTCAAATCAAAAAAAAAAAAAAAAAAAATTACTAAGGTATTATCAGAGACTTCATCTTCAGCCAGTTTCTTCAGCATTTTTCCAGTTGTATTTATTTCAGGTTACTTTCTGTAGCCATTTACTGTCACTTATTTCAGGTTCCTCTAAGTTTTTCATAACACTTAATAGCACATAAAACAATTGTTTTTACATTTATTAACTCTGTCTTCTTTTATATTGGTTGCTATCACACACAAGCAATGGCAAATGAATACAGTCTCATAACAGATATCTCTCCTGGTCAAAGAACTTGGACAGCAAAAGTGTTTGTTGCTGAAAAGGGACCAGCAAGGACAGCTCAACACAGCCCCTCAAAATACCAAAACTTCATACTTATGGATGAAAAGGTATAACATAGTTAATATATACTTCATTTACTTTCCTGTTATGCTATTTTAGTGTACAAAGATTTTTTTCACCATGTATTCACAGTGTCTTTTCTGGTGTAATCTTTAATACACTTTAGATAGTCGACTAACTCACCACAATTGTATTTCAAAATTGAACAGGGAAATAGAGTTCATACCACAATTTGGAACAATAATATTTCAGCTTTTGAAAATGAACTAACCCTTAGAAAAACATACTTGATCTCCAATGCATATGTAAGACATCGAAAAAGCGATTATAAACTGTGTGCTGAAGATGTACAGTGGACTATTTCCGGAACAACTAGGATTGAGGAAATACAAGAAAACAATGATGCACTACTGTTTTCAACATTCCACATCACTCCATTTCAAGATTTTGAAAAATATATGGACACAGATATGACATAGGTATCATCATTATTTGTCTGACATATTTTTTTCTTCCATTTCTTATTCTTTTCCTCATTATTTCATACTAACATATTACTCTATTGTAGCTGTACTTGCAATTGCTATTGACATACGACCCAAGAGGCTCATACATACACGAGCTGGCGGGCAAGTATATGTTCAAGACATTGTTCTTATGAACAAAAGGTTGATATTTATTTTGTTATACTTTAGATCCAGCTTATTTAGACTATGAGATATAATTAATTTTTTCAAGTGCATACCAGGTTTGAAACAGTTGTCCTGACAATGTGGGAAGCTTTCGTGGAGCGAGAATGCATTCTTATTGCAAACAATATAGCAAAAAAACCAGTCCTTGTTGGAAATCATTTAAAAGTTTCGTCTTTCAACGGTTTGTTCGCTGAACCTTTTCTTAAATATATAGTTGGATATAGCATCTTACTTGGTTGTTATAGCAAAAAATTTAATATGCTTTAGAAAGTTGCATGTATGTATGTATATATAAAATAACCTGATAAATAATTTATACTTTCCTTCATCTTTGTAGGGCTGTCTCTATCTACAAAGACCAATAGTTTCTTCTTCATTGACTATGCATTTGATGAAGTTACAGAACTCAGGTCATGGTAATATCTATCTTCTATTACATTTTACCACTTTAAATCACTTCAGTACATGAATTAAACTCTCCTGTATTATCCCTTTCTTGATCCAGCATTGCACTTTCACATAAATTTAAATAACTGTTAATATGATTTTCTCAGACCTCTTTTAGCATTCCAATTTATCTTTGATCCATTAGAAAAATAACCTGCCTTCTATTAAACTTGTAACTTTTTTACTATCATTCACTGCACAGGAGATGCTCACTTGATTATTACTATATCTTTCAATACATATAGACAGCTGATTATAAGTGTTTTATGTTTTGAAATTAGGGATTCCATTAGTAGGCCACTTTTCACTCCATAATTCCTGAATATGTTGGATTTTTTTACCCATTTCTTTCATAATTAAACTGTTTTCATTTGATGTTTTCAAATACTGATATTCCAGTTTCTTACATGTTTAAAGTTACCCTTCCATTCTAATAGAATTTATCTTCTTACATAATTTTTTTCCCCAGAAAACTAACTTTGTATTTAAACCCATTATATCATCTGCAAGGATTGCTAAAAACTTGGACGAATTGAATGAAATCACATTGACGAAACCATATCTCGCACTTACACCATCAAAGTTATCACTTCCATCTGAGGATAAGTACACTGATATTAGAGATATCCAAGCTATGTTAATTCTCGTAAATCATTTCAAACTTCATTTGAATTAGTTTTTCTTCAAATTTACTTTCCATTTATTTAGTTTATATCACATATCTACAACACTTGTGCATTATTTAATCTGGGCTGCTTCGTTTACAGCAAAATATTTCTGGGTAAAAGCAACAGCAGATATTGAAATGAAAAAAAAAACTATTTTTGGTATCTATCCTGTAATAACTGCAACAGAGTTTCAAATGCTACTAAGGCCGGTGAGACATACTACTGCAGGTTCTATAAGTCTCAAAGTTCAATAGCAGTCCCAAGGTAAGAAGAAAAAATCAGTATAAATACTACACACCTAGCACATTAGTTTCATAGTAATGGGATCTTTAATTCTCCAACAAAAACTATTTCAAACTCGTTCATTACACTAATAGTGCTATCTCATAATTTTCTAGAGCACGAGTAGATGTTCAATTACATGATTCAACTGGATCTCTTACTGCATCAGCTATGGGCGAAGCAGCTGAAAATATTCTGCAGTGTCGTGCTGAGATTTTAATGGACCAAACAACATCTGTAAGGGTCACTGACCTTTTTTTTAATCACTGACAATTTTACTTTGGTCATCATTCACACATTTCTACTATCTCCAGGAAACTTCACCAAATCTGAGTGAGATTGTTCGTGCAAAAATAGATAAAGACCATGCATTCTATGTAAAGGCAATACTGTTGCTACCAAATCCCGCTGAATTCAGCGCTGCCGTACATAAACAGTTAAACTCAGCGGACCATAAGTATGAAATCATTTTCATGCTTGACTCAGCTGCAAAAGAACCAGCTATTGAAGACTCAAGCAGCAGAACAAGTCCAGTAATTGAAGTCGGGAATGCAGATTCAACATCACATCTTGCAACCTCATCTCCTTGTGTAAAGAGGTCACTTTTCCATAAATCTAATGACCCAAGTCCTGCCACCAAAAAAGTCGACAAACGCGCCAGCAATGAGGACAAGCAAGCATCTATCAAAAAAATGCAATAGGGCATTTTAGTGTTCTTTTGTTTGAAATTATATTTTGTCCATTGAAGTGGTTAATTACATGGGATAATTTTGTACCAAAGAACCACAACAGATGATAGTAGAAGTTTTTTGAAGGCTGTAATAGATATGAATTTGTAGCCTTTTTTTTGCTCCTGCACATGGACCAACAGGCTGTAATATTTTTAAAATCACATGTGTTCATCCATCACCAGTTTGAGGTTTCACTTAATGGAAATATTACTGCTGCTGTGTTCTTTTCTGTATCCATAGCATCTGGTCACTGTATTTTGGTTTTAATCGATTGTTGCTTACATATATCACTCTTCTTATGTTATTTGATCAACCAGATTATGCAGCCATGAATTTACAATTCATTCTCGTTAGTATTTCTGTTTATTAACTTATCAATGTGTAATTTATCACCGTGCATGATTTTCGATCTCTTATAAAGATTTCTTTCATTCATTCAATTCTAACATTAACAGAATAATAATACAATTTATTATTTAAACTCTTTTGGCTAATGTCTTTTTTAATTTAAACTCAGCTACCAAAAATCTTCTAATTATTTTCTATATTAGTTTGAACCAAAACGACACATATTTTACCTTTAAACATTAACTAACAAAATAACTTAAAATCACTCCACACTATTAAATACCCAATTAAACTGCAACACGTGCATCGCACGTGCCGACACTAGTATTCTATAGAAATGGTGAGGAAATATTTGCAGACTATTAGGAAATGTGGAACCTGAACATAGAAAGTTGCAATTTAAGTGAAAAACTCTAACAGAGAACGAACATATACCTTATGTTGTTACATATCAGCCACATATATCAATTTAAATATTGTCGTT
Source organism: Fraxinus americana (assembly GCA_035079005.1). NCBI lineage: Eukaryota > Viridiplantae > Streptophyta > Magnoliopsida > Lamiales > Oleaceae > Fraxinus > Fraxinus americana. Next base: position 36,493,532 of record CM068713.1, on the reverse strand, counting down.
AAGTTGTCACGTCGCACGTAGACTAGTTCGTTGATTTTTCAATCAAAAGTATGATGTACAAAAATTCGTTAGAATTTTCTTAAAGGTGGTCCACTTAAGAGAATTATTATATTAACTTACTTTCTTTCGATTACACACAATTCGTTTAGAAGATAATTATATGTAGTGATCTTCTTTGATGGAAGAACTAATTATGGTAGGATCCCTAACTTGGTCAATATAAATTGGGGTTTGTGGTAAACTATTGGCATTTAACGATTGGCATAGGCAAGAAGAACCCAAAACCTCTCTCTCTAAATTCTTTCTTTAATCTCAACAACGATAGCTAGATATCTAATAGATTAGGCTTTCAATGCAGTATTTGTGGGTCTATTTATTGAATTTTTTTATTGTAAACAAAGTTTGACTATTTATAAAGAATTTATAAAGTTTCTAAAACCGCGGCTTAGTAATTATTTCTTGCATAAATAGTGTCAGAGCTTAATTCATGTCACAAAAATTGTTGCCCCAATTATGTATTTATCTTTATCTAATTACAAATTTTCGATATTTATTCACTTCGCGGCACGGTGCATACTGGCTAGTGGTTCATAATTTTCAAAGCATTCCGTGGCCGTATAATATGAGCTGAAATTCAATTAATTCTTTCGTTTCCAAATAAATTGCGCCTAAAATTTTTATGGCATATACGGCATTTATGGCTGACTTCGAGGTTTTGGGGTGTCATGTACAAGAATATAAAGAATAATGTTATTTATTATTATGATAATAGAATATCGGTGATGTGACGGTTTATGTAAAATAATGGGATTTGATAATTCAATTTTTATGAGAGATAGGGGGAAGAGAAAGAAAAAAATGTAAGGGATAATGTGTTGCTACATTACCAATATTCCATCACTATAATAATAAATAACATTACTCAAATATAAAAGAGTGCTTTCTTTCCGACACTACAATTGTTGCGTCACTAAATCTTTCATTTATTAATCGACTGTCTTTTGTAAACCTATTTTTAATATCTTGGAATAAAAAAAAATAAAAAACAACTCTATCAAAATAGTTCAAATACATTGTACATGTGTCAAAGACTGCAGCTTCAACTAGCCCATTGACCTAAGTGCAGTCGCAGTTTGCCCAACTTCGACCGCACATTATAAATATTGGTTCAAGTTTGAGTTGTAATTTCCTTTCCATCGTAATAATTTATTTCAATTGTAAAATAGTTTTGATATTGGTAAACGTTTAGTATGATTCCTCGACATTTAAACGTTTATTCCTATCACTTAGGTTTTTATTCCGCAAACTATTATAAAGGATATTAGTCTTTCAAACAATCTTTCAAACTTTCTGGTATTCACCCCTACACCAGCTATTGTAATTTCCTACTTTCATCAATTGTAATTTCTAGTTTTCAATCAATCAATGATCAATTTACTTTCAATGCATCTCAATTTTATGTTGCAAACTTTCTATAAATTGTAATCAAATTTTCTTTCGTCTTGAAACAACCAAGAGAAGGTGGAAGGTAGTCAACGAAGCAGACTACTACCACATGGTGTCCCTTTCAGTGCCAAGAAGAAAGGCACCCCGTGAAAGTTGGTATCAGAGCTGCGGCTCACGTCCCTTGATAAAAAAAAACTATGGAAGCTATGGATCCAATTACATCGAACACCATAGAAGTAGTAGATCCTCAAAAGTGGAATACAAAACAACGTGTAGATGCGCTTAAGGTGACAACTACTAGGTTGTGCTATGCCGTGGATGGCCTCGAGGAAAAATTTGAGGTGGCAGAGATGAAAATTCGTGAATTACACGTACAACTGGATGAAAGCCGAAGGGCTTGCCCAACAATAACTGAAGTTGTTGCAATCATGCCTGATCTACAAGATGAAATGGAAGCATTGAGAGTTCAATTATTAGTTCTTCAGCATGTGGTTGGCAATGAGCAAGCCCCCACATGAGAGCATATTTCCAGGCTCAAAATTTCGGAACTGTGTACTTACGAAGGGGCACGCGATGTAAAAGAAGTCGAGAACTTCTTATATGATATTGAACAATACTTTCTTGCGGTTTCGATCGAAGATGAAGCAATTTGGTAATGGTTTCAAAAGAAATGAATCCTCATTTTTGTGCACTCTTCGATTAGAGGAAATCAAAGAAGCAACTGGTCATATTTCAAAAATGGTCAGAAGGCTTATTAAGGAATTTGAGGACATCATGTCGCATGAGTTACCAAAGAAATTGCTACCAAGAAGGGCATTTGATCATGAGATTGAGCTTATTCCAGGTGTCAAACCTCCCGCCAAAGCACCCTACCGTATGTCTCAGCCGAAACTTGAATAGCTTCAGAAACAATTGGGAGAAATGTTGGAAAGTAGGATTATCGCCTACGAAATCACCATATGGAGCTCCAGTTTTGTTTCAGAAAAAAGTCGATGGTTCTCTTAAAATGTGTTGTAACTATTGAGCTTTGAATAAGATCACTATGAAGAATAGCTACCCTTCTGCTGATCGCGAATTGCTTCGATCGGCTGACTCGGGCTAGGTATTATACAAAGATCGATCTCAGGTCCGGATATTGGCAAGTTTAGATCAAAGAGGGAGATGAAGTAAAGACTACAGGGGTAATAATATATGGAGCCTTCGAATTTAAAGTAATGTATTTTGGCTTAACAAATGCTCCACCAACGTTTTGTATGACAATGGATCAGATACTTCACAAGTTCTTGGATGATTTTGAGGTGGTGTACCTATACGACATAGTTATCTATAGCGAGACATTAGAGGAACATGTGCAACATGTTAGGCAGGTTTTCAATTGGTTACGAGAGAATGAAATATATGTGATAAGTGTGTAAAAACACACTTATTCGACACTTTTCTGAATTTAATTAGAAATGATATTGAGTATATTTCTATACATAATTGTGTAAATTTCACTTTTGTAGGCTAAAACCCCGTCAAGAAGAAGAACGGAGCGAAAAAGTAATATAAAAGACTAAAAATACACAAAAATGTGAGGATGTGGACTAAAATTGCACAAGACATAAAATTGGAGGACTTGGAGTGAAATTTATCTTTCTTTGGTCAAAGTTGGATATTTTATTGATCTTTTAGCCACTTAACTTAGTTTACTTCCTAGTTAACTTTTAGAATTATATTATCTTTGTTTATTTTATTTTAGAATTACTTCCTAGTTCATTTTCTTGCAAGTGGCATCATACCCCAGAGCTTTCTTTTCAACAAAGGAAGAGGTTCTTCGCTGATATTAAGCACTATTTTTGGGAAGATCCTTTGTTGTTTAAAAAAAATCCGGATCAGATCATTCGGAGACGTGTACCGAAAAATGAAATGGAGAACATTCTTGATAGATGTTATTTCACCATACGGTGGTCACTTTGGTGCTGTGAAAACTGCATCAAAGGTGCTTTAGTCTGGTTTTTATTGGCCCACGTTATTTAAAGACGCTCACACACTTGTCTCCAAGTGCGATAGATGTCAACGTACTAGTAATATCTCTAGACGAAATGAAATGCCGTTGACTTTACTATTGGAGGTAGAGATTTTTGATGTGTGGGGCATTGACTTTATAGGGCCATTTCCATCGTCATTTTCAAATCAGTACATTCTGGTGGTTGTTGACTATGTTTCAAAGTGGGTAGGAGTGGTAGCTTTACCTACTAATGATTCTTGGGTAGTCGTGAACTTTTTGAAGAAAAACATTTTTTTTCTCGTTATGGCACTCCCCGAGCCATCATTAGTGATGGAGGTAAACATTTCTGCAATCGCCTCTTCGACTCACTGTTGGCGAAATATGGGGTAAAGTATCGTATGGCTACACCCTATCACCCCGAAAGGAATGGCCAAGTCGAAATCTCGAATCGAAAGTTAAAGAGAATTCTCGAGTTGACGGTGAATGATTCAAGGAAAGATTGGTCCAAGAAATTGGACGACGCGTTATGGGCATACCGCACTGCTTTTAAAACTCCAATCGGTATGTCACCATATCGCCTTTTATTTGGAAAAGCATGTCATCTTCCCGCCGAACTCGAACACCGGGCATATTGGGCTATAAAAGCTTTACATTTTGATGAAAAATTGGCCAGTGAGAAGAGGTTGCTCCAAATAAATGAACTTGACGAAATCCGCCTTAATGCTTATGAGAGTGCTCGTCTCTACAAAGAAAAGACTAAGAGATGGCACGATCAAAACATTGTTAAGCGAGAATTCTATGTTGGACAACAAGTTCTTCTTTATAATTCTCAACTCCAATTATTTCCTGGTAAGCTCCGCTCTAAATGGTCGGGTCCATTCATCATCATTCAAATTTTTCCACATGGAGCGGTTGAGATATATAATGAAAAATAGGGGAATTTCAAAGTCAATAGTCAGAGATTGAAACCATACTTGGGAGGTGACTTTGCGAAAGAACATTCCACTGTTCTTCTTGCTAACCCCGAGTGATCGAGTCCTTTAGTCGAGCTAACGACTATAACCAAGCGCTTGTTGGGAGGCAACCCAACTTTCTTACTGTTTAATTTCTAGTTTTTAGTGTGTTTACTGCTTTTGGTTATTATATTTGTAACTAATACCGCTATTTTTGTAGGCAATGTTTGCAGTTCCACATGTCTCTGATTTTTCGCAGGTTCTGAGCGATTTGATGTACAACGAGGTCTTTGGTCCAAGCTATGCAAGTACATCACAAGTCCAAATACATGCATTAGTACCTTTTCACATTGAAATCAGGGAAGTCTCTATTTTCCTTTCGCTTGTTCTTTACACATTGAGGACAGTGTGTTGATTAAGTTTGGGGGTATTGAGCATTGCCGGCTACTGATATTGAGTTGTTTGATGTATTGAGCCTTGTCGGCTACTGATGTTGAGTTGCTTGATGTATTGAGCCTTGCTGGCTGTTGTTTATGTGCTTTAATTGGCGATGATGTTGTAACATGTTAGATGGCCTTGCTGGCTTTGAATTGCATAAAGTTGGAATTGTTATTGATTCATAAACTATGTTTGCCAAATTATGCTGTTATGCTGCCCAGATTTTCGAAAATTGTTTGTCCATTTGAGATTATGAGTTTTATTGAGCACATAGTCATAATTGATTGTTATTTAGAAATGGAAATGATTATTTTATGGAAAATGTTTGACTTGGTAGAACTTAGGTTGTGAGTATTATTGCAAAATTATATCAACCTATAGCCATTTCTCATCCACTTTACCATGTTATGAAACAAGTTTGGGGGTGATCGAGCCTGAATGATTTTGTTAAAAAAATGTGTTGATTCCATGCATGTTAATAAAAAATGTTTGTGTGGGGTGTCTATTGCCAAGTATAAGCTAGGTATTGACCATATGCTAGAAATCTACGCCTTATTGTTGCTTAAAAAGAACATTGCACTGTGTTAAAACTTATGTCTCACTTCGTAGCCTTTTTGACTTGAGTTATTAAGTTCGTTGGGGTATTTCAAAACCTGGTACCCTTTGGTCTAAACAACCGGGGAGCTACCGACCTAAAGCTCATTACAAGGGTCAAGAAGAAAGTTTAAGGGTGAGGTAAATTTTGATCTTATATTGAAAAATTTGATTTGGTGCAATTGATTGATCTTGGGCGTAGATAACTAATGGGTTTGACTTACTTAGTATAAACTTGATTGTAATGCACTCATTAGTGAAAAATCATCACATTTCTAGATGTTGAAATTGTCGGTTAGATCCAACCAAACTAGTGCGGAAATAGAAAAGAGTGACTATAGAGAACCCTTTTGATTTACACCTTGGGAAAATGCAAAAAAATATCTATTTGAGTGTGAATCTCACGAGCGTGAAATGATATATTTGACTACAAAGGGTCGGGTTGGAACCAATTTAAAATTTTTTTCCATCTTGATAATTGTTTCATAGTTTAGATAATGATTGAAAATGGCTATGCACACACTATACTGATCGAACAATGGATAAGCTAAAATGATTGTCGATAGCATTATTTGGAGAAGGGTTGTGAATTGATAGACAATTTTAAAACTTTGATATTCTTAGCAAGTTATCTAATGTGTTGATCATTATTGCATTTGCATGATTATGTTAGAAGTTAATCTTGCTCGAGACGAGCAAGAACTCAAGTTTGGGGGTGTGATAAGTGTGTAAAAACACACTTATTCGGCACATTTCTGAATTTAATTAGAAATGATATTGAGTATATTTTTATGCATAATTGTGTAAATTTCACTTTTGTAGACTAAAACCCCGTCAAGAAGAAGAACGGAGCGAAAAAGGAAGAAAAATGACTAAAAATGCACACAAATGTGAAGATGGAGACTGAAATTGCACAAGACATAAAGTTGGAGGACTGGAGTGAAATTTATCTTTCTTTGGTCAAAGTTGAATATTTTTTTGATCTTTTAGCCACTTAACTTAGTTTACTTCCTAGTTAAGTTTTAGAATTACATTATCTTTGTTTATTTTATTTTAGATATTTTTAGATATTTTCATATCTCAACTTAGCATATAAAAACACCAAAAATACCTCCTAAGCTAAGACTCTCTCTACCTCTCCTTCTTGCACGTTTTTTACCTTTCTTTTCTCTTTATTGTGGCTCGTGTCACGGGGCGAAACGGCCCGTGTAAATATAAAAAAAAATTCAAATTTTGATTTCAAATTAAAGCTACCCCTACATGCTCCTACAAAAAAAAAGAGTTGTCTTAAAATAATACAATAGGATCATCTTTTATAATTTAACAAAAAAAAAAATTTATAGATTTCAAATTAAAGCTGCCTGCCAGCGTGTAGCCTGGAAGGCAGCTACAGTTTGTAGCTGCCTCACGGGCAGCTACAATTTGGAATTGTCCGCCTGTCCCAATGTAAATCTGATTCAAAAAATATTATTGTGTGCACGTTAATTTTTTTCAGAAGTTGTCTTGTCATAATTTAAATTTTTATGTTAAATATAATTAAAACGGATATATTTTTTGTCTATAAATACGAGAAAATTTTTACAAATCCTTATCAATCTTTCGAATTTCTTTACTCAATATTCAGTTTCAATATTATTCTCTCAAATTCTTTACACAATATTCAGTATTTTACTCTCTAATTTTCGTTACTCTATTTTTCAATATTCTTTACTATATTACTTACACATGAATTTTATTAGTGATGAGATTAATCAGTTTAAAGGTAGTTTGAGTACTCCATTGGGATACGATGCATTTCAAAATATTCCAATTGATTTGGAGGATATCGAAGAGGAGGAAGTAGTCGAGGTTAAAAGGTCGAAAAAAGAGTCTGCGAATTGTTGGCAACATATGACTTGTAAAAAAGTTAGGTTCAAAATGGAGTTGATATTTGGAAAGCATGTTGCAATTACTGTGGTAAAGAACTTAGTTGGAAGCCTAGTTCGAGCACATCGCATTTAAATAGACACATATTAAAAAGTTGCAAAGCGAAATCAGTCGGTCTTGACCCGAAACAGACCGAACTAACATTTACAGGTTCCGGTTCCGATTCTACTCTTTCCACTTTTGTATATTCACAGGAAATATTTCGTGAACGAGTGGCTGCATAAGTGATTACAGTAGAGATGCCGCTAACGATGATCAAGTCAGTCCACTTTACTCGTCTTGTGCAGAATTATCTCCAACACAGGTATCATTCTTATTGTAGAAATACTTTTCGTTCTGATGCTATAAAATTATATAACATAAGAAAACAAACTGCTATTGAAAATCTAAAATCTTTTAATTATGTTATATCATTTACCTCTAATTTACGGACCGATGTTAATAAAAAAGGTTATATTGCTGCTACAGCTCATTACGTTGATCACCTATGGATTATGTATAAAAGAATTATTGCATTCAGATGTGTAGAATATCTTCATAATGCGACGATCATATACATGGTTTTAAAAGATATTATATAGGAATATGGTATGCAAGAAATGGTTCGAAGTTTTACTTTTGATAATGCTAGTGTAAACAAAGTTGTTGTCGAAAAATTTATTAATGATTTGAACCCTACATTTGGAGGTTTATTTTTTCATCAACGTTGTGTATGCCACATTATTAATTTGTTTGTAAAAGATGGATTAGAACATATAAAATTACCGTTAGATAAAATTAGGCAATCAATTAATTTTATTATTATATCACCAGCAAGAAAGCAAGCATTTAACAGTTTATGTGCAGAATATGATTTAGAAGAGAAATCATTTGTCACTGATGTATCGCATAGATGGAACTCTACATATCTTATGTTACACTCGTGTGAAAATTATGATAAAGTTATTTCGATGTATTATAATAGTAGGCATACATATGGACCCGAACATAATTTGGAAGATTGAGAATGGAATCTTGCATTTGTAGTGAAAAAATTTTTAAAACCTTTTTTCGATACCACAAGGGAATGTAGCGGTATTTATTACCCAACATTTTCACTTGTTTTACAACATTTTTTCTACTTTGCACAAGTATTTCAAAAATATAGGAGTTTGTCAATTTTTATTGATGTAATTCATTCTATGGAGTCAAAATTTCGATAATATTGGGAAGAGATACCCTCTTTATTTTTATTAGTTTTGGTGATGGACTCTCGACTTAATTTAACTGTCACAAAATCTACTATAAAAGGGATTTCAAATTTCATGAATGTACAATTATCACATGTGCATATAGAATTAATGTTATGTGAAATGTATAACAATTACGCTGAAAAAGAAGGTCAATATAGTTCTACTTCCCAAAGTTCTTTTCAAGAAACACTTCAACAAATGCGGATAATGTATGAAGTTATTTAGAGACCAATACTAGTGTTCCATCATTTAGTTCTAGTTCGTCAATATCTAGAGTAATAGATGTCAGTGGTACAAATATTGAAATTGACACGCCCCACCCAGATAAAGTTAATGGACTCGGAGTGTGACGTGCGCCAATGATGGATACCAACTAAAAGTTGGACCCACCATCAAGGCTACGACAATGTGAAACATATAACTTATTTTAATAAAAATTTCGGCATTATCTCCCCTGTATTCTGGACTAACCAACCTGTAAACATTTTTATACAACTCCCAACAATAGTACGACGCCAATACTAACTCATAAATATATACCACAGTATAGAGATAAGCCGAATTCCCAATACTTTTACCATGAAAATAACATCAACTCTACATATGGATACAAATACATAGCGAGCCCATCTGACTATTTACAAGTGACGTGCTATGACATACAAAAATGCACGTGTCCCAAAACACTGACTACATGCCCTAGAAAAAGAGTCATACTAGCTTAATTCGTCGGTGGTCCAAAATCCAGGCTCAACTCCACCAGATGCCCAAAACTCAACTGCCACCTGATAAGAAAATAGTGAGAAAAATATATGAGTTGATAACTCATTGAGTGGAGAAGTTCAAAAATAATTATACTTTCCATTTACACATTTTTATCATCACCAAATCCATCGTATAATAGCATATAACGATAATGATAATCAAAAGTAAGACATCTCATAACACTGACCAATATCATCTATAGTCATGATATAATCATCAACGTAAATCCATATCATCACCTTATCACATCACATGTAATCAACCAAAAATGTACCCTCTGATTGAAATCAATAATCCGCCCCTCGGGCTAACTACTTTCGTCACGGCCCGTATGCCTCTCCGTGACTGAAAGTGGGTCTCAAAGACCTCTCATAATCAATACTAGAACACAGTCAAGGCCACTCGGTGAACTACATGTACACAGTCAGACCCCTTCATCCTCAGTCAACACCCCTCGTGTAGTATAGAACACGGCCAAGGCCCACTCCGTGAACTAGAATAAGTATATAATCATGGGTACTTTTCTGGTCGATCTCAATACCTCATATGTCTCACATTTCAAGTTACAAATAATCCATACACAATCTTTAAAATTCCACACCGATCATAATGAAGGAATATTTCCACTTTAATAATGTAATTGGACAAATAATTCACATAATTGCGTAAAATATATAATAACATAATTAATTATCAATACTTGAAAAATGTTAATTTTTTCCACTCACAAACTATTTACAGGACGATAAGTTCGGCTGTTGAGCTGTCACAATCTCTTCGCTACCTCCTGATATGATAATAAATTTAGTCGAGTTAAAACTCAATTCACAATTTTAATAATAGCAAAAATAGGATAACCATTTCACTTCTCTTTAATAATTTATCAACTAATCACCCTACATGTCCAATCCATTACTCCCTCACTTTATTCTTATACAACCCCCATATATACTTTAATTCAATACCTAAACTTCCTTTTTTTTCATTTAGCTTCAATAAACTTTTAAAATGTGAGAAAACCCAAGTTTTGACAAAAACAGCACCAAAATTCCAAAATATAGAAATCTGTCATCTGTTTTATATACTGAAAATCACCACAAACTATTGACAAAATCAGCACTTTCTTGGAATAATTTCAAAAATAGCATCTATTATGATTTTGTCCAAAATTGCTAAGAAAAATGGCAAATTCTAATATCAACTCTTTAATTTAAGTATTTAGCATTATAAACTCCAAAGAAAATCAAAGCATATGCTTTTATGTCACAAACCCATTTCCTAATTTCTACTTTCATAAACTACAACCTTCAATTAACCACTTTCTTGTTATACTCCTCCTTAAAACCTCACATAAACATCAATAATTTCTATTTCTTGTTAAATTTCGAATTTAGAGAAAATTTACATAAACCCTAAAATCTAATATCACTCTTAAATAAGTAAAATTTATGCTTACCTTTAATAGTTGACAAAGAAATTGAAGATAGTACTCTAATTTCTTCACCTTTTCCTTTTCTTCTTCTTTTTTTTTTTTTTTCTCTTTTTCCCCTCTCTGGCACGGTCTCTGCTTCTTCTCCCAGGAAATGAAAACAATTGCAATTGATAAGTCAAGGTTAATATAAAACTATAGCCCAATTGCAAAGGTAAGTCCTCCATTTCATACCAAATCCTATTTAGTCCTCCTATTTCTAATAATGTAACCTACCATCCTAGATCTCTTGATATTTTATTTCTAGCCCTTCAAGTATTATTAATTACCAATTAGTCCCCATAAAATTATTTTTCAATTAAATCCTTATTTGACTTTGACTTTGACTTTAATTATAATTGGATGAGGTGTAACAGAAATTCCCTCCGAGTTAGCTAGGTATATGTGCGTGGACGTTCGTAGTATGTTACAACCATAAGAATTACAGGAATTTAATCTTTTATCATGGTGGAGGTGTAACGAAAGGCAGTATCCAATTGTATCAAAAATTGCTCGCGATGTATTAACACCACCGGTGTCTACAGTAGTATCGGAGGCTGCATTTAGTTTTGGTGGTCGAGTTTTATGTGACAAACGATCAAAACTAAATTAAAGAAGATATATTGGAGGCTTTAATATGTTTGAAGGACTGAGAATGTACGGAATTACGTCTTCAAGAACAAGTTGATAGTATAATGGCCGAAGAGTTACAGCAGATTAAAGGTTAAAGCATAAGATATTGTAAGTTTTTAAATTGTTTAGTTTCAAAAAATATGTAATTTTTAATTTTTTTTTTAAAGAAAAATTGTACACGAAATATTTTATTCGTGTACAATTTTAACTCCGCCTACGATAATTGTAGCCGGTCCCAAGCCCGGATAAAGGAGGAGGGTTTTAACTTTTATAATTTTTTTAATTTATAGCACGCATAAAATATACAATTTGTTTTTAAAACAATGTAGATTAAAGAAGGAAAAAAAAAAAGACGAGCCGGCTCGACTCGGCCCGCTAAGGCTTGGGCCAACCTAATTTTTTTGGCCGGGCTCGGCTCGGCTCGGCTGGGGCCAAAAAAAGCTCGGGCTCGGCTCGAGCTTTTTTTTCCCGGATCAGGCTCGGTTCGACTCGACTTGTTGACACCCCTATTCGAGAGTGTATTGATGGACTACATTGTTGGATTGTCAAAAGTTGAAGATTTTGACACTATTATTGTCGTGGTAGACCATCTATCCAAGTACGTAACTTTCATCGCAGCGCCTAAGTATGTATCAGCTGAAGAAATGGCTTAAATCTTCTTCAAACATATTGTAAAATACTAGGGACTACCTAAAGACATCGTGAGTGATTGGTATCCTCGATTTACTAGCATATTTTGGACTGAATTGTTCAAACTTTTTGGTTCAACTTTGAGCATGAGTTATAGTTTTCAACCACAATCTGACGGATAGACGGAGCGCTTCAATTTTATACTGGAAGAATATATTTGGCACTTTATCTCTAATTCGCAGAAAAATTGGGTGAAACTTTTGGATGCGGCTAAGATTTGTTTCAATGCCCAAAAGAGCTCTTCTATAATAAGAGTCATTTTGAGATTGTGACTAGCCAGCAACCGTTACTCCCTTATATTGTGGATATCGATCAAAGTACCAAATCCTTTCAAGTGAAAAACTTTTCTCAAGAGTGGAAACGGAATATTAAAATTGCTCAAAATTATCTTGAGAAAGCTCATAAACGATATAAAAAGTCTATATATTTAAAGCGTCGTTTCTTTGAATTTAATGTTAGAGATCTGGTAAATGTCAAACTTCCCGACGAAAACTGTTATACATCGACAAGAGGGAAATACTCAAGATTAGTGCCAAAATATATTGGACCATTACCTATCGTGAAGAGGATTGGAAGGGTCGCATAAAAAGTTGCACTCCCTTCATGGTACAAAATCCACAAGGTCTTTCATGTTTGTGTACTCAAGTCATACTTTGCAGACAAGGAGGACGCATCCAGAAATTAGCCGAAGTGACGTGTGTTTGAATTGAGAAAAATCGAAAAGGTTGCAGAATCTATACTGGATCATCATACTACTCGAGCTTCCAGAAAATATTATCAAGATTACTTGGTCAAATGGAGTGGATGCAGCAGCGATGAGAATACTTGAGAAAGAGAAAAAGACTTTGGAGCCTTTAAACCATTGAATATCATGAATTGAGGGCACCGAGAACATCGCCAAACAAATGGGGAAGAATGTCAGGACCGCAGCTTTAACTAGCCCCTTGACACAAGCGCAGTCGTAGTTTACCCAACTTCTACCGCACATTGTAAATATTAGTTCAAGTTTGAATTGTAATTTCATTTCCATTGTAATAGTTTATTTTAATTGTAGAATAGCTCTGATATTGGTAAACGTTTAGTATGATCTCTCGGCATTTAAACGTACACTCCTATCACTTAGATTTTTATTCCGCAAGCTATTATAGGGGGTATTAATTTTTCAAACTTTTTGGTGTTCGCCCATGCACCAACCATTGTAATTTCATGTTTTCATCAATTGTAATTTCCAGTTTTCAAGTAATCAATGATCAATTTACTTTCAATGCATATCAATTTTATGTTGCAAACTTTCTACAAATTGTAATCAAATTTTCTTTCGTTCCAATCGAGAAAAGACGGAAGGTAGTTTAGTGGAGCATAATACTTCCGTACGTTATTTCTTTCTGTGTCAAGAAGAAATGTACCCGTTAAACCACGGTATGTCGTGATTTTCACCATTTGATAAATAATGAGTATAAAAGTTGGATGAGAAGCATCTAGAAAAATTAACTTTAGTACACTTTTTTAATAAAGATCTTTTGTAGGACCATTTATCACTAACGAATCTCAATATTTCATGTCAAGATTATCTCAAGTCAGAAGAGAAATATCTAAATTAACTTTAGTACATTTTCTTAATAAAGATCTTTTGTAGGACCATTTATCACTAACACAAATTTCAATATTTCATGTCAAGATTATCTCAATTTCTTGGGATTATAAATGTTGGACGGAGTGGACCTATTATCAATTAAATTATTTATATCTTCATTTATGCGATTTTCTTTAGATACTCGATCATCAATGATCTTTTGTCGAGTCAACTCGATCCTTAAAATCCACAGCCGCCGCCACTCGCCGTTGTCACCTTCCCCACATCCCCGTCGTAGACGTAAAATTACCCAACACCACCAATGCAGCCACAACATAACCTTCCCCTAATCAAACCTTAACCACAAACCAATAATCTTAGCAGTGAATGGAACGGAGCTTTGATATCAACCAATAATCTCAGCTGCTATATATTTTTATATTTGAATTTGACTAACCATCAAATCTGGGGAGCTCTCTTCATTGACAGTGAAAATTTTTAGAACACATGCAACCTTCCATTTCCAAGAACTAGTAAATGTTATGTCAAGTGGGACACTAACATCTCTAGTGTAGAGAAAATCATTAGTACTGAGCACTCCCAGCATTTCCATGGACCTTCAAATTTATTCACCGTTCCAACCAAATCAAGCAATGGATGAGTTGATCAAAGCTGGCGAGTGCTGCACCCGTACCACCAAACTTCAATGGTCTCCGTTTCAAATCCAAATTTGGAGGTGGTTGGGGTGGGGGAGGGAGGAGGGAGATTGAGGATTGTCTTATAGATGGTTTGATTCAATATTATTTTTTTTTATAAAAGTGTTTTTAATTAATAAGATTCACGTGTGTACTTGATTTGGTACTTAGCAACTGACACATCAAGTCACGTATGCCGTCACATCAACACCCTGCCAATTTTTGAAAGGAATTTGAGCTCAGTGACTAGTGAAATTACAAAATGCAAAATTTAGTGATGAATGTAGTGATTTTTAAAGTTCAATCATCCTTTTTGGACATTTTACAAAGTTTAGTGATCGTTTGGACTATTATCCCATTGTGGAATGTTTGTATATAATTCTATTTTCGTTCAAAATGTAATTTTGGTAGTCATTAACTTCTTTTGATTTATATAGTGTCATTTTGGCAAGTAAAATAATTCTGATGTTAAACTTCTTTTTCTTCATTCAAAATTTTCTTCTACTACGTTATTTTCAATTTATTCTATAGAAATGGTGAGGAAATATTTGCAGACTATTAGGAAATGTGGAAATTGCAATTTAAGTGAAAATTTCTAACAGAGAACGAATATATACCTTATGTTCTTACATATCAGCCACATATATCAATTTAAATATTGTCGTTAACTTGTCACGTCGCACGTAGACTAATTCGTTGATTTTTCAATCAAAAGTATGATGTACTAAAATTTGTTGGAATTTTTTTAAAGCATCTCCAAGAGACTCTCTATTTTTAAATAGTATATTTTATAAATTTAGAGAGTTGAACTTTTGAAGTACTCCAACAAACTCTTTATATTCAACACTTCATTTTACTACTCCCAAAAATTATTTATTATTTTTCTTTATCTTTTATTTTAACTAACTTTTCTTTATATTATTTTATTGTTTTCTTACATTGAAAATTGAAACATTTTGAAGTGTGTTTGAGCCACCTTATTTTGGAATAATGTACTCTGGAAGCTGAAATTCAATTACTTCTTTCGTTGCCAAATGAATTGGGCCTAGATTTTTTATGGCATATACGGCCTTTATGGCTGACCTCGAGGTTTTGGGTATCATGTATGAAAATATAAAGAATGATGGTATTTATCATTATGATGATGAAATATCGATCGTACGATAACTTATGTAAATCTCTTTTTAATAACTTGGAATAAAAAAAAAACTTCAAAATCGTTAAAACTAACCATGGTATGTCGTGATTTTCACCATTCAATAATTAATGATTATAAAAGTTGGAAGAGAAGCATCTAGAAAAATTAACTTTAGTACACTTTTTTAATAAAGATCTTTTGTGGGACCATTTATCACTGACAAATCTCAATATTTCACGTCAAGATCACCTCAAGTTCTTGGGATTAAAAATGTTGTACTGAGTGGACCTGCTATCAATTACATTATTTATATCTTCATTTATGCGATTTTCTTTAGATACTTGATGATCAATAATCATGTAATTTTACGAGTGTAAGGTTCGTGACAAATATTAAAATGAATTTGTCCCACGGAGAATAAATATTTACTAACGACTTTTATCATAAATCTAGCTTCAATTTAAATTAATATGATGACCAATTATCAAATTTATGTTGCGACTAATATACACTAAACTAAATTAATCTATATCTCATGACTTAGAGAAAACTTATGAGATTAAGTGGTTAGCAATTACAAATTCAACTAGGTCAATTAACGTTCGTTCCATCCAACATCATTCATCAATTTTATTTTAATTAATTTACCATATAGTCTCTCTCAAGCAAAATTAGCCATGTTCGATTTTACCATCTCTATGTAAATTCATAAATTTAATCGAGATTGCATAGATTACGAGGGTATCTTTCGATCCCTTATCAAAAATAATTATCAACCTTCAAATCTCAATATAGGTCCACAATTTTTAAGAATTTATGATTGAATCTATATAGTTTGTCTTAGGATGTGTCCCTTCAAGCCTCTCCCTTTAATTAATAGCAAGATTCTTATTTATAGGCATCAAATAGTATCACAAGATGATAAGAAATCTAAATTTTAGTCAAATTATGACATCCCAATTTGCTAGAAATAAAATTTTCACTTGTGTGATTTGGTCCATATCTCCCCTTTCTTGTTCATATTGAGTCCTTGGATATTGTAATTGAGATCCTTCAACTTTCAAACATGACTCCTTTATCCCAACTTTTAGAATGTGTCTTTTTTTATAATTTTTTTTTTTATCAAATATTGTTCCTTTCACGTGTTCTTGATCAATACTAGGTTCTTTCCTAAAACAATTAATAAATACATAAAATTAAGTATCTCGTTCATAAAATTACTCACAAATGTCATGTTTTGATGGTCAAGATAAGTATAATAACTCATTTTTCTATCAAGAATTAATTTGTTCAGGATCGGAGAATAAAGATTGTCACTTTCTTTTAATTAGGTCATTGTGTCAAATACTCTATCGATTGGGTTACGTGATTTGTCTTGACCGTGATGAACATTTCGCTAAAATCACTAGCACTAGTACAATGAATACATCTCTTGCATGTATTGGATATGACTGTATGTGTGGTTAATAACATGACTTTGAATAGAAACTAATACACGCTCGACAATATTATGAATTACCTTGATTATAGAGTAGCCGTTGTAATTCATGAACTTGATATTCTTTTATGTTCCAATGAGCGAGATCGTATTATATGATAAAATATTTCAAGATTTTTTGAACCAAGATATAGGGATAAAATTTATGCTACATATGGTGCACTAATTGTGCCATTACATGACACCGGATGAAGAACACAATGCAAGATTCAAGAATGAATCTTCATCAATCGGAGAAAAGTGATGAAGATCGAGTTTTAAATTATCTTTTAGTTAGTATTTCTTTATTAAATAAATTCGAATTTTTATT
Source organism: Fraxinus americana (assembly GCA_035079005.1). Lineage (NCBI taxonomy): Eukaryota > Viridiplantae > Streptophyta > Magnoliopsida > Lamiales > Oleaceae > Fraxinus > Fraxinus americana. Next base: position 36,476,183 of record CM068713.1, on the reverse strand, counting down.
TCATATATTTCGAATTAATTCTGACTCTTAGGGCTTTTAATTTTAGTTATTTATTTAATTAAGGATTGTAAGCTATAATGACAATAAGTGGTTATTGAATTTAAATTGTTGCTTTTGAGATTGTTCTAATATCTTAAATTCTCTGAATTTTGATATAAAAAATAATCGAGTCCAAATTATTTGTCTTCGTGCATGAATTCAAGAATTTGCTTAAATTTATGGTATTAATAGGAATCAATAGAAACTAGAAAGTGATCGTATTACTGTATTCTTTTGAAATTAATGAAACATCGATTGCTGGCTCGTTTATTGTTCTATCGGCACCACCAGATTCACCAATAATAAAAAAAAAATGATTGCCTGTCACACAGACTATGACTTGGGTATAATAATGGTTTGACGTTGACGAAGCACATTCAAGCAAGTTGGTAGCACTTAGTGGTGTCAACGAGCCGAGCCGAGTCGAGCCGAGCCCGAGCTGGAAAAAAAAGCTTGAGCCGAGCCCGAGCTTTTTGGGGCCGGGCCGAGCCGAGCCGAGCCCGGCCAAAAAAAAAAGGCTCGGCCCGAGCTTTGACCTGAGCCTTAGCGGGCCGAGCTGAGTCGAGCCGGCTCGATTTTTAATTTTTTTTCAACTATTTTAGCTTTTTTTTAAAAATTATTATTTTTAATTTTTTTTTTTTATTAATCACGGGGCCGGCCCGGCTCGGGCCGACCTCCCAAAATGGGGCTCGGCCCGAGCCCGAGCAGGGCCCGGCTCGAGCTTTTTCCAGGCGGAGCCCGAGCCGTCCAAGTCGAAGAGCTTTTTTGCCACCACTAGTGGCACTCGATTCGGGGCAGCGCTATATCTTACCAAGACAGAGGTCGAACTATGTTTTTTTTTCTGCAATACAATACCAAACACCACTTAGCCCTGTTTCATTGCACTTCAATTTTATGGAAAATAAAAATTAAATTCTATTTTTCACATTTTTGCATGTTTGATTATCCAAATTTTCTATGGAATTGGTTTTTCATTTTTCAACCACATGCTCACATTTTCTTGATTTTTGAGGAAAAGTTTTTCTAGGCAATTTTTTTTATTTTTTTATTTTTTTTGTAATGGAAACAAATTATATCCCAAATTGTAATAAATTATATCCCTTTAATGGACAATTTTCATAGAAAACAAAGTCAAACGTACACCAAAAGATCCAAAATTGTAATATTTTTCAGGTGAAAAATTATACCAATCGAACACAATTAATTGACATTTCCCAATAAAATAAGTTCTAGACAATTCAATTCCTTAGAATTCACTTTCTTTCAACCCAAATTCCATTCTTGTAATCAAACGGACTCTTAGTGATACATCTTCTTTACCATTATTCCAACAATAACACGCTTTTATTCTATCAAATTCCTATTAAGTTAATTCAAAATTATCATATCAATTTTATTCATCAACATCTATAAAATCCAATGTCAATAATGAATGTTTAGAGCATGTTTGAGCCCTACTTATTATTATTATTATTATTATTATTATTATTATTATTATTATTATTATTATTTCTGTCAAAAATGTATTTTGAAATAATAATTTGATGGAGAATGTGTATTTAAAAAATATTAAAATTTTTTAGATTTGTGTGTAATATTATTTTATTGAATAATATGTAGTTAAAAATAATAGAGAAAAAATATATTTAAAAATAATGAGGAGCAAACAAGGATTTAGTAGTAGCGATGAGGTTAGAAAACAAATTCAAGAAATAATTAGATAATTGTCACTTATAGGAATAACATCTTCCATACCAATAGCCAAGGATGACATATGAAAGAATAAATGAAATTGAGGACAGGAGAGGTTAAAAAAGAATTGGAACGAAAATTTTTGAAAATCAAAAAGTTTGGAGACCTAAAGTAAAATTTACCCTTTAGGTTTAGGAGGATGTGTGGCTAAAAAGTAAGAAAAATATTTTAATTTATGTGTAAAATATTTTATTATGTGAATGTATATTTGAAAATGAGTATGTAAAAAAAAGAGTTTAAAAATAATGATCGCCAAACAGGAGCTTATATAAAAATCGACATGGTGAGATGTGCCTACGTAGCTATTAATTTTATAAAAATTATGGGGTTCGATACATGAAATTTTACCGTTTCTTTAAAGGATTAATCTATGTGTACATAAATTGATCCATAAGGGATGATATAATGTGAGTTGGGTGGGACCCGCGTCCCACCCACATTATGTCATCCCTATGTCAATTGAAAATATAATCGTTATTGAATCTCACTCGTCTAATAAAAATTAATAATAACGACTAATATTTTAATTTTAATTCGATTTTAATATCTATCAAACAAGCTCGTAGCATGACTCTTCTTTAAAACCACACATGACTGATTTTGTTCCAAAACAACTCGAAGATGGTATACACATTATTGGGAAAAATCACGGTGGGTCCCAAATCCCTACATATTCTGATTTATGCTACACAGCCTTGTCCCCCTCTGACAGATGGGTGGAGCCCAGGTAAATGGAAAAATCCTCATATTCTTGGCCCCCTCAATTTTTTGTCAACTACACCCATGTGATCCTCCCTGCCTCAATTTTCAGTACTCCCAAAATTCAAATTGAATCACTCATTTTTCTTCCAATTATTTAATATATTATAAAAAAATTTATATGAATTATTGTTATGTGAACTCTAATGCACCGAATTTTCTGTTTGGTTGCAATTTACAAGTCGTTTTCCGTACATCGGACATTCTGCGGTGCCCCGTATTTGTGTGTCCTTTTGGCATCCTCACTTCACACAACATTCTTCATCGCTTTTCTTCACTTGGCCAACTCATGGCATCTCACCATGTTATGACCAAATGGAAAATCAGTAGGGCTCGGCCCATTGTCGAGTCAGCTTGATCCTTAAAATCTTTGGTCTAGTTCGATTTGGCTCGATTCTCTGACTTGTGGACCTCATGAACCGAGTCAAGTTATCCACGAATCCATGAGTTGGCTCATTTTTAAAAATAATAAAATAAACTAAAAGAGTTACAAATGAGCCGATTCACTTGTCCAAAACGAGTTGCTATTTATGTTATGTCTTATCATACGTTTTGGATAAAACTATTGATGAATTATGTCACATTCTTTTATTATCTTGTCCTATAGTTCAACGTATCAAACATTAAAGGGTAAATTCTGTCAGTGATAACTTTTAGAGAAATCTCCATTAGGTTATTAAACCTATATATCTCAATTGGATCGCTAAGGCCCTGTTCTCTTTACTGTTTTCAAGTCGTTTTCTGTTTTCGATTTTTCAAAACGGTGAAAACGTGTTCTCTTTCCCGTTTTCGAAAACGTATTTTCGACCCCAAAAAAAATACTGAAGAAAACAGAAAACGAGGAAAATGTCGTTTTGGGCATTTTCTGTTGAAAACTCGAAAAATTTGAAAAACACGGGAAACGCGTTTCTAACAAAAAAAAAAAAAAACATTTCTCTCTCTCATTCTCTCATTTCCCACAGAGAGAGAGAGAAATAGAGCGATGGGAGGGAAGGGACTTCGCCCCCTTCCTCCGATTCCACCACACCGTCGACGGCAGTTGGTGGTAGCGCCACCACTACCATAAGTGGTGGCGCCGGTGCAGTAAATTTGGCGTGGATTGAAGGCTAAACCGAGGTGTTAGGGGTTCGAGCTTTTGGGTTTCTTGGCTCGGATTCTTGGGTTTTTCTGGTAGTGTTCAAGCTGCAAATGGGTGGCGAAGTGAGGTAAGTCCATGGGTTTTCCTGTTTCCTTAGTTTTGTGGTTGATTGTGTGATGTTGGTGAGGTGAACTTGTGGAGGTGTTGCAGGTGGTTGTCGATTTTGGAGGTGAAGATGGTGGTGGTTTTGGAGTTTGAATTTGTGACTGTGGCAGCTGTGTTGGAGGCTGTAGCTTGGGGTTTTGGCTTAGTGCAGTGTCTGGGTTAAGGTGAGCTTCGGTTTGGTGGTTCTGGGTCGATGGCCGTGTGGTGTTGTTGGTCTCGTGAGCTGGAGGTAGTGTTGTTAGTGATGGTGTAAGCTGCTGGTTGTTGGTTTGGTGAGTTGGGGATGGAAGCTGATGCTCGAGTGTGTGTAGCAGTTAGGTTTTGAGGTTGAGGTCTCGTTTTTGCAGCTTGGTGGTCTTTTGTAGTGGGTAGTTTGAGTCTCCGTTTTTGCAGCTCAGGCTGCAGCTTGGTCTTCGTTTTGGTGATGGTGAAATGGGTAGAGTCTGCTGGTGAAGGTGGGGGTGTTGAGCTAAGGAGATGGTGGTGTTGATGCTATTTCGAGTGATCTAATTCAGTTTCTTTACGGGTAAGATGGTATGGATGCTGTCTGGATTGAATCACAGCCTCTGGAATCTTTGAAATTAAAGAAATCAGGTTTCAATAACATGTATAGATATGAGATTGATGATCGAGATTGGAGTCCTAGTTACATGTTGCCTGAAGCTGTGGAAGATTTAAAAACAATCAGCGAGATTCGCAGTGTGTTTGATGCAGAGGTTCAGAAACTTAGAAGTGGATACTGGAAACAAATACTTCAAGATTCACTAATTTCAAATTTTATATGTTATTTAATATTATATTAATATTAAACTATTAAAATTTATTGAATGAATAAAATATTATTAAAAAAATATTCTCAAAATTTCAAAATAAACGCGTTTTCCATTTTCATATTTTTCAAAACAATTTTTCAGAATGACAAGAAGAACGCATTTTCAGAAACTTCAAAACAGACACTCAAAACACAAAATACAAAATGAATTCAAAACACAAAACACAAAACTGAAACACAAAGAGAACGGCCTCTAAACTTCTCAATTTGATTTCTAATTTCATCACCCTGTTACCTATCGTTATCGGGCAAAGAAAATTGCTTAGTTGACAACTATACCATAAAAGGCCTTTCACGTAATGACTATGCAGTACTCTAGCAATGAAAATAGTAAAGGTGAGAGGTATGACAATATTAAACGGTTATTTTATTATTTTCTTTTATGACGTGATGTAGTGGTGAATTGGTGCCCATCTTTGGTGTAACTTAAAAGGCTGAAAAAAAAATAAAAAATCAACTATTATTTTTAACCATACATTTCATCAACTTTTATTAAAGAATAAATCTGCATGTACAAAAAAATTCACAGATTTTTGCATAGGAGACAGCTATCTTCATGTAGCGGTGGCAAAAAAGTTCAGAAGCTCGCACGGCTCGGGCTCTGCTCTGAAAAAGCCCGAGCCGAGCCCGGGCCGGCCCGTGTCACCGAAACGGCCCGTGCAAATTTAAAAAAAAAATCAAAATTTTATTTCAAATTAAAGCTACCCCTACCTGCTATTACAAAAAAAAAAAAAAAAGTTGTCTTAAAATAATACAATAGGATCATCTTATATAATTTATAAAAATAAATAAATAAATTTCAAATTAAAGCTGCCTTCCAGGCAGCTACAATTTGTAGCTACCACAGTTGGTAGCTACATATTGTAGCTGCCTCATGGACAGCTACAATTTGTAGCTGCCCCAAGGCGTGCGTCGGTGCAAAAAGTAGCTGTTGCGTACACGTTAATTTTTTTCAGGAGTTGTCTTGTCATAATTTAAATTTGTATATTAAATATAGTTAAAACAGATATATTTTTTTGTCTATAAATACTGAAAAAATTTTACAAATCCATATCAATCTTTCGAATTTCTTTACGCAAATTCAATTTCAATATTGTTCTCTCAAATTCTTTACACAATATTCAGTATTTTACTCTCCAATTTTCGTTACTCTATTTTTCAATATTTTTTACTATAATACTTACACATGGATTTTACTAGTGTGAGATTAATCAGTTTAAAGGAAGTTCGAGTACTCCATTGGGATACGATGCATCTCAAAATGTTTCAATTGATTTGGAGGATATCGAAGAGGAGGGAATAGTCGAGGTTAAAAGGTCGAAAAAAGAGTTTGCGGATTGTTGGCAACATATGACTCGTAAAAAAGTTGGGGTTCAAAATGGAGTTGATATTTGGAAAGCATGTTACAATTATTGTGGTAAAGAACTTAGTTGGAAACCTAGTTCGAGCACATCACATTTAAATAGACACATATTAAGAAGTTATAAAGCAAAATCAGTCGGTCTTGACCCGAAACAGACCGAACTAACATTTACCGTTTCCGATTATACTCTTTCCACTTTTGTATATTCACAGGAAAGATTTCGTGAAGGAATGACTGCATACGTGGCTGCAGCAGAGATGCGGCTAACGATGATCGAGTCAGTTCACTTTACTCGTCTTATGCAGAATTATCTCCAACCCAGGTATCATTCTTATTGTAGAAATACTCTTCGTTCTGATGCTATAAAATTACATAACATAAGAAAACAAACTGCTATTGAAAGTCTAAAATCTTTTAATTATGTTATATCATTTACCTCTGATTTATGGACCGGTGTTAATAAAGAAGGTTATATTGTTACTACAGCTCATTACATTGATCACCTATGAATTATGTATAAAAGAATTACTGTATTCAGCTGTGTAGAATATCCTCATAATGCGACTAACATATACATGGTTTTAAAAGATATTATACAAGAATATGATATGCAAGAAATGGTTCGAAGTTTTACTTTTGATAATGCTAGTGTAAACAAAGTTGTTGTCGAAAAATTTATTAATGATTTGAACCCTACATTTTGAGGTTTATTTTTTCATTAACGTTGTGTATGCCACATTATTAATTTAATTGTAAAAGATAGATTAGAACATATAAAATTACCGTTAGATAAAATTAGGCAAGCAATTAATTTTATTACTATATAATCAGCAAGAAAGCAAGCATTTAACCGTTTATGTGCAGAGTATGGTTTAGAAGAGAAGTCATTTGTCATTGATGTATCATATAGATGGAACTCTACATATCTTATGTTACACTCGCGTGAAGATTATGATAAAGTTATTTCGATGTATTATAATGGTAGGCGTATATATGGACCCGAACATAATTTAGAAGATTGGGAATTGAATCTTGCATTTGTCGTGAAAAAATTTTTAAAACCTTTTTTCGATACCACAAGAGAATGTAGCGGTGTTTATTATCTAACGTCTTCACTTGTTTTACAACATTTTTTCTACTTTGCACAAGTATTTCAAAAATATAGGAGTTTGTCAATTTTTGTTGACGTGGTTTATTTTATGGAGTCAAAATTTCGAAAATATTGGGAAGAGATACCCTCTTTATTTTTATTAGATTCGGTGATGGACCCTCGACTTAATTTAACTGGCACAAAAGCTACTATAAAAGGGGATTTCAAATTTCATGAATGTACAATTATTACATGTGTATATAGAATCAATGTTATGTGAAATGTATAACCATTACGCTGAAAAAGAAGGTCAGTGCAGTTCTACTTCCCAAAGTTCTTTTTAAAGAAACGTTTCAACAAATGCAGATAATATATGGAGTTATTTAGAGACCAATACTAGTGTTTCATCATTTAATTCTAGTTCGTCAATATCTAGAGTAATAGATGTCAGTGGTACAAATTTTGAAATTCCCTCCGAGTTAGCTAGGTATATGTGCGTGGACGTTCGTAGTATCTTACAACCACAAGAATTACAGGAATTTAGTCTTTTATCATGGTGGAGGTGTAACGAAAGGCAGTATCCAATTGTAACAAAAATTGCTCGCGATCTACTAACACCACTGGTGTCTACAGTAGCATCGGAGACTGCATTTAGTTTAGGTAGTCGAGTTTTATGTGACGAACGATCAAGACTAAAAGAAGATATATTGGAGGCTTTAATATGTTTGAAGAACTGGGAATGTGCGGAATTAGTTTTCAAGAACAAGTTGATAGTATAATGGCCGAAAAGTTATAGCATATTAAAGGTTAAAGTACAAGATATTGTAAGTTTTTAAATTGTTTAGTTTTAAAAAATACGTAATTTTTAATTTTTTTTAAGAAAATTTGTATACGAAATATTTTATACGTATACATTTTAACTCCGCCTACGATAATTATAACCGGTCCCAAACCCGGATAAAGGAGGAGGGTTTTAATTTTTATAATTTCTTTAATTTATAAAACGCATAAAATGTACAATTTTTTTTTAAAAAAATTAGATTAAAGAAGAGAATGAAAAAAAAAAAAAAAACAACAAGCCGGCTCGGCCCGCTAAGGCTCGGGCCGAGCCAAATTTTTTTTTGGCCGAGCTCGGCTTGGGCAAAAAAAAAGCTCGGGCTCAGCTCGAGCTTTTTTTTCCCGATTCGGCTCTTTGACACCCCTATCTTCATGTGATTTGCTGCTACCAAAAACTGTTTGTTTCCCGTGCAACAAGCTCGAGCTTTTTGTACTACTATTAAGCAAATTCTCTACTGCTATTAATATACATCAAAACTTAAATGCCAAAATACTTATAGACACGATTTAATGAGATGTATTTTACTAAAAGATTATTTTTGAGAAGGATCATGCTACTTGTATATTATTTTTTAACACTAAGTTTGACATTGTGCCACATGTCGCATCATGATTAACCAGTTTTTAAACATTACACATTTTCCCGCCAACAACACTTTGAATTTTCAAAGCATGTCAAACTTCATGTCAACAAAAAAATGTACAAACTACTTAATCCTTTTGAGAATATGTCCAGCAAAACTGCTCAATCCTACCACCCACAGCATTTATTTAATACTTGTTCAGCAAAATGATTGCGGAGTGACAAGGCGCGCTAGTGACTTAAACCTACCATTGAAGTCCCGGCCCCAAAATCCACCCATGCAAGTGGGGTAATACCACCCATGAGCCACTTGAACTCCTCCCCACTGGCCGGCCAGTGCTCTTGAATTCATTGTACGAATAAAAAATGACTCATTGGATTAGGCCTGCTCAAGGTTTCTAGGTAAGGTGGTGTTTGGACTAATTTGTGTGGCTTCTCTGGATGGTTGAGAGGTGTATTGAGAGCGATTGTCCATTAATAGGGGACAGTGTTACTCGAGGTTTTATGCATTGGCTATCACGTCGGAATGTGCGAATGGGTTAGGAACACATGGAACAATGTAAAATTGACTCTTGCCATTTTTCGGGTTTCTTATCAAGCATATTTGGCCATGGAGTCCGAACTTACAACTATGGAGGCTCACCAAAGTGTGGACGAAGATAATTCAATAGTGAGTTCCACGCCCTATAACCAGTAAGTAAAAAATTATGAGATTTATAGATTTGTCTTTTCGCCATTGTCTCATAAGATAAAATTATATATCTCGTAAACAGCCAATTGAATTCTTGAATAGCTTATTTTCTACTGCACTTCAGTTTACCCCAAATATATACTCTAGAAAAAAGGATGCAAACAAATCATTGCTAGTAACAGTGTAATTGTTTAATGGTTTTTGACACGGAACGCATTTTAAGGTTGTCATTTGTAACCCCTTTGCCAGGTTTTGACTGCTCTTTCTTTTCTATGGAAAATTAAAATTAAAATTCATTTTCATATATTTGAATGTTTAATTGATTAAATTTTTCATAGAATTAATTTTTCACATTTTTTTGATTTTTGAGGAACGATTTTTCCCATGGGTTTGATGGAAAAAGCTTTTCTATGCAATTTTTTTTTTATTTTTTTGGCAATGAAAACAAATTCTATCACTTTAACGGGCAATTTTCATGAAAAACAAAGTCAGACGAACATTAAAAGATCCAAAATTTCAATATTTTTCAAATGAAAAATTATATCAATCAAACACATTTAATCGACAATTCATAATAAAATAAGTTTTAGACAATTCAATACCCTAAAATTCATTTTCTTTTCACCCAAATTTCATTCTTACAATCAAATATACCCTTATATCATGTTTTGTAGGGCGTTTCATAAAATTATTGTAATTGAAACGAATGATATGAATTATTAGTTATGTTTCAACAAACTGTTCTAATGTTCTTAACTTCATAATTAGCCCATGTTCGACTACAATTATTTCAAAAAAATTGTTTGTTACAATAAGATTCTCCATCACACATTCATTCAATAAAATATTCTACACACACCAATAAATTACTTTACTTTTCAACCGCACATTCTCAAAAAATACTATTCATTACTCTATTTTTCTCTCAATAATAGGAGACAAACACACTCTAATCTCATCTTCGTTTTGCAAATTTTAGATAATATACATCAAAATTTAATGCGAAAACACTCCGTAGACACAATAATATTGCAATATATATAGTTTTATTTAATACTTTTCACCAAAATGATTGCAAAGTGCTAGAGCGTTGCTAGTGACCTGAGCTAGATTAGTCATTCGGCCCTTAATTGAGGACTTAATCCTTCCATTTAAGGCCCTGCCTGAAAACCCATCAACGCAGGTACTGTCATCAGTGAGGGCAGCGCTAATCCATGTCTCCACGTTACTCATGTGCCATATGAACTCCTTCCCACGGGCCGTGCCCATGCTCTTCAGCTCCTTGATCGACTTGCTTAGGCGGTCCACGTTATCACTCATCTCCTCGAAGCAGTCTTTGATGGCTGCACGTTCTCTGGGCTTAAGTCCTCTGAATTTTGTGAGTCGGGATACGAATGTTTTAGTAGATTCAGCCCGCTCGAGGCTTACGGATAAGGCCGTTTGTACCAATTGGCGCGGGCTTCGTTGAATAGACGGTGCGTATATTGATAATGATTGGACACAGACAACGGGATACGTGGTGGCTCTGCACGAGGCTTTAATGAAATTGGTGGCCGGATCGGTGGCTGCCACTTTAGCCGACTCAATCTTGGTCGGAACGAAAAAGAACGAGACGAAAATCAGTGACAATGTAAGAGTTGCTCTTGCCATTTTTTTCTCTTTCAGACAACAGAAGAATTGAAGGTTGAGAAAATGAGAATCGACAACAAATATTTATATAGAGACAATTGAACTTGTTACCACACATTATTGTGGGCCCCAATTGGGCAACGATGGGCCCAGCCCATCAATCATGCATTAATTTAAGGATTCTTGTTTGATAGTCATAGATTTGGAGCATCTTTTCCTTTAAAATATTAAACAATTTGTAAATCTTCAACCTTTTGCCACAACACCGACTCAAACCAACCCAAATTCAATGACTCTGCGTTTACAAATTGTTTGGGTTAGGCACACCGTCATTTAAACTAATATTGAACAGAATAATTGACAATTTTCTATGATTATGTTCAACATTTTTGTGCCATTTTCGTAGCTAATGTGAAAGCCTTTAAACAGCAGTGGGAACCCAAAATCTGCCCTTTTTAAAAAGCAGCGGAAAGCATAGATTTTTATTACTTTTGTTAAGTGATTTTGGAAACAGAATAATAGGTCATAACTGCAAAGCAATAATAAAAGCGAACCTAGTCGGCTAGTTGCTGTTTGTTTCACAAGGATTTTAGGTTCATGTCATGCTCCCTTCGATATTGGAGGGATATTTCTCCCAGAATCTTCACGGGTGCTGCGTTGTTGATTGACAGCTTTCTTTTCTTTCTTTTTTTTTTTCAGCCAACTGCAAGTGAAAACTTGACGAGTGTATACATTTGTAAAATTTCTGGCTTCAGTATATAAATTATTTCACTAAATCTGATACACTCAATTACAAATATGATGCGCGTGGTTGTGCTTCAATTAGTATGGGTTCCTGGTCCCAAGACCCCCACTTGACTCAACTACACTCGTCAGAGCCATTACTCGTTGTCTCCACTCTTCCATTTTGAAAGCTGAATGTGAAGTGGAAAGCTTTTAATCCTTTAGGATAATATTTTCATTTTCTAGAATTCTTTTTTTTTTCTTAAATCATTTTCAATCATACATTTTATAAAATTCATAACTTCCATCAACTTTTCTATAATACATTTCACCATTTTTTTTTATCAAAATCTAATAAACACCTTATTTTTAACCAAACCAAACAGGGACTAAACATGCTTTTATAACTACGTACTTCTTCAAAAATTCACATAATAAGCGGAGTTTAGCTCCGATGAGCCAAAATCTGTTATCTCAAATTTGTTGTTCTCCTAACTATCCTCGAAAACATTTTTCACACCACCACAATGTCGGAAATTTAGTTCCAGAAAATGTGAAAAACAAAACGTAAGGCCTTGTTCTCTTTGTCGTTTTCCAGCCATTTTCTGTTTTTAATTTCTCAAAACAACGAAAACGCGTTCTCTATCTTATTTTCGAAAACACATTTTGGAAAATGGAAAAAAATTTATAACTGAAAACGGAAAATGGCTGAAACGTCGTTTTGTAAAATGGTAACACAAAATAGGCTAAAAATAGAAAACACGCGAAACGGTCACTCTCACTCTCACTCTCACTCTCACGGTCTCACCCTCAGGCCGTTCTCTCTCTCTCTCTGAACTCTCTCTTTCTCACCGACCGTCACTGGGCATCGACCAACGGCGGCGAAATCCGGTGCAAATCGATTGCTGAAACGACTGGACGAAGGGTGGACGACTGGATCTTCGAAATTTGGGGAATTTTGTTCCAGTGAAGCCGAATCAAGAATTCGAAATCGGGGGCTGCAACGACGGGTTTCTTGCCGAATCAAGAATTTGCTGAGCTAAATCAAGGTTTGTTTCTTTGCTTGTAAGATTCATCTCTAGTTATTCGCGTTGGGTTCGATTTTCCGTTTGTTTGTTTACGTGATTGGTGCGAAAATTGAGGCGGGTAGCTACATAGTTGGGGCGGTGGCTGGTGCTGGAGGTGGGGGCAGTCGCTGGGACGAATGAGGTGGAGGTGGAGCTGGTGGTGGAGGTGGATAAGTGGACCTAGTGCTGGAGGTGGATAGGGTGGAGTTGGCGTTGGCGCTGGAGGTGGTGGAGCTGGAGCTGGAGCTGGCGCTGGAGGTGGTGGAGCTGGCGCTGGAGGTGGTGGAGCTGGTGCTGGAGGTGGGGGCAGTCGCTGGTGCTGGAGTTGGAGGTTGGGGCGGTGGGTAGTTATGGCTCCAGCACTTACCCTGGCTCGTTTGCCTCCTGTGAATAGGGCTGTTCGAAGGTGGTGAGTTTGTGAATGATTTGAGGTGATTCTGTAAATGATTCTGTGAATAGGGTGAGTCGAAGGTGGTGATTCAGATTTTGCCTCTGAGTCAAGAGTGTAGCAAGGGATTCTCGTAACAGAATTTTAGAGCGATGCCTTATAGTCAATTTGAAGCGTGAACAATGAGCAAATGTACTTAGCTGATTTCACTAGCTATTTCACATATATAGCTATGTTGTTCTATGTTGATGTCTTTGTTGTAGCCTTCAAGTAATACATCTTCATACAGGATATTCATTTTATCTCTGATTGATTGTAATGAACATGATGGTATGATGAAAAATCATTTTTGTTGTTGTCCTCTTCAAGAGTCAAGTATAGAATTTGCAACATATATATAAGAGTAGAACCATAAATTTATGCTGACAATAAATATTTAGCATATTATAGATATACATAACTATAAATTCCCTTTTAGGTGTCCATTAAACGGAGAATATATTGTTAAAACCTTATTGGGAAAAACTATGTGGGCAATTACCCTAGAGAAGGAAAAATGAGTAATTATATTTTTAAATATGCTACGAAATGTGGCTCGTTTACAATTGGACAAAACGTTGATCAAGGAAAAAAGAGTAAAACTTGTATTTACTTTTCTAACGATAATGTCACTTGAGATTTATATATTTTGTTTAACAACTTTTGAAGTGGTGCATTAGATAATGCTTTGTGAATATCTGTGTCACATAAATTGTTTTGGAGTTTGCTTTCATTAGTCATTTGATTAGAGATGTTTGTCTACTAATGGTCCCTCTAATGGACCCCATTTTCCATCATTAATTGCTTATTTGTTGCTTTATAATTTTCATGTGGACCCTACTTACTTGTTTAACAAAATGCTAGATATGTGACTTTCGATTTGAATAGAGGTATCGTTAAAGTCTTTTTTAATCATAAATTACTTTCACATTGAATATAGAACATGGGTGGTCACAGAGTTAGGAATAAGGAACCAATGTCATGGTCGGATGAGAATGAACTCACTTTTATTGAAATTCTGTATGAGAGAGTGAAATCAAACGCATTGCAATGTTCTACGTTCACAAGAGATGAATGGGGCAGAATCAATGACACAATGGTTGCTTCAACCAAATTGGATTACGGGATAGATAGATTAAAGGGAAAGTGGAACCGTTTACGTAAGATTCACCGTATGTTCTCCGAACTGTTGGCGCATACTGGGGTCACATGGGATCCCAATACCAACAAAGTTAACGCTGCAGAGGAAGTTTGGCAACACTTTTATACGGTATATTTATTTATGAAAGCATATTTTCTTTCATCATTTTTTGAGAGTTTCAATTGTGCCCATTTTCTAATGTGACTTCTTTTGTAATGCAGATTAACCGGTCGGATTACAAGCTGTTCAAAAAGGAAGGTTGTAAACACTATCACACTCTGGGGGAGATATTCAGCGGGACTACTGCTACTGGAGGATTAGGCAGTGCCTCCACTCAGCTTCCAAACACATCAGAGGAAGAAAGACAGCTTGAAGATGACTTCTTGAACAGGGGAGTGCATGTACGTGTGGAGAACGTAGACGAAGTGGATGGGGTTTCTAATATTCGTCGGCGTGGGGAAACTGGTACGTCGGGTGGCAGACGTAAAGAACCGAAGATCAAGAAACAGATAAACTTGAGGCCTGCATGGCACAGTGGTCATCTACTGTGAGTATGAGGAATGAAGAAACTGAGGTTCGGACACTGTACTTCAAAGAAAAGCTTGCGAAGATTCAAGGAAAATCTCAAAATCAATCGGACAGCGAAGTTGGTACTGATGATAGTTATTCCAGTGTCACATGCATGGACATTTTAAACAGTATGGAAGGGGTGTCAAATGAGGTTTATATGAAAGCAATAAAGGCTTTTGATAATCACAATTTTCGGGTGTCCTTCGTGAAGATGCCAGCAGCAAGGAGAAGACCTATCTTGGAACTACTTTGATGTTGAACGTTGTTTTAATTTCGCTACTATCTTGTTGTTTTCATTTGTGATGTGCAATGTTGAACTACTGTATTATTTTCCCAACTCCTAGTTTACTTGTAAACTACCTTGAAGATATTTGGTTTTCATGTACGAACTTATTGATGTTGTTGTTGATTGCAGAACTGATGTTTGTTTATATGTGAAGTAATGCTGGTTGTTATGAGAATTAATGTGGGTATATTTTGTTCACAGTATGGATGATAATGTGAATGGTGACGATTCCATTGCTGAAGATTCTAGTGATGATGACTTGTTAATGACAGATGATTTTGACGTAAATTCCATTGACAATGTGATGATGCTTAATATGATTGATCTTCACAGAGGAACTACCGTTGACAGGATACCTTGTAGGACATCAATGCTTACGGGAAAAATGTACGTTCTCGAAATTCTAAATGGACATCCGGATGTATGCCATCGCAATTTTCGTATGCAGAAACATGTGTTCATGAATTTTTGTGATATTTTGAAACACAAAGGGTTGTTGGAAGATGGGAAAAAAGTGAGTGTCGAGGAGGGTGTTGCTATGTTTCTGATGATTATTGGGCACACTACCCGATATAGTATTATTGGCGATAGGTTTCAGCATTCGAACAACACAATACACAAATGGGTTAAACGAGTGATAAGTATCGTTTGTGCATTTGGTACAGAGATAATCCAAATTCCCACAAATCAAGATGTAGTGCATGAACGGATTTTGCAAAAATATCCTTTCTTTAAGGATTGTATAGGCGCAATAGATGGAACACATGTCGCAAAGATGGGCACTCGCATCGAGACAAACATCTTTTCGTGGAAGGAAAACAAATGTAACACAAAATGTGATGTTAACATGTGATTTCGATATGAAATTTACATTTGTGTATTCCGGTTGGGAAGGCAATCGCTAATGATTCGCGAGTATTCGTTGACGCAGCTTACAAGAAGATCGAACAACTTTCCAATGCCACGGGAGGTATATTCTTGCACTACAAATACTTAACACAAATGTATCTATAGTATTACACTATGTGAGTTTTTTTATTTTAATGTAGATCGGTTTTACCTTGTTGATTCTGCTACCCAAACATGCATGGGTTTCTTGCCCTTATCGAGGTCAAAGATATCATCTCACGTGACTATGTTGGACGGGGAAGACTACGTGGGAAGGAAGAATTGTTCAACTATCGACACTCCTCGTGTCGTAACATTATTGAACGTTGCATTGGAGTTTTAAAGGCAAGATTTCCTATATTGAAATTGATCACCAATTATCCTCTTAGTAGACAAAGACAAATACCTACTGCATGTTGCGCAATACACAACTTTATTCGCCAGGAGCACGCTTTAGATAGATTGTTCGCTGAGTATTCAGAGGAGAATATGGTGTTCGATGATATACCAGAGTCAAGTCAAGCGCAAGAAGCCATACATTTTGATGCTAGTCAAACAGCTCAAATGGGACAAGTTCGAGATCAAATTGCGACACAAATGTGGAATGACTACTCAAGACGTCGTACTTGACGGTGTTGATTTATTTTGTATGTAGTTCAGTATCTGCTTATGTTGTCATGACAAGTAAACTTCTAATTGTATCGATGGAACTGATAGGAATATAAAATACACATTTTGCATATTTATTTAATGCGCTCATATGACTATTTTATGCCTAAATGTACTTAATATTCTCATATTTTGGTTTAGGTGGCAATTCGATGGACATGGTGTAATTTGGAAGAAATAGGTGAAAATGGACCAAAGTTCAAAGAAAGCGAAAGTTCGGGGACTAAAGTGCAAATAATCAAAAGCCATGTTGAACCTCACAATGAAGATTTGAGAGTGTTAGAAGTCAAATGAATGAAGAAAGAAGTCAAAGGGATGAAATATCATCAAAGTAGGATCACACATCAATTTCCAATCGAAAAGTTATGCATTTGATTTTCAGACTCCACTTGAGACCCAGTTTTGACATGGTAAACGATCAAATTGGAAGATGTCATCTGAAGCAAAGTTGTAGCCCTTTGAGTTAGCTTTCCAACGCATCTTGAATCACCTCAATCGGATATCAGGAGAGAAAGATATGATCAAAATACTAAAGGCTGCTCGATTACGTTGGTCGGGCGGCCGCAGGCCACTCGTACTTCATTAACGAAGCCAAAAGGTATGCTCGGCGGCCGCCCCATTTTCTACGGGCGCCCGCCCGTGCCAAATCGGGAAAAATTTCTCGGTTTCCAAATTTAAGTCAACCACCTATAGAAACAACTATAAATACATCTTTTAAAACCCTAGAACGGACTGTAACGCCTCCAACCTATTTTCTCTTTATTTTTCTTAGATCTATCATGTGTAACTAACTCTTGGTGCTTGATTAAAGGATATCGAAGCCTTGAAAAATATTATAACTGTGAGATCCACTTATTTTCATTGTTTAATTTATATTTTCAGTATTAAATATTCTTCTATACATAATTTTATGATTGTCATGTTTGATTGTTAAAAGATCTATTAGTTTTTCATTTATTGCAATCTATAGTTAAATTAAATCTCAAATCCATAATTGTTTGAATCATTTAACATGTGAAACACTAGAATTTGATAATTTTCAGCGATAGAGGTTATTGAATCTTAAAAAAAATGTTTAAATAGATTGAATGCAACCGCTGTTGTTTGTATTATCTAGTTCATCGATTTCTCTATTATTTAAAGTCGTTATTAAATTGAATCTTTAGCGCTGATCTAAGATTATTTGATAATTAGGGTTGATTAGAACGCTGATTTCTGATTAACTAAAATTAAGGAAAAATATGAATGTATTCCAACGATGAATATTGTGAATGTGAATTGATTATTCTTTGTGGAATGGTGAATGATTATAAATCTCTAATGGTGGAAGTTGATTTTGATCAAGACTCGTTTCATTGATTTAATACAACTCATTAATTTATATTGTTATTTGTTATAAGATTGATTTCGTTATAAACAAAATCCCCAATCGTTATACGAAGCATAAATTGTTGAATTGCACACTTTTCGTGAGATCGACCCTTACTTCCACTACTACGTTAGTTTTAGAGGTTTAAAGACTATTTTTGGGTGCCTACGACAGCACACCAAAATTTGGCGCCGTTGCCGGGGAGTGGTGCTAATTTATTTTTGTGTTTCTTTAGTTGTTTATTTTATTTCTGAAAAAATCATAATTTTCTAGTTTTTAGGTATTCTATTGTTTTTAGAAATTTTAGCATAGAATTTTATTTATCTTACTTAATCTAGCTTCCTTTTGGTTTATTTTTCACTTGTTCTTTTTGTTTATGACCGCAACTCGATCTTCTAATCAAAGTGATTTGCAGTACGATCCAAAAATTGAGAGAACTTTACGCAGGTTAAAGAGTAGCATCCAACAAAATCTTGAAGAAAGCAATCTCAATCCCAACAATCCATTTACAAGTGATTTTGAGTTTGGAAGAGAAGAAACCATGGCCGAAAATAGGACTTTGAAGGAGCTTGCAGCACCTACATTGAATCAACAACCCTTATGCATAACTTTTCCTATTTTAGATGCTACAACTACATTTGAGCTTAAATCTTGACTAATACACCTTTTGCCTACTTTTCATGGTCTTGCAGGTGAAGATCCTCATAAACATTTGAAAGAGTTTCATGTGGTCTGCACGAGTATGAAACCCACTGGAATTACTGAAGAACAGATTAAACTGAGAGCCTTTCCATTTTCTCTGAAGGATTCGGCTAAGGATTGGCTCTACTATCTACCATCGGGAAGCATTACCACATGGGATGGAATGAAGAGATTATTTCTAGAGAAATATTTTCCACCTTCAAGAGCGACAAATATTAGGAAAGAAATTTGTGGTATCAGATAAGATCACATGGAATCTCTACATGAGTATTGAGGCGGTTCAAGAAATTGTGTGCAAGTTGTCCCCTTCATCAGATCAGTGAGCAACTTCTCATCCAATACTTCTATGAAAGTCTTCAACCCACAGAAAGGAGCATGATTGACACTGCAAGTGGAGGAACTTTGGTTGATAAAACTCCCGAAGGAGCGAGGAATTTAATTGCAAACATGGCAACCAATTCTCAACAATTTGGCTCTAGATTTGATCCCCCTTCTAGACAAGTTAACGAGGTAAATGTCTCATCCATTGAACAATAAATAGAGAATCTAACTACTCTTGTTCGTCAAATGGCCAAGGGTAATGTGAGGACAGTGAAGGTTTGCGAAATTTGTTCAGTAATGGGACATCCAACTGATATATGTCCAACTCTTCAAGAAAAACCCACGAAACAAGTTAATGCAGTGGGTGGCTTCCCTGGACAACCACAAAGGAATTATGATCATTTTTCGAAGACATACAACCTAGGATTGAGGGATCATCCCAATCTTAGTTACAGAAGTTCACAATCAAATCAACATGTTGCTCAAAATCGCCCAAAATTTCAACAATATATGCAGCCTACCCGTCTAGACAACAACATGGCCAATCTCTAACTCTGAAATGTCTTTAGAAGATATTATTAAATCTCTTGCAACTAACACTTTACAATTTCAACAAGAGATCAAGGCTAGCATTCAATGTTTGGAGAATCAAATAGGTCAAATGGCTAGCGCGGTCAGTCGGTTGGAATCACAAAGTCTGGGAAAGCTACCCTCTCAAACAGTAGTAAATCCAAGGGAGAACGCAAGTGCAATTATATTGAGGAATGACAAGGAAGTGGAAACCCCAGTAAATGAAGTTCCTGCATCATCATAACAAGACAATGAGAAAGACAAGGACGTCACTGTGGAAAAGAGTAACCCAACTGAGGATGATACACAAAAATGTAAGTTTCCTCCACTATTTGATTATAAACCAGTACCCCCATTCCCTCAAACTTTGATATAATCTAGGAAAAATGATTCAAATAGAGAGCTTTATGAAACTTTTCAAAAATGTGAGGTGAACATTCCCTTGTTAGATGCTATTAAACAAATACCCCGTTATGCTAAATTTTTAAAAGAATTATGTACTATTAAGAGAAAGCAGGCGAAGGGGTGTGAAAAGGTGAAAGTTGGAGAAAACGTATTCTGAGTCATTCAAAGGAAACTTCCTACAAAATGCAAAGACCTGTGTATGTTTACTATCCCTTGCATGATAGGTAACACCGGATTTGAGAAAGCCATGTTAGACTTAGGAGCCTCTATAAATGTCATGCCATATTCCATTTATGCTTCTTTGAAACTTGCCCCCTTAACTAAAACTGGTGTGGTAATTCAATTAGCTGATAGATCAAATGCCTACCCAAAGGGCGTGATTGAGGATGTCCTTGTACAAGTTAATGACTTGGTTTTTCCTGTTGACTTTTATGTGCTTGATATGGAAAACAGTGACCAAACTAGCCCTATTTTGTTAGGAAGACCATTCTTAAAAACATCCAAAACTAAAATTGATGTTCATAGTGGTACATTGACCATGGAATTTGATGGTGAGGTAATTACATTTAATATCTATGATGCCATGAAATTTCTGTTGATGATAATCTTGTGTATTCTATTGATGTAATTGATGATCTAGCACAAGATGTTTTTGAAATTGATGGGAAGGATGACTTGGAGGTTGCTATTTGTAAGAGTATAGAGGAAGAGGGTGATGTATTAACTTTGAATCCCACTTGCAAGGAGTCATTGATATGTTGAACACTCCTCCAAAGTCACAACAAGTAGGTAATGGTTTATTTGTTGATTTGCCTGTTTCTAATGAAAAGACTCTACCTTCATTGTGCAGGCCTCGCTCTGGATTTGAAACCTCTCCCTACTCACCTTAAATATGTATTCCTTGGAGATGACAAAACATTGCCGGTAATTATTTCCAACGAACCGACTACATTGCAAGAAGAAAAATTGGTAGAGGTCCTCAAGGAGCATCGACGACCATTGGTTGGACAATCGCAGACATCAAGGGAATCACCCATCCACCTCGCATGCATCGCATTTTGCTTGAAGAAGGAGAAAAGCCTTCCCGTCAACCTCAACGAAGATTGAATCTACCCATGATGGATGTAGTGAAGAAAGAGGTCCTCAAGCTTTTGGAAGTTGGCATGATTTATCCTATTTCGATAGTAGTTGGGTCGACCCGGTTCAAGTGGTTCCTAAGAAGACGGGGATAACTGTGGTGAAGAATCAGAACGATGAATTGGTTACCACCCGTGTTCAAAATGGGTGGAGGGTTTGTATAGACTATAGGAAATTAAATGCTGTGACCCGAAAAGATCATTTTCCTTTACCATTTATTGATCAAAAGCTAGAAAGTTTAGAATGTCATTCTTACTATAGTTTTCTTGATGGTTATTCAGGTTATTTCCAGATTGCAATTGCCCCAGAAGATCAAGAAAAGACAACCTTCACATGTCCATTTGGAACATTTGCATACCGTCGCATGCCCTTTGGTCTTTGTAATGCTCCAGCTACTTTTCAACGGTGTATGGTAAGCATATTTTCTGATTATGTTGAGCATATCATAGAGGTCTTTATGGATGATTTCACGGTCTATGGGAATTCATTTGATAACTGTTTGCATAACCTTGAGTTAATCCTTAAAAGATGTATGGAAACTAATCTTGTTTTGAATTCTGAAAAGTGTCACTTTATGGTAGAACAAGGTATAGTTCTAGGGCATGTTATCTCATCTAAGGGCATTGAAGTAGATAAAGCTAAAATTGATATTATTCAATCTCTACCTTACCCCGCTAGTGTGCGGGAGGTTCGCTATTTTCTTGGACATGCAGGTTTTTATCGCAGGTTTATCAAGGACTTCTCCAAAATTGCTTTGCCCCTATGCAACTTGTTACAAAAGGACGTGACTTTTGAATTTGATGAGGCGTGCAAAACGGCATTCGATAAGTTGAAAGAACTGTTGACCTCTGCACCAATCATTCAACCCCCGATCGAACTTTCCCTTTGAAATCATGTGTGATGCGAGCAACTTTGCAGAGGTGCGGTGTTAGGTCAAAGAAGCTGGAAAAGCATCTCATGCCATCTATTATGCGTCGAACTCTAAATGATGCCCGGAGAAACTACACCACAACTGAGAAAGAACTTTTGGCTATTGTTTTTGCTTTAAAAAAATTACGTCCTTATTTACTTGGTACTAAAGTGATTATTTACTCTGATCATGCAGCTCTGCGTTACTTGATGACATAGAAAGAGGCGAAACCAAGACTAATATGATGGATACTTCTCTTGAGTGAATTCAACCTAGAAATCAAAGACAAAAAAAGAATAGAAAACAGTGTTGCAGATCATCCGAGCCGTTTAACTAGCGTGGATACCAAACTCCAATTGTGGAAAACCTTTCCTGATGAGCAATTATTTTCTGCAAGCACAACACTACCATGGTATACAGACATTGTAAACTTTTTGGTTGTTAACGTTTTACCTTCTGATTTGTCTAGGGTTCAAAGAGATAAGCTAAAGAGTGATGCAAAATATTATGTATGGGACGATCCATACTTGTGGAAACATTATGCAGATCAAGTGATTAGAAGGTGTGTTCCTGAAAATGAGATTACTTCCATTCTCACCTTTTGTCACTCCTATGCTTGTGGAGGACATTTTGGAGCAAAAAGGACAAGAAGAAAAGTGCTTGAATGTGGTTTCTATTGGCCATCCTTGTTTCGAGACGCCTACTCCTTTTGTAAGTCATGCGAAACCGTCAAAAAACGTAATATATCCCGTAGGACCGAAATGCCACAAAGCGCCATACTTGTTTGTGAAATCTTTGATGTTTGGGGCATTGATTTCATGGGACCATTTCCTGTCTCTTTCGGTTTTACTTATATATTGCTTGTCAGTGGATTATGTTTCGAAATGGGTGGAAGCCAAAGCCACTAGGACCGATGATTCTAAAGTTGTTGCGATTTTATCAAGTCTAATATATTCTCCTGTTTGGGATTCCGAGAGCTCTCATTAGCGATCGTGGAACTCATTTTTGTAATCGAACTGTGGAAGCTCTGTTGAGGAAATACCATGTCACCCACAAGGTGTCAACTGCATATCATCCACAAACTAATGGTCAAAGTGAGGTGTCAAATCGTGAAATCAAATCCATCATTGAGAAAACGGTCCGCCCAAATAGAAAAGATTGGAGCTTGCGCTTGGATGAGGCTTTATGGGCATACGTAATCGCATACAAAACACCCATTGGTATGTCACCTTACCGGTTAGTGTTTGGGAAACCATGTCACCTTCCGGTGGAGTTAGAACACAAAGCTTCTTGGGCCGTCAAGAGTTTCAACATGAAGATGGATGAGAGTGGAGAATACAGAAAGTTGCAACTTCAAGAGCTAGAGGAAATTCGCAATGATGCCTATGAGAGTGCAAGAATTTACAAGGAGAAAACGAAGGCTTTCCATGACAAGATGATCTCTAGGAAGGAATTTGAAGTTGGTCAAAAAGTCCTCCTATACCAATCGCGGCTTCGTCTGCTTCCGTGTAAATTGCGTTCCCGTTGGATTGGACCTTTTGTTATTACTAATGTCTTTCCTCATGGTGCAGTAGAAGTCCAAAGTCTGGAAACCTCAAAGGTATTCAAAGTGAATGGTCATAGACTCAAACCTTTCTATGAAGGTCTTCAGGTGGAGGACGTGACACAATTGGATCTCGACGACCCACTCTATGCCAGTTGAAGGATAAACAATAAGTCTAGCCAAAGACAATAAACAAAGGCGCTGCTTGGGAGGCAACCCAAGGGGAGTTCGTTCCTTTATCTTTTTATTTATTTATTTATTTTTTATTTTTCGCATTCATATTTTAGTTGCCTTTGTCTTTTCTTTGCATTTCACCTTACATTGGGGACAATTTAAGTTTTAAGTGTGGGGGAGGGAGTTTAGATTGAGTTTAAATTTCAAAAAAAAAAAAAATTTGAAAATTTTTGCATAATTTTTCAAGAAGGGGAGTTGAGGTTAAATTATTTTTGGTTGTGTATGCTATTTGCAATAATTAATTAAGCTTTTAAAGAATTCATAACATGATTGAATGAATAATCCTTCAACTTAGAGTTTAGTGGAGTTATTTTCTTTGAGGATGGTAGTAACTAAATTCTGTAAACAAAATCCAGTGAGATTTTTGAGCCTTTAGACTGACACATCCATAACAGTCTCATAATTTTCTTTCATGTGTGATATTCTTCCATGGTTTTGTTTCTCTAGAACTTGCCTTGATTCTCTTTAAGATCATATTGACACATGCATGCACGAACATGATTAAGGCCATCTTTGTCACATAAATAAGCTTCATTAGCCAAATAGCCGACCTGTAATTGAATTTTCCATTGTGAGCCCCTTTGAGCCTCATTGCCTTTTCTTTGTATAAACTCACATTACAAGCTTTAAACTGGAAAATAATGTCTTTACCCAAGCCTTAGAGCTAGTGGAGTATTGTTGAATGTCCTGAGAAGTGTGGATATGCAATGAAATAAGTGTGGGGGTATCAAGATTTATGGTAATGCTATTATTGATGAATTGGAACAAGATTTTCTATGTCAATTCATGTAATTCCATTATTGGTGTATCATCTGGAGTTTACATTGTGCAAGAAAAATAAAAGAATAAAAAAAAATGAATGATTGAAAGAAAAGAAAAAAGAAGAAAAAGAAAATGAGTGATAAAGGAGAGTGAATTTGATGTGAAAAAGATCTATATTCATAACTCTTCATACACTACAAGAAAGAGTTCGATTTGTGTGGGATAGATGCAAAAATGATGAAACTATCATGTGGAGTGGTTGGTTTACATGTCTTTTGTATATGTTTGAGCTAAGTCTATTTATCTTTACTCCACTAGTTTCGATGGCTCTTGAATCACATACCCAAATATTTCCTACCTTGACCATATGCCACGTTACAACCTTTGAAAAGTCCTTATGATTCTTGTAAAGCATGTGATCTAAGTGGTGGCGAATGAGAAGATATGCAAGCATATGGTAGAACATCTCCATTGGAATGAATTTGAGCGAAACACTTACCCTTTTAAACACATGAGAGTTAAGTGCTTATATCCGTGAGGGTCTACATGTTTGGTTTACTCCATCTTTATATGAAAATGCTTGCTAATTGATTATGAGTTGTATGGAATGTTTATTCATGAAATTTTATGTGTTTTGAAAAAGTTTGATGGTTCTATGTTCTTGGCATTACGACTTGGTGTCTTTGGAGAATCAAATTTGAGTTTTGCCGAGGACGAACAAAAGCTAAGTGTGGGGGAATTTGATAGGAATATAAAATACACATTTTGCATATTTATTTAATGCGCTCATATGACTATTTTATGCCTAAATGTACTTAATATTCTCATATTTTGGTTTAGGTGGCAATTCGATGGACATGGTGTAATTTGGAAGAAATAGGTGAAAATGGACCAAAGTTCAAAGAAAGCGAAAGTTCGGGGACTAAAGTGCAAATAATCAAAAGCCATGTTGAACCTCACAATGAAGATTTGAGAGTGTTAGAAGTCAAATGAATGAAGAAAGAAGTCAAAGGGATGAAATATCATCAAAGTAGGATCACACATCAATTTCCAATCGAAAAGTTATGCATTGGATTTTCGGACTCCACTTGAGACCCAGTTTTGACATGGTAAACGATCAAATTGGAAGATGTCATCCGAAGCAAAGTTGTAGCCCTTTGAGTTAGCTTTCCAACGCATCTTGAATCACCTCAATCGGATATCGTGAGAGAAAGATATGATCAAAATACTAAAGGCTGCTCGATTCGTTGGTCGGGCGGCCGCCCGACCCGTACTTCATTAATGTAAGCCAAAAGGTATGCTCAGGCGGCCGCCCCATTTTCTATCAAGCGCCCGCCTGTGCCAAATCGGGAAAAATTTCTGTTTCCAAATTTAAGTCAACCACCTATAGAAACAAATATAAATAAATCTTTTAAAACCATAGAACGGACCGGTAACGCCTCCAACCTATTTTCTATCTATTTTTCTTAGATCTATCATGTGTAACTAACTCTTGGTGCTTGATTGAAGGATACCGAAGCCTTGGAATACATTATAACCGTGAGATCCACCTATTTTCATTGTTTAATTTATATTTTCGTATTGAATATTCTTCTATGCATAATTTTATGATTGTCATGTTTGATTGCTAAGAGGCCTATTAGTTTTTCATATATTGCAATCTATAGCTAAGTTAAATCTCAAATCCGTAATTGTTTGAATCATTTAACTTGTGAAGCACTAGGATTTGATAATTTTCTCATGATAGAGGTTATTGAATCTTAAGAAGAATGTTTAAATAGATTGAATGCAACCGCTGGTGTTTGTATTATCTAGTTCATCGATTTCTCTATTGTTCAAAGTCGTTATTAAATTGAATCTTTAGTTACTGTCCGAGATTATTTGATAATTAGGGTTAATTAGAACGCTCGGTTTCGATTAACTAAAATTAAGGAGAAATAGGAATTTATTCCAACGATGAATATTGTGAATATGGATTGATTATTCTTTGTGGATTGATGAATGGTTATAAATCTCCAATGGTGGAAGTTGACTTTGATCAAGATTCGTTTCATTGATTTAATACAACTCGTTAATTTACATTGTTATTTGTTATAAGATTGATTTCGTTATAAATAGAACCCCCCAATCGTTATACGAAGCATAAATCGTTAATTGCACACTCTTCGTGGGATCGACCCTTACTTCCATTACTACATTAGTTTTAGAGGTTTAAGGACTATTTTTGGGTGCCTACGACAGCACACCAGGAACACTGTTTCATCAAATGTAATTTATGTTCTGTTTTTAATATCTTGAAAAAAAAAATATACGTATCACTTTTTCAAATGTATAGGTTATTTAGTATTATATTTAATCCCTGTTTGACACCCATTTTGGAGAAATAATGAATTTTGAAATAGTGATTGATGGAAGAATGTGTGGTTAAAAAATAATGAGAATTTTTTGGGTTTCTGTATAGTATTATTTTATTAATAGAATGTGTAGTTGAAATGAAGAAAGAAAAAAAAATGGAAATGAGAATAAAATGTGTGTCAAACGGGGGCTTACATTAAACAATTACAATTTATTGAATAATCAGTTTTTTTCAATAAAATATTATTAAAAAAATTCTCAAAATTTCAAAGTAAACGCGTTTTCCATTTTTCTGTTTTCAGAAACTGTTTTTCAGAATGGCAAAAAGAACGCATTTTCAGAAATTTCAAAACAGACACTCAAAACACAACACAAAACAAATTCAAAACACAAAATATAAAACTGAAACACGAAGAGAACGGCCCCTAAGTTTTTAAAACGGAATACTTGTCTTGTGAGTAATACCATCCAGGTTGAACAATTTGAATATCCAACTTTGATTTTTTTTTTTTTTTTTTTTATAATCTTCTTGAGTGCCCCATACTCTTGAATCTTCTTTTAGTATTTTTCCAATTCTAGATTACTCCTCATGAGGGGCATCAAGATTTGACCAAGAATATCAGAACAAAGACATACTTAAAAACAAAAGACGTGTTACAACCGTATTGAGAGTGTGTTTGAGCCACATTATTTTGGAAGAATGTATTTTGAAATACTAGATTGATGGAGAATGTGTGATTGAAAAAGAAAGAAAAGTTATTGACGTAGTGGAAAATATTATTTTATTAAAAAATGTGTAATTGAAAATGAGTAAAAGAATGTGAATGAAAATTTTAATATGACTCCAACAAGGGCTGAATAAATTAATTCCCAAGTACTAAATTCATTGTCCAAGAAGTCTTAGAGCTTGTTTGGTAACACTAACTCTCTAATTAAAATTGAAAATATAGCTGTTATGGATCCCACTAATCTAATAAAAGTCAACAATAACAGTTAGTTTTTCAATTTTAATCCGATTTTAATCTCTACGAAACACACTCTTAGTCATTATTACTATCTTAGGAACTTGAAACTTACGTTCTAAGTCAGCTAAAACTTTTCCAAATATTTGATCACACTTTCAATATGTGGTCAAATTTGAAGTTTCTTTTATTTAATTCAAAATTTGGTTTCACCGACAAGCCGACTTCAGTCAAACTTTGACCAAGTAACATCTACAATCTTTATGATAAGTATAATTTTTACACTTATTTAGATTATCAAAAGTGGATGTTTGAAAGTGATTTTATGGAATTAATACTTAATTTGTGTGTATATTGATTGTTTAGTGGAAACTTGATGTTGGAAAGACTTTTGGAGGAAAGGAACTAAAAAAGAAAAGAAGAAAATGACATAAATTGTGCATATTATGATATTATGGAAGATGGGGACCAAAGTGGCAGGACTTGGAAGAAAATGAGCTTAAATTGAAATTAGAAGGGACTTGAGATGAATGAAAAGTTGAATTGAGAGACCGAGATGAAAATGCTAAAAAGGAAGAGCCTTGCGATCTTAAGGGTATCACGCAAGCAATTACAAGGGCATGACTTGCAGAACCTGATTAAAGAGGCAAATTCATACAGCAGGACGGGAAGGTAAAGTAGAGAACTAGGGAAGGAATTCAAGGGAGGCGAAATTCATCTTCAACCTTCTCTTTGTAACTATATTTTTTGGTTGAAGAATATTCAATTATTTTTGTGTTAAAAGAGAGAAGTCGAGGATTATAATCAGGGACGGACCCAGCCTGCCATCCTAGCTCGGGCGGACGTTAACCGGTCAACGTCGACAATCAACGATCGTAAGAACGAGGTTGTTTATTAATATTTAATTTTTCTTTGTACCGTAAGAGAAATGCAAGAGACAAAAGGTGATTACAAAAATAGCTAGTAGCTCTATATATTGTCCAAAAGCAACACAAGATCTTCAAACCACATAAATTATGGTTCCAAAAGTAACACAAGATCTTCAATCCACATAAATTAAGGTTTTGTTCTCAAAAATGATATTATGATGAACTGTAAAAACCAATGGTCTGAGCTAATTCCTTTCACTTCAATTTTTTTTTTAAATGCTTTCTATTGGCAACTCACAAACTTGAAAGGACTTGCTCCAGGAAATAAAGCTAGTGACATACCTCATGTAACTGAGTTCCATCTATTGTGTTGAAGTTTTTTGTCAAGTGCCTCTTATGTTGGCAGTCGCGAGAAGAAGTCCATCCATTGTCAAGGTCATGGAAGCTATCCGAGAGTCATGGACAGCATAGCATGCCATTTGACTTCAAAAACATCTGCCATGAATTCTTCCATTTCTATGAATATCAAATGAAGAAACAACAGCACCTATCAGAATATTAGCAATGTAAATTGTAAAGTAGGAAATCAATAAAAGGGAAAATATAACAGTAGAAGAAATGGGCAGGTTAAGGTTGAAATATTGCCCTAAATCCTAATCCCAAATATACATAACAACAGAGTTTCACTTCACGGTTAGGACCCTAAGGCTAATCCACATAGAAATCGAATATTACAGCCACAATTTAAAGCAAATTTATTCTCAGAAACAGATAATCAAGAAGAAATAGGCATTGGAAAATGGAAATAATATACCCACTCACCTTTCGTTTTTCTCTGTCTCCTCTTTGGCTCTTTCCGTCCGTCTCTTCCCTTTTATTTACACAATAGCTGACAGACAGTTGTAGGCATAGCTGAGTAGGCACGTAGCCGATGGCGGGTTGAGGACCTTGAGGTCTGCTGCCGGTAGCCGGAGACGGGGACGAGCAGCTCGAGAGGTTGGACCGTTGGAGCAGATTGGAGAATAGGGAAATTTGGGAATTTCAAATTGGGTTGGGAATTGGGCAGTTGGGCAGCCTATATATTATTATTTAAGGATTGGGCCCAGACAAATGGCCCAATCCAATTAAAAAAAAAAAGATGAATTAAATGGGCCACATTGGCCCAATTGAAAAAAAGGGTTATTGATTGACTGGGCCAAATTTGGCCCAATTGCAAAACAAAAAACAAAAAAAAAAAAGGAAAAGGAAACCAGCAACCAAGTGAAGAAGACAAACCAGAGAGGCCAAGCGGCAGAAGTCAGAACTCCCAAATTTGGCTGTCCAGCGCAGCCTAGCACGCGCGGCCGCCCTCCTGGCCGGGTGCTGGGTCTGTCCCTGATTATAATGAATTCTAATGGTGGAGTCAGATTCCTAGAATGTTTTTCCATACAAATCTCTTTCATCTCAATCTTCATTTGTATTTAGATAGTTAGTAGTGGAGTAATTAATAGACTTCACATCTTACCAAAACATTAATTGTGTGTTTTATTTATTTTCAACGAGAATGGATAGAATCGAAACGAATAAGGAAAGGATATAATTATGGTCGGGATGTACCATACGATCGAGATGTATCACATGGCTTAGGCTATATTATAACTCAAATGGAAACACATGTTTGTATCTACGACGACTTCAAGAAAATGGAAGTGGCCTTCCAACATCTTTTAAGATGTACAATTGCATACTACTAAGTGGATATGTAAATATATTTCATTTCTTTAGTTATTAATGTATATTATTTCCTACTACATTAAAAGAGCTAATCCGTCAGATATTATTCATTTTGAAGCATTTACCATTCCCATTTTATCCCCACCAATTAAATTTTTTCCCATTTTATCCCCCATTATTTACTGTTCATTCTACATTAAAAGAGCCAATCCGCCAGGTACTATTCATTTTGAAGCTTTTTCCATTCTCATTTTATCTCCACCAATTAATTTTTTCCCATTTTATCCATCATTATTTACTGTTCATTTTTGTGAAACATTTACATTAAAAGAGCCAATCCGTCATGTGCTATTCATTTTGAAACATTTTTCATTCCCATTTTATCTCCACCAATTAATTTTTTTCTCATTTTATCCCCCATTATTTACTGTTCATTCTACATGAAAAGAGTCAATCCGTCAGGTACTATTCATTTTGAAGCATTTTCCATTCCCATTTTATCCCCACCAATTAATTTTTTCCCATTTTATCCCCCATTATTTACTGTTCATTTTTTGTGAAACATTTGTCATCTTCATTTTATCAAAACAAAAGGGTAATATAGACTTATTTTTTACTCACAATTGTTGACTAAAACAGAAAAGAAGAAAAAAATAATTAAATTACGGAGCTAACACTCCGTACAGTGCGATGCAAAGTTAGAACCCCGCACTCTGTGGAGTTAGAACTCTGCAGCCAGAGTGCGGAGTTACACTGTGCTCCGCACTCTGCGGATTAATAACTCCGCATTTTGCGGATAAATCAGCACAGTACGGAGCTGCGCAGAGTTCATACTCCGCATCTTCATTCTATCCATCTCCAAAAATTCTCTTCTTCACAAATAGGTTCACAAATATATATATATTCCAACTCCACTTTAGGGGGTGTTTGACACTTATTTTAGTAGAAAAATGAGTTTTTGAATAGTGATTGATGGAAGAATGTGTGGTTAAAAAGTAAGGAGAATTTTTAGGTTTATGTGTAATATTATTTTATTGATAGAATGTGTGGTTGAAATGAAGAAAGAGAAAAAGAATGAGAATGAGAAAAAAATGGGTGCCAAACAGGGGCTTAATGCTATATTTTCTTCCAAACACCCCTCATATTTCTCATTCTTCTCCATTATACAAATAATCAAAGCAAATAACACCCAGCCGGAAGCTACAAATCAAAGCCAATATCGAAACCTGAGCCAACCGACGGAAGTTCTGAGGCCGATTTTACTGTTATTTTGGTGTTGGGATACCGGTCATTGCTTTCTTTTTTTCCCCGAAGGGAAAGGAGGATCTTGGGTAAGCCTTCAACCTAATTCCTGTTTTCTATGTTGTCAGTCGTAGGGAAGAAAACCCCATAATTTGTGGCAATTATCTTAAGGTATGTTCTTCTCATATATATATTTGTTTCCTCCTTTTTTTTTTTTTTGTGGCTTCCTTAAGACTTATGTAAGGTATGTTGTTCTTCTTTCTGTTTATAGTGAAAATCCAACTGGGTTCGTCTTCCTTTACTCCGATCTAGATGCGAAGCTTAAGTTTGAACCTTCTATTCGGCATTCCTGATAAATCTGCTTCCTTGAACTTAAGGTTTCGAAATGGAGTGCTGCGATTTTTGTTAGGTAAGGTTTTATTTTTGGGGGGTTTGGGGATTTTATTTAATTTGGGGATTTTCGGATTTCATTTTGGCAAATGGCGAGTTCTTTTTTTTTTTTTTTTTTGGATTTTGATTTGAGAAGTTGTGAAACTTTCGTAATCTTTTTGTAACATCTTTTTATACCTTTCCTAATATCTCTAAATAGGTAAAATTTCAACTTTGCTGGCACCGTAGGCGGCCATTGACTTATACTTTGGACGGCGAAGATGAAGAAAAAGAAGGATCCGTCGTGAGCTCATACCTAAGATCTATTTTTGGGGTTCTCCATTTCCCTTCTTTGCAAGTCTACTTTTAATCACATTTTTCTTTGCCTAAATTTGAGGGGTTTTGAGAACTTGAAGTTGATTGCTTTCATTTAGGGGTTGTTAACTTCTTGTTTCAGTTTTGTGTTTTGAGTTTTGATTTCATTTTGTATTTTGTGTTTTGAGTGTCTGTTTTGAAATTACTGAAAATGCATTCTTTTTGTCATTCTGAAAAACGGTTTCTCAAAACAAAAAAATGGAAAACGCGTTTACTTTGAAATTTTGAGAATTTTTTTATAATGTTTTATTTAAGAAATCTGATTATTCAATAAATTTAATAGTTTAAAGTTCATATAATATTAAATAACATATAAAATTTGAAGTTGATGAATCTTAAAATATTTTTTTCCTGATATAAAAAACACAACCTAAATTAAATTAGGCAAAACAGGTCAATCGATACAATTAGAAATGGGACGGATTATCTCCGTGCCAAACGGTCTGAAAACAGCAAAGAGAACATGACCTTACTATTTTAAAATTCATTTTCAGTGGACAATGGTAGACAAACGGGGCATAATGGTATAATTTCACTTTTTGTGTTCATTTAGGATGTTTCAAGATGATTTTTTGTTGTTTTTTTTGTCATGTCTTTGATTTTTATTTTTTGTGGTATTCTTAATTCTTACAACCATAACCTAGATATTTTTCCTTATACTGGAAAGAAAAATGTTACTAAAAATAGATCCACACACAAATCCCTTCAAAATCAATCAAGTCCGATGAGTTTGGCCGGAAATAAACTTTAAAACACAATTATGAAGAACAATCGAAAGCCATTTTCGTAGAAATTTGAAGGTCACAAAATGAGTAAGAAAACTAAGGCAATAAAGCAGAAAATTGTTGAGGCACTGTTTTGCATGAAGGGTAAAATAATAAGAAAGTTCAATCGTATTCCAAAAATTTATTGGTGTACATTAGATACCTAAGTTGGGAAGCAATGCAGTAACAAATGCATTTGCCAAGTATCAGTAGTTATACACGCTGCTTGTCCTGTGATCCAGTGGCAAGACTTCCATAAGGTTTATTATCAAATACTATGTCTTGATCGTCTTCTACTTGAGGGCATGTCTGTGCGGGAGCTATATCGCTACAAAATTGAAGAGTTGATCACAATTGAATAAAATATAACTTAGCTCAACTTGTTGCCACCTTTTTCCTCACAATTCTCTTTCTCCGAGCCTTGGGGGGAGGGGCTTCACCATCGGTTGTAGAGTCACTTTGTCCTTGTTTAAGTCCAAGAAGATCGAGCCCAGAAACAATAGCGTTCTTGGATATGAACCACTTTGAAGAAGACTGATTGACTCCAGCAGCTGGTCTATTGTAAGCCTTCTTCAAGAGATCGTGTGAATGAGCCAACGGATCAAGCTCCACCCCGAGCCAAGCCAACCTTGATGTCTCTCCTAGTTGAACATTCAGTGTCCTGCATGCATTTGACACAGAATTTCTACTATGAGCTGCAATCGACATTTTACGTACAAAATGCAATAGGAAAGACGGGTAGATTCTAAAATTACTGGTTTGGTATCAATGACTCCAAATTTCTCTAGCCGAGGGACAAAGGGGCATGGGAAATTATCAAAAGCATAGCCAATAAATTTGATCTTCACCATTTAAATAAAGCATACTATGAGAAAAGAACGGGTAAACCAACTAAATGAAATCACTGGTGAACGGTTTAAATGACAAAATGCTTCATCATGGAATGTGAAAAATCCCAAATGCAGCCTACACAGATCAAATACCAAGAAAACATACCTCAGGGCTGTGCTAAAGAAAAGAGTTACTCCAATAACATCAAAGTAGCTGATAACTACTCTATCAAAACCACACAATAGTTGCCATCCTTCCTTCCTTCCTTCAACTCGACAATAGTTGCCCATTCTCACATATTAAACAGGGCAACATGACAAAAAATAAGAGAATGTCGAAATTTACTTTCATCTTTAAACATAATAGGATGAGTTCTTGAGCCTCATAAAACACCGTTTTCCCGCATACTATTGAGATAGATAAAAGAGAATTTCACAACAGATAAATCGGAATACATTTAAGTACATAAAGTTTTCCATTTCTTTAAGGTAACAAACTAGTAAGCAATTGATTAACTTCGAATGTCACAAAAGGAACACAATAAAAGCAAATTAAGTACAATCAAACAAAGCAATAATAGTACAATTCGAAATAATAACTCAAGCACAGCACCTCCTTCAAAAAGTCCATAAGTTTAACCAAAATTAATAACCTCCTAATCACCAACCCATGTTTATCAGTCAAAATAATCCAAACCATTATATGAAATAAGCCTAAAATTACAAAGCAATCAAGAAATTGTAATAAAATTCAAATTAAAAATGAAAAAGATCATAACCTTAAAAATTAGGCCCACAATAGTAGTCCCAGTCTTAAGAAAAGATGGTTGCTTTAAACCTTTTGCCGTAAGCATCTCATTCCTTTTGCATAAATCAAAGCTGAACCCACCATTTGGAGGCATTTCTATTGCTGCCTTCGACATTTTCACTTACCGTTCTTCCAAATCTACTCAAGAAAATAATATAAATAATTAGAAAAAATTGTTAAAGTTAATATTATTCTCGATGGATGAAATTCAAAACCCATTTAAGATTATCACTTTTAACCAATAAATACAAACATATCAACATGTATAATTTGAATTTGTCATGAAGAGGAGGCTAACCCATGTGGTCCGCGATCTTGGGAAGCCCGGACGGTGCTAGAATTTGCAAAACTCGGACCATGTTTCGCAGACTTCGCGACTGTCTTTCTTTTGGGATGAAATCTGAACATTGCAGGGTTGGAGGTGATAGAGGGGAGTGTGGTGAGGTTGTTGGTGGTGGAATCCGACGTTGAGGCAAGGTTGTTTCTGCTGATTCTTCCAATTGGTGGTGGAATGATGGGAGGATATAGAGGGAGTGAGGCGAGGTTCTTTGGGCTGATTTTTCCAATTTTCAGTTTTCACCAGGCATTTTCCGCGTTTTCAACATTTTCGAGTTTTTTGCTTGAAAACACTCAAAATGAACAAACGGTCGTTTTGAGTTTTATATACAAATTATTATTATTTTTTTCAAAAATGCGTTTTCGAAAATAGGAAAGAGAACACGTTTTCAGTGTTTTGAAAAATTGAAAACAGAAAACGGCAAAGAGAACGGCCCTTACTTTTTCCAAAAATTCTGCTGAAAATTTCTCATATTTTCTGTAAACTATTTGATTACCTCTAATTCAGTTAAATTAGCCAGGTGGTCAATGGTCTCTCTGTTTGTGTCTTATAATTTGATTTGCTTCAATTCAATTTTCTTCTATTGGAATTTCCATAGGGGTTATTTCTGCCTTGCAATTTTACTATGATCTTTGATGAGTTTTGTGGTTTTAAAAAATAAGAAGAAATGTAGAGAAAAAGACAAACAACGGGAAAATGACACCGTATTGTCAAATAATAAGACGCCGCATTGCTTTTCCTAGCTCTGTCATAATGAACACTCAGACTCAGTCCTATGAACTCGCCATCCAGGTACTTTCTACTTGCCCACACTGTGAAAACTGAGCTTTTTTTAAGAAATGGAAAGACTTTTGGCGTGTATATAATTATGTGTGTGTTTATTTGGCTATATGTGTAGAAGATGAAACTTTGAATCAAATAATCGAAAGGTTTCGACTCTTTTGTTGTAAGAGAAAAATTGAAAGTGTGTTTTTCCAAGAAAGGAAATTTCCTGCCTATTCAGTGTTTGATAATTGGACAATGTAATCAAAATGCTTTAAAAACTTTGAATTCATTAATCTGAGGTTTCTTGTGGTGAGATTTGCATTTAGCTAAGATATGAGATAACGAAGTCGTGATTTAGTTTGGTCAATTACTGTCTTATTGGATAAATTGGTTTCATTTGTTCATTTTTTGTCTCCTTGTATATTTAAAGTTCCAAAATGCAAAGATCTCTGCATTCTTTTGAATGACTAGGAGGTATAATTTTGGGAAAAAGCAACATCCAATAATTAGATGGAAATCCAACAAAAGAGTTTAAATTTATTTTACAGTTATGTGGAATTAGAGACGTTTAAAAAATATGGCATTTACTATAATTCCTTAGAATCCATGGTGATGCTACCAAAAATCGTACCTGTCGATTTCCGAGTTTGACAACTGAGAATGAGCACGAACGAGGTCTTCCGGTACTTGAAACAAAGGCGTCGAGGTGTGTCCTCGTCGCCCCTCCGATGTTTAAGCCAGAGAGAGAATTTATGAAAGTAATATATGCTGTAAATTGTGTGTAAAAACATACCTGAATAATAACTTAGGGTGCTATATTTATAGGGGTAGGTAGTGCTTTTCTAGTAGGACTAGGTTATTCGAACTCCCTAGAGTTCTATGACATTTTGAAGTCATAACTTGATCGGTGTTGCTCCATAAAGGTGTTTGAACAATGATAGAACTCTATTGATTGAGTCCTTCCTGGGTGGACTAGGAACAGTATGATTCAACTTCTTTGTAACTGGATAAGTTCTATCTAATTGGAGAGTCCATAATGAAACAGGAGTTGTCAGGTGCGAGGCTAAGGCACGATCTCGAGGATGTCTCAAGCTAATGGGCTAACATAATCCGAGGAGACATCCCAACGAGGTCTACGATTATGGGGTGTCATATCTTGTACTCGAGGACCATCATGCCCGAGGTACATTGCCCGAGGAGGGAAGCTTGTAATTGATGGGAATATATCCTCGGGATTAATGCTCGAGTTGTGACAAATAACGGGATAATCATTGGCCCCCGTGCATCCATGCTAGAGGCTCACATCCCATGAGTGAGTTTCTTGGATGAGATGCACATTCCTCTAAAGAATGAGCTGTTGGAGAAGCTAGACAGTCATGTAAATAGACATGATCAGCCTTAAGGATGGGCATGACTATGCCAAGCAATAGGCATGTTCATGCCAAGGGTTAGGCATGATCACGTCAAGGAGTAGGCATGCTCATGCAAAGTGATAGGCAAAGCTCATGCCAAGGATTAGGCATGCACATGCTCAGTGATAGGCATGATCATGCCAAGTAGTAGGCATGCTCATGCAAAGTGATAGGCAAGCTCCTGCAAAGGGTTAGGCATGCTCATGCCAAGGATTAGGCATGCTCATGCCAAGGGTTATGCATGATCATGTCAAGGATTAGGCATGCTCATGCTAAAGGTTAGACATGCTCTTGCCAAGGATTTGTCAAGGATTAGGCAAGCTCATGCCAAAGATTAGGCATGCTCATGCCAAAGGTTAGGCATGACCATGTCAAGGATTAGGCATGATCATGCCAAGTGATAGGCAAGCTCATGACAAGGATTAGGCATGCTCATGCTCAGTGATAGGCATGCTCATGCCAAGGGCTATGCATGATCCTGCCAAGTAGTAGGCATGCTCATACAAAGTGATAGGCAAGCTCCTGCCAAAGGTTAGGCAAGTTTCTGCTAAGGAGTAGGCATGATCATGCCAAGGGTTAAGCATGCTCATGCCAATGATTAGGCATGCTCTTGACAAAGGTTAGGCATGCTCGTGCCAAGGAGTAGGCATGACCAAGGAGTAGGCATGATCATGCCAAGGGTTAAGCATGCTCATGCTAATGATTAGGCATGCTCTTGCCAAAGGTTAGGCATGTTCGTGCCAAGGAGTAGGCAAGCTCATGCCAAGGATTAGGCATGCTCATGCTAAATGTTAGGCATGATCATGCCAAATGATAGGCAAGCTCATGCCAAGGATTAGGCATGCTCATGCCAAGGGTTAGGCAAGCTCATGCTAAGGGTTAGGCATGATCATGCCAAGGAGTAGGCATGCTCATGCCAAGTGATAGGCAAGCTCATGCCAAGGGTTAGGCATGATCATGTCAAGGAGTAGGCATACTCATGCCAAGGATTAGGCATGAACAGCCTTAAGGCATGACCAGGCTTGAGGATTAGGCCTGAACAGCCTTGGGATAGGCATGATCAGCCTTGAGGCATGACCAGCTTTGAGGATGGGCATGACCAGCCTTGAGGATTAGGCATGACCATGCTAAGGAGTAAGCATGCTCATGCCTAGAATTATAAATGTTTATGCCAATGATTAGGTATGCTCATGCCCATGTCGGCTTGCTCATGGCAAGTTAATAGGCCCCCGAGAATCTGGAGCTAGTCCCCACCATTTTAAGTTTTAAAGGAATAGAGGCTTGATCTCGATCATGTCAAAACATTTCTAGGGGGTTGGTCCCGACCTTGTTAAGGTAAGGAATGAGCTCGACCACAACTTTGTTAAAGGCAAGGAAGGAGCCCGATCCCGACGTTGTCAAAGATAAGGAAGGAGCTCGACCACGACCTTGTTTTAAAATTTTTACATACGATGATTTATAGTCTTCGGTGTTATGTGGTCGATCATTTTACTTGGTGATTTTCTGGGATTAATTCTACTTGAATCTATGAAATATTTGTAAGTTTGCTTGTACGGAGCAATGCCTATGGTGCTTACGTAGAGCAAGGTTAGAGGTGTTTGCATAGGACAAAACTTGAAGTGCATGTGCGGGATAAGGCTTGAGGTGCTTGTGCGGGACAAGGCTTGAGGTGCCTGTGTGGGACAAGGCTTCGAAATGCTTGCACGGGGCAAGGCTTGCGGTGCTTGTGCGGGACAAGGCTTGAGGTGCTTGTACGGTATAAGGCTTGAGGTGCTTGCACGGGACAAGGCTTTGAGTTGCTTGTACGGGACAAGGCTTTGAGTTGCTTGCATGGGACAAGGCTTTGAGTTGCTTGCATGGGGCAAGGCTTGAAGTGCTTGCACGGGGCAAGGATTTGAGATGCTTGCGCAGGATAAGGCTTGAGGTGCTTGTGCGGGACAAGGCTTCAAAATGCTTGCACGGGGCAAGGCTTGCGGTGCTTGTGCGGGGCAAGGCTTGCGGTCCTTGTGCGGGACAAGGCTTGAGGTGCTTGCACGGTACAAGGCTTGAGGTGCTTACACGGGACAAAGCTTGAAGTGCTTGCAAGGGGCAAGGCTTGAGGTACTTGCACGGGACAAGGCTTTGAGTTGCTTGCATAGGGCAAGGCTTGAAGTGCTTGCACGGGGCAAGGATTTGAGATGCTTGCGCGGGGCAAGGCTTAAGGTGCTTGTGTGGGACAAGGCTTCAAGGTACTTGCACTGGGCAAGGTTTGAGGTGCTTGTCCGGGACAAGGTTTCGAAGTGCTTGCACGGGGCAAAGCTTGAGGTGCTTGTGCGGTACAAGGCTTGAGGTGCTTGGACGGTACAAAGCTTGAGGTGCTTGCACGGTACAAGGCTTGAGGTGCTTGTACGGGACAAAGCTTGAAGTTGCTTACACGGGGCAAGGCTTGAAGTGCTTGCACGGGGCAAGGCTTGAGGTGCTTATGCGGGACAAGGCTTCAAGGTACTTACACTGGGTAAGGTTTGAGGTGCTTGTGCGGGACAAGGCTTCGAAGTGCTTGCACGGAGCAAGGCTTGAGATGCTTGAGGTGCTTGCAAGGGGCAAGGCTTGAGGTGCTTACAAGGGACAAGGCTTCAAGGTACTTACACTGGGTAAGGTTTGAGGTGCTTGTGCGGGACAAGGCTTCGAAGTGCTTGCACGGAGCAAGGCTTGAGATGCTTGTGCGGGACAAGGCTTGAGGTGCTTGCAAGGGGCAAGGCTTTGAGTTGCTTGCATGGGGCAAGGCTTGAAATAAAAAGGTCTTTACTGGGATATGATCCCGACTTAAACTAAACAAACTTATCCTACATTAGCACTAGATATGGGCACGCAGACCCGATAATCAAAAGCAGACGCGGGCCATGCAAGCCCGACCAGTAAAAGAATAAAAAGATGAGGGGCATGCAAGCCCGACCAGCAGAAAAATAAAAGACGAGGGGCATGCAAGCCCGATCAGCAGAAAAACAGAAAGACGCGGGGCATGCAAGCCCGATCAGCAGAAAAATAGAAAGACGAGGGGCATGCAAACCCGATCAGCAGAAAAACAGAAAGACGCGGGGCATGCAAGCCCGATCAGCAGAAAAATCGAAAGACGAGGGGCATGTGTAGGGAATTATTGAGAGCAATTACCCAAGGCCCAAGCTCACTCCACCAGGCCCAAGTGAGGTTCCATCCCAAAACCAATTGGTAATGGGTGAAGTAGCCCACTTGGGTTATATGGTGGATTTATTTTCTTCCCACAACCGATGTGGGACTTGTTTGCCCCAACAATCCCTCCCTCAAACAAGGCTCACGAGGTAAATCACCACTCACCGAAATAATCCATCGTAGTCTGCACCCACTACGTTACCATGGATCTACCATCTCATGAGAATTTTCCACCACCTCGATTTATCTAGCCACACAATCTGGGCTCTGATACCAGTTGTAGGGAATTATTGAGAGTAATTACCCAAGGCCCAAGCCCACTCCACCAGGCCCAAGTGAAGTTCCATCCCAAAACCAATTGGTAATGGGTGAAGTAGTCCACTTGGGTTATATGGTGGATTTATTTTCTTCCCACAACCGATGTGGGACTTGTTTGCCCCAACAGCATGTAAGCCCGACCAGTAGAAAAATAGAAAGACGAGGGACATGCAAACCCGACCAGCAGAAAAATAGAAAGACGTGGGGCATGCAAGCCCGACCAACTATTAAAGACTTCTAGGTAATGGTTCCTGCTGTGGGCTTGTCGTTTCTCCTTCCATCGGGACCTTTTCCCTTGTCACGATCATTCCTTGGACGTTTATCGTAGCTGACATATGTGCTTAGGAACCCCCTTTTGATTAATGCCTCAATCTCCCATTCTAGGGCCTTGCAATTTTCAGTTGTATGCCCATGATCCCGATGATAGTCACAGTACTTGCTCTTATCTCGAGTATTAAGAGGGGACTGCATCCTTGCTGGCCATTTAAGCTCATTCATGTCCTTAATTTCCATCAGAATGTTAGATCTAGAGGTGTTCAGTCGGGTGAATGACGTCGGTTGTGTCTCTTGTCTCTGCTTATTCCTAGGATCTTCGGTACGAGGATTTGAATCATGTTGTCTTTTGTGCTCGGGTTTTTCCGAGGTCGAATGAGGAGTTCTCCTCGAATTCAATGTCTCATCCATATTAATATATTTTTCAGCTCGGGTAAGGAGCTCAGTCACTGACTTCGGCGAAGTTTTTGACAGAGAAATTCTAAACGCCTCACATCTTATGGCATATGTGAGGGCAGAGACTGCTGCAGTGATATGGAGATCGGGTATTTGAAGTCTTTCCTCGTTGAACTTGGTCATGAAGTTACGCAGGGATTCGTTCAGGCTCTGACAGAGCTGCATGAGGGAAGCTGCTGTCTTCTTGATGCGTTTGCTACTCGCAAAAAAAACTGAGAACTTGTCGGCCAAATCGGAGAATGAAGTTATGGAATTGGGCTCTAGGGTAGAGAACCAATCCCTGGCAGCGTTAGTCAGAGTTTGGGGAAAAGCTTTGCACATCACGGGATCTGGGGCCACCTGTAGATTCATGACATCAGTATATACATTGAGATGATTGGTCAGATCTGTAGTTCCGTCGTACTCCTTTATGCGGGGATACTTGAATATGTTTGGAAACGGGTACGACAATATCTCTAGGGTGAATGGGGTGTTAGGAGTGAAACCTGTTGACCCCTGAGTATTCCGGAGCATACCAGCTGTAATTCCTTCCTGTATGAGCTTAGCGAGTTCGCCTGAGTCCATCGTGACCAATCTCGAGGCCGAGGCTACTGGAGGTACGCCCGAGGCCCTGAATCCGCCATTATCTTGAGCGTTGCAAGTGTCCCGAGCTCGAGCATTAGCCATGAAACCTCCAGGAGGTGCAGGTGTTGGTTTCGGTGCTTGCATCGGATGAGGATTCCTTTCACTCAGCAATTGAGTTAGTGTGGCAACTTGTTGACGGAGTTCTTCGAACGCTCCTATGGTAATCACCGCTGGTGAGGGAGCTGGTATTTCTGATGATTCTTCTTCATGAGGAGGGGGCTCAGCGACAAGAGGCGGGTTTGGAGCGAATGAGCTTGCCGGAGGAAGACCTGAACGCGTATTAACCATGGCTTTTGGTAGCGTTTCCCACAGACGGCGCCAATGATGCTACCAAAAATCGTACCTGTCGACTTCCAAGCTTGACGACTGAGAAGGAGCACGAACGAGGTCTTCCGGTACCTGAAACAAAGGCGTCGAGGTGTGTCCTCGTCGCCCCTCCGATGCTTAAGTCAGA
This sequence comes from Fraxinus americana, assembly GCA_035079005.1. Lineage (NCBI taxonomy): Eukaryota > Viridiplantae > Streptophyta > Magnoliopsida > Lamiales > Oleaceae > Fraxinus > Fraxinus americana. The sequence goes on along the minus strand of CM068713.1, from coordinate 36,433,550 downwards.
GAGAGAATTTATAAAAGTAATATATGCTGTAAATTGTGTGTAAAAACATACCTGAATAATAACTTAGGGTGCTATATTTATAGGGGTAGGTAGTGCTTTTCTAGTAGAACTAGGTTATTCGAACTCCCTAGAGTTCTATGACATTTTGAAGTCATAACTTGATCGGTGTTGCTCCATAAAGGTGTTTGAACAATGATAGAACTCTATTGATTGAGTCTTTCCTGGGTGGACTAGGAACAGTATGATTCAACTTCTTTGTAACTGGATAAGTTCTATCTAATTGGAGAGTCCATAATGAAACGGGAGTTGTCAGGTGCGAGGCTAAGGCACGATCTCGAGGATGTCTCAAGCTAATGGGCTAACATAATTCCCGAGGAGACATCCCGACGAGGTCTACGATTATGGGGTGTCATATCTTGTACTCGAGGACCATCATGCCCGAGGTACATTGCCCGGGGAGGGAAGCTTGTAATTGATGGGAATATATCCTCGGGATTAATGCTCGGGTTGTGACAAATAACGGGATAATCACCTGGTATTAGAAGCTTCCAAACCTTTTAAAATTGAGATGTTTACCTTCTGGACAGAGTCTAAAAGAAGGTGTAGCTGCATTCCAAGAAATATTGAAAATGGTATATGCTTCCTCTCTTACTTTACATTTGATTAATTTGTTTAACAAACAGGAATAGTTTCGGAGGAAAAAAAAATTTGTTCTTCATTTGCTTATTTTCTTTCTACATTATAAATGTTTGATACTATTTTGTGATGTAGGTTCTCCTACCATAAAAATGACATCCACTTTCAAGCTAATTCTAGATATTCCACAACGAGAAATTGGATAGACTTATATAGTTGTGGTTGTAGAAAAGAAGCCCATGAACAAGACATTTTGTTCCCACTTTTAAAAGCTATGTAGGTCGTTTCATCTTTTCTTAGAAAATAACACGTGTTGCTAAAATTTACTATATGATATGCTGGGTTTGGATATAACTATAGTATTTCTTCAAGAATTATCAAACAACTCATTTACAGATCCTAGCTTACTTGGATGCACTAATAGTCAACATAAATGCTTCTAACTCATTTACATTAACATAGCTTCTGTTTTCAGTATGTGAACAGATTATACATCATCCACATGGATTTTGTTGTGCAGACAAAGATTAGAACGATATGTCCATGAGATTTACAAATGATCTATGAAAAAATGTTCTTTTAGCCCCCGTTTGGGCCACCTTTTTATCTCATTAAAATGAAAAATATGACAGTTATCCATCACATCAACATTTAAATTCAAATTTTCTATCTCTTGTGTGGGCCCCAATAACGTCTATATTTTTCATTCTCATTCTACAAAAAGGTGGTTCAAACAAGGCCTTAATAATTGTTACCATTACTGAAATGGAGGCATGGTCACCGTTAATTGTACGAGTTCATTTCTTGTTAACCATCCCGTGACTATCTTTTTCGTGAAAGTTTTTCCCCCTTAATATTGGCTTAACTGTATTATTATGCCATTCTCTGTGATATTTACAGCTTTTTCTCTGGCCATTTTTGTTGAAAATGATCATACCGTGGACATATACTGGTGCATTTACCACGGTAAGAGATAGATTACACAAGTACATGCGTATGCTATTTTAAATAGTTCCTAATAATGTGATCTTCCTTCTATTTTAATGTGATTCTGAATATTGTTGGTAGGTAATGGAGTTCTATAATTGTAAATGGGTGTTTGTTGGCGATGTCTAAGCTAGCGAACTAATTTTAACAGGTTTGTAGACGCATCTCTCAACTGTGCAGACATGGATCTTTGCAGAGTAATACAATGCTTTCTCACTATAAAGCTCATGCTGATATTCCAAAACCAGAGGTTTGGTTTCCTATCTCTTGTGTACCTATGTGAAGCATCTTGTCTTCTTTGCGATGAAAATGTAAACAGCCTTTTTGTCGTTGTGGACTTCATGAACTATTTTCTCGTCTTTTGGTGCTTCTACACAATCCTCTGACGAGGGAGCAGTTGACTACTCAAATTCTAACTGTAATTCTTTTTTATTTTTGCTTTGGTGCACAAAAATTACATATTTACTAACTTGTAAATGTAATTGTATGATATTACTCAATTCATCTTTTCTGTTTGGGGATCAAATGTTAGATCATTAGTCTTAAGTTCGAGGTGCAATTGCAGACAAGCAAGCTGAGGTTTGTGGAATATGAGTTGAAAGAGCTTCTGAGACTTCACTTTAGGTAGAAGGATATGTTTCCATGATGATATCTAGAGTATAGGACATTATCCAACTTAGAGAAATAGTTAACACATTATTCATAACACGTGATTAGCATTTCACTTCATAAATATTTTTCTGAAAAGTAACTACTTTTCATTTGTGACTATATTTGCTTCACGAACCAAAATCTTTAAGTTAACTTTGTCTTGTATATGCAAGAGAGTGAGCGGTGAGGAGCCTATAAGGATTTGATCCATAATTCTTTTCCTATATTAGTTGGAAGTAAAAGCAAATCGAAAGCTTTGTATGTTGAACCTCTCTATCTTAAGCACTCAGTTTTTTTAGTGCTAGATATTAACTTAAACATTTGGTTGAATAAATGATGGAAAAGTCAATCTCTCTCATCATCATTCCCTGCCCTTTTTCCACCATATTTAAAAAAAGAAACGTCACCGTGTTGTATTGCAATATTTGGGAGGAAACAGTGAAGTAATAAGGTCTTTGATTTGCAACAGAAAGGGCTACCATTGAATTTCTTCAAAAGAGTTGTGTGTCAAATACGTGGACTTGCAAACATGTTTATCTATAATAATTGTTCTACTTCCTCTGGTAATATTATATAGCTTTTGAAGCTTAATTAACTGATTTATATTATTTCACAGGTCAAGAACCAGTGCTTCAAGCAAGGAAAATCAAATTATAGTTGTGTAATTTGTCAAGAAACATTCAAAGGTTTGGCTTATCATTTATACATTTATGGTTTATTTCTTCATTTCTGGATTTTGTAGTGCCATGAGATTAGTGAAGGCCACGATATGAGGCATATTTTACCAAATATTATCTCTTTCTGGATCTGGATGAAAAAAGATTGAGCATGTTATAAAACATTACTCTGTCATTTATAATGTTCTCAACATTGACTGCCTAAAACTCCTCTATGAGGTCTTAGAAACCGGCTGAGGTACATAGGGTATATTTCTCATTCAGCAAGTCACCTGTAAGAGCATATTAAAATCCTAGGTGTTGCTCATCCAATGATGAGTTTGTGTCTAATGGCTCGATTGAACAAAATAACTGATAGCCCTATCTTAGTTTGAGAGCTGAGGAAGACAATTAATTATTTTTTTTTAAAACATGAAACAAAGTAAGCTATATTTCTACATTCTTCACCTCTAAATTTAGAAATTCCAAGGAATTGTCTAGGCTGTGTTGAGTGAGAGAAGAAAATGGGAGAGTGGATAACCAAGACTATAAGACGAACCATATCAGTCATATACGTTATTTGTATCGAAAAACTCACAAATATTGAATCATAATGCAAGATGGAATTTCTCCCAACAATTTCCACTTAAATATTTTAAATTCAACTTATAAACGTACAAATGACATAAAATTGAGAGACATGGCTATATGACATCAAAATGGTAGATGAAGTGACATATAATTGCAAGCCTTCAAATATTATTGAGCTCAAAAAATTTTAACAAGAAAAGAATATATCTTACTATCATCGTTGGTAAAACATTGTAAGCATTGCTGAACAACGTGATTACCATTTAGGTCTTTGATGAGGGCAAAAAAGCCTGGCTCAAGGGCTGAAATAACTAGCAAAATTTGTTGCCTTCTTTTGAGTGTCTCAATCAACTTTTGGACCACTCGAGTGCTGATAAAAAAAAGAATAAAATGGTTAATCAACATGAAGAATGATGACGGCAAAGAAAAATGTGAGCAACTTACCCATGTGTATTGAGAGAGATCCTAACAAGATCCCCTGGCACCTCAGTCACCCTAAGCAGAATTTGAGTACTCTGTTCTTCATTGCACACATCCAACAGTTTTTGCATAAGGTAATTCCCAATTGGATTTGTCATAAGTTCAGCTGCATGATCAACTATCTCACTAAATATTATCTTCACATCTCGAGGAGTCCCTTCATCAAATATCTGTTGCAAAAATTGGCCCGTGCAAATCCTTCATCAAATATCTGTTGAAGGCTCATTTGCACTGTGATGGTTGCGCTTCCAAATTCCTAAAATGTATTCGCTCTCATGCATGGTTCATCCAACATTTTCTTCTCAAACTCACTTTTTGAAATAAAATTTTCAGAATAATTTCTGTGTTTTCATCCTTGTTTTCTCTATTTTATCATGGTATTCTTTTAGATTCTGGGTTTTATTTGTACCTAAATTTGTATGAAATGTTTTTTCTTTTATTTACTGGGTTTACAATGTGTTCTTCTCAATTTCGTTATATTTTTATTTGACTTTGTACTTTCCGATGGTTTCTTCATTTTTGCACTTGAATAATATTTGTTGGTTTTTTGTATGTGAAAAAGGTGTGAAGGCTTTGACAATCGATGAATTTTAGAAGATTACAGTTACCGAAAAATTTGATCCGACAAAACTCCACGAGAAAGTGGAGGAGAAAACCCACAAAAAAATGGAACTGATTTCACCAAGGCAGCAAAAAAAGAACTACAACAAAAGAGAATGCAAAGGGCAAAGAAAATGGAAAAGAAGACAAAAATACAAAAATTGAAATTGAAGACAAAAAATGCAAGAACAAGGAGGTAATGCTCATTTGTATGTTTCTATACATCAAATTGGAGTGTCCTCTTTATTTGATTATGTTGGTTTTGGTCGTTTTAACCACACCTATCCCCCATCTTTAAGGAAAGGCCTTGTGTTTATGGTCTTAAGAACTTGTGGTAACACGTTTTAATGTTGTTTTAATGTAATTTAATGTTGTTTTGTCCTTTCATCAATACTGGAATCTTCAATTTTTAGTTCATTTTTAAGTTCTTTCAAAATGCAGGAATTTGGAAACATTGTCTTGATGACTTCTAAACTTAGACATTTCTTCTCAACAATTTGCATCACTTTTATCTAAAAGCCAATCATGGACCGAGGAGAAATTTTTGAAAATGCAGTTGACAAAGTTTGATTTCCACCCATGTGTGAAATAATTTCTCTAATTTAGTTTGGTAAGAGCTCCAACTATTCTCATCTGATGTAAGGGATAGAAGTTGTAATTTTGCTTCAGATCTTTATCTTTCTTAGTTCATTTTAAGGACTTTTATGTTAGAGTTATTTTTTTTTTTTTTCCCAAATGTACAAAACGGAATGTATTTCATGATAATCCGACACATTTAACACGCTAACATTACCTTCAAAATAACCAAATCCGTGCATTGCACATGCAAAGACTAGTATTATAAAAAACTTGTAAAACAAATATTCATTCGTATACAATTTTAACTCCGCTTACATTATAGTTGATCCTAAATCCGAGTAAAGGAGCGTTTTTACAACTTTATAAAGCTTTTGACGTAATATGTTTTTTTACATTTACCAAAAAAATATAAAAAAAATAAAAAATAAAAAAAGGAGTCGCAAGTGACAGCTCACATGGTGGGTCGAGCAAGCCCATTGGTGGGCGAGCCGAACAGCTCAACTTGACCCATTATCCTTAACTTCCACTATTGAGTACCACAACATACTCCGTAGATTTCAAGGCATCAAATAACAAGTTGGAAGTTTAATTTTAAACGCTTTTAGATTGGGAAGAACATGAAGAATATGGATACGTCACAAAATTTGTTGTTCGAAAATGTGCCTAAGGCTATTTCAAGACTGGAAGAATAGAATGTTGAATTAAACTACTTGTACAATGAATTTGTACAATGATTTTGACAATGTGTGAGGTGTATAGATCATTGCCATTGAATTAAAAAACAATCATTCAAATCAATGGACATAATGCATGTCATTTGTTCGGTCAACTTGCAGCCATGAAAACCAGTGCTTTTGTCGGTAATGATTGTGTGGCGCTCCACTACCACCCTGCAAAGATTAATAGCACTGAAATCCTGTTAAGTTTCTTGGTCCTCTGTTTGAAATAATGTCACATTGCAATTTAAATTTCTCATCACCTTTGTCTGTTACTAACAGTGATTATGTGTCCCAACAGCTTGGAAGTGCCAGTCTTCTGGTATTAAATCCTAAGAACAGATACATCACAATAAATAAGGGCATGTTCTCTTTATCATTTTTAAGTCATTTTCTGTTTTCGATTTTCCAAAATAGTGAAAAAGCGTTCTCTTTCCTATTTTCGAAAACACGTTTTTGAAAACAAGTTAAAAATTTACAAAGAAAACTCAAAACTACAAATTTGTCGTTTTGGATGTTTTCAGTTATAATCAAGTCAAAATTTTGAAAACGCGTTTTGGGTATTTTCAAAACAATTTTCAAAATGTTAAAAAGAACACATTTTCAACAATCTTAAAATGAACACTCAAAACACAACCCAAAATAAATTCAAAACTCAAACACAAAACTGAAATATAAAGAGAACAACCCCCAAGTGTTTTACTTTTCTTCTTTTTGTGGCGTGGGATGTGGCTTGTAAAATCGCCAACGAAATACCCAAAGTTGGCAAGATAAGAAATTTTGAGAAAGTCAAAATTGTGCTACCATACTTTTGCTTCTGCATTCGTTTTACTGTGATGAGGCAACAGGAGATACTTCACTCTCAATAGAGACTACCCATTGCAGAATGATAGAATTCACTTCATTTGGCTGCTCATCTTGAGGGCAATGACCTGACAAAATAACACCAGGGTAAGGAAGCATATATAACATTCTGGAGAATAGAGCTACAAAATCAACCATAGCAAACGAGCGCAATAAAATTACCAGCATCTATTTCTTTTGTTAATATTCCTCTGCAATGCTCTCTAAACATAGCTAGCTTTGTCTTAGAATCACAAAGTGGGTCCTTCATTCCCTGTTATAACAAAATTTACAATTTACATTTTGAAAGGATGAAATCCACACCGATAAAGACCCTTGACTGATTATAAGTGGGAGATAAAACACCTGTATTACAAGTATCTTCCCAAATTCCTTCAAAAGATAATTAAGGGGAAGCGAGAGATCAAAGCTGAAGATACTTTCCAAAACAACAGTCACACCAGGATCATACGACTAAAAAATTAGTTAAGGGTGTGCATATGTACTGAGAAAAAATTGCTACCGTTATATTTAGTCATTTTTAATTAAAAAGTTTAGAGAGGAATAACAAACTGCGGGACTAATTTTTTACAAGATAGAAATAAAGAAGGATACTGCTCTAAGCATCTCATGTATAAGCTTATCATCGGCTCGATCTGTTTTCTGCATTACATCACCTTAGGAATAAGTATGATGTGATGAAAAGAAACAAAAATGAAATAGGTCAAGCCTTACAGTTGGATAAAAACTCTTAAGTATACTCCTGATATTAAACCTCAAGTAGACCAAAAGTAGTCTAGCACCCAACCATGCCGCTCCTGAAGTTCGCCTATCCTGACATATTTAACAAGCTAAAATTATGCAAGGAAATTTCGCATTACAATAGGCGACACAAACGTTGGTTAGGATGCATATCTGGTAGTCACAGACTTTGCAGCAGACAGATCATGCAGGCAGCCTCAAATAGACACAGCACCTAAACAACTAGGCAAACACATTGTGTGCACCACCACACAAGGAAACTGAGGGAGACGATGGGTTGATATAAGTTCAAATTTTCCTTACTTTCGAGTAACGTGGAGCAGAATATCCAGGAATGATCTCGCCAGCACTGTTGATAAGGACCACAGATTTGGCTAAAGCTGGCCAAAGACCAGCAAGAATAGCAGCAAAATAGCCTACAAATAAAGGACTGACCGTCAAAGAGACAATTCCAAAGACATTCATTTCGAAGTAGAGTTTTTTTCCCTGAGAAGTCATATTATTTATCTATTTATTTAACGTATTCCTTTTTTAGGCATGCGAATAGGATTGGAGGGTCCTTTCATTACCACCAATTGAGTTCCCAACGAGGTGTACAGGCTCCCCAATAACTTCAATTATGAAATCTCTGAGAAGTTCAGCCCACAGAAGTTCAGTGTACAGTATATTGGGTTTTTCTGATTTGCCAAAACCAAGTAACGTGATTGCCCAAACTCTATTCCCTGCTTCAGCTATGGGATTTACATTATCTCTGTAATGCTCCAAAAAAGCACCAAAACCATGTACAAGAAGTATAGAAGGACCTTCACGACCAGCAACTGTATACTGAGAATGTGAAATCCATTCTAAAGTAATTTAGCATTAAACTTGGCAGCTAGCAAAGCAAACCTATGAATGGACACGTGGATGATGCAATTTCAAATACTAACTTGGATTATATGACCATTCCATCTCCATGTTCTAACTGAGTAATAGTCTCCCTTCCTTATTTGGGCTTTTAAAGTCAAAAGCCGATACCACTACCAAAAGAATCAGATGCCAGTTAAACAATTTGTCATAAACCAATACAAGTACTTGAGTGAGTATGCCAATGGAGAAAAATAACAATTCATCACAATCAATTTATGGAACAACTAGTACCTCCATGGAAGAAACAGTATCAATGGCTGCAGCAGCGGTGGTGGTCGAATATCCGAATGGTGATAAGAATCCACCATTTCGGTCTGTTTCATATTTAATAGCTTCGTAATACACTCTACGCGTGGAAATAATACCAAGAAGAAGTGCAGAACCAAAAAGGGAATGAAATGAAGCTCCCTCGCGACTTTCAGCTTCACGTTGCTTGTCATGTACCCTGCAAATAAGTTGTGATATACTCTAAGCACGTAATAATATAACTTATGGAACTAATTAGTTTCTGAAGTTTCTAATATATAATAACTTCCCAAATCTCATAGGCACAAGATAGAAGAGTGTACATGACTTGCCATAATAAACTAACAAGAGCAGTACATATTTCCAATCACTGAATCATGAATGTGGTTTAGTGGAAACCAATAAAAGCTGTTAGAGGTTCAATTTTCCGAAATTGAAATATAAATGAAACAATGCCAAAACCCTGACCATCTGGAACTCAATTTACTCATTTTTTATTTTCCATTTCAATATTAAAATATGAAAATAGTTTAGCAAATTCAATTTTAGCATTCACTGCTCTCACGCAAAAATTTGAAAAGATAGAGTTTGCATTGGATGTATGAGTGCTGCATGAGTGAAATGTGACGAAGAAATATGAAATTCAAATGAAATTGTTTGTGGCCCTCATGTTTAGGGTATTACACAGGCTAGAATTGTCTACATCATTCACTAACCCAATTTTACAGTTTGATGCAACAGCAACTTCTTAATAAAGTGTCAATGAAGCAAAGAGATGGGTTGTCAATGACATAAAGAAGATGCTTTGTAACTACAACTGCAGGCACTGGTTATCTAAAATAAATTTTCACATGATAATTGACCTTATGATTCATTTTCGTAAAATAACTCAAAAGTTGAGAGAGAGAGAGAGAGAGAGAGAGGATGCTAAAGCAGTCCTAAATGAGTTCATATAAATTAAAATTTATGATGAGTAGAAATGTAAATTCAAACCCCTGATCAAGGAGAGAGACGTACTCCTGCCATTCATCTCGAGCAGTCCCCTCTAGGTATCGTAAATATGCAGCCAAAGCATTCAATACTAGACTTGCCCCACCTCCCACCAAGTTGCCTTGACGTGTTACAAATGCTGATTTTTCTGGTCTCCACTGTTTAGTTTTGTAGCTGGAACTTTCTAGATTTCTTTCTTTTATTTCTGCTTTCCCCGACTTGTTTAATTTCTTTTCTTGTAGCACACTTAGAGCAGAAAACTTCTTCAATGAAATCCATTCTTTTTTCAAGTTGCCAACATTAGAACTATCATCTATATATTTCTTCAAATCATCCAGCGTTGGCAGATCACCTAATATACATAGATGAAATTATATTCAGTTGCCAAAATCAGAAAACTGATTTAATTGAAAAAAAGGTGGAAACATGTACAGGTGCATTATTCACTTACCCCAGAACAAATCCATCGGAGGGCCAGGTAATGTTGGTGTCAAAAGGGTAGAAAGAATAGGAAACTTTAGCTTTTTGAAGTGATTATATGAAGATGGTAGATCCTCCAAACTCTATGCAAAAATAAATAAACAACGAAGTTATTAAAACGCTCAATAACAACTAAAAATAAGCATGCATATAAACTCATCTCATTACTAAAAAGTATAGTAGGATCTAAAAAAGGACAAGGATGAAACCTTGACATCATAAAATGGAGTGCTCCACTTCACAATTTCAGGGTTTCTCCCTTCAAAAGATTCAGTTGACAAGGTCTCTTTAACACTATCTAGCATTCTGCACAACTCATACTCCACCTCCTCTTCTACGAAGATGCTGCTAGCATTGACCTGTCATAGTCCTTGATGATGAGCATAATAAAATAAGTAGAATGCCCTTGAAATTTCTCCTCATTCCTGCCCAGTTTATATCCAATATCATATTAGAATGAGAGAAACAATGTATTTAACCACCTCCTTGACAAGTTGTCCAATGACTCGTTCTGCACTCCCAAACTTGATCATCAGATTGGATCCCTTCTCCTTCAGCAACTTCCTTAAATCTTCCAAAGCAAAAAGAAGCAGTTCGAGCATTTCATCTGAAAATCCTGCACCAATTATGAAAACAACAACACATTGTGAGGTCATTGGAACTGTCATCAAATTACACAAATTCTCACCTCAACAAATACGAGCTTCATCTCACATGTAATGTGCAATAAAACATTTTTCTTAATTTTCGCTATAGATATCTGGTATTTTCTAATCATCGCAGAAAGTATCTCAATAGGAGCATGCCATAAAGTCATGAAACGCTCACATTTCTAGTCAAATAGTAAACATTTTTAAAAAAAAAAAAAATTATCAGTGGTCAACCACTTCAAGTGAGACAAGATTTCAGCTAAATGTTGAGCAAGCCAAATATGGGATATGTATTTTTGCATAATTGCTAACCAAATCAAAATCTCACTATCAACGCTTCAAGAAATCTTCATGCACTCTCATATTGGGTACGCATTTTTGCACAACTGATATCATTTTCTCAGCATTTTTCACTACATTACAGACTCCTGATCAGAGCCGATAGTGTTGAATAACTGCAGTAATTCACAAGCCCTCTTTTCTTTGTTCAATCTTGTTGCTTGCTTATAAGTGATCCTCCAATTGTTAGGTTGGATTTTTTACCTTCTAGTGGTAGTAAAAGTTAAACCAATGCAATACTGCTTTATATATATTCTCCCACTGCAGTATTTTTCAACATTCTGACTCATGATTTATGATCGATCAATGGTAACCATGCTGAATTTTTTGCAACATTTTCTCCTAGGATGATAACTGCTCTGGCAAATCCTCGTTTTAATAATCCTCAAAATTGTATTTAGTGTCAAACGTCTTATTCTAAAACACTAGCATTTCATCTAACATTAGATCCAAAGACAATATTATATGAAGTAATTAACGTTTCCTGAGACAGACAAAGAGAAGATCATCCTACTCTGCGACCGGCAGAATATTCAAAACTGATTTCTTTTTTCCCAATATAGAGAATAGTTCAAGCGCGTGCATTGCCACAAATATACCCAATGATGTATGTTTGTGACAGTGCAAGCGTCCTTGGATCACATAATGCAATTTAAGTAGAAGAGAGAATTGATTTACTGGAGACGATGCGGTGATCAAAGACATAAACAGGAACAACTTTGCAATACTGGGAGGCAGCAGCGATGAGGCCGGAGTGATCATCGACGCGAAGATCATTCTTGTACCATACAATTGCGGCACTCGTGTTCTCCGCCTTGCCGAATTTAACACTACATTTCACGGCGGAGGCAGAAAATTTAAGGCCAGCCCTAGGAGGGGAAAATGTGATGTTTCGTGAATTCGAAAAAGTAAAAACACATGGGTTAAGAAGAAGAGCCATGAAAGGATGGGAAGGAAAAGTGAAGTAGAAGTAGAAGTAGAAGTAGAAGAGAGGAATTGGAGTTTGAAAATTTGGGGTTTTTTTGGGAATTGAAATCCATCAATGGTAGGATGATTTCAGGGGTTTATATAGATATGATCGAACAGTGTAGAGAATGTATATGCATGGCTCTGATGCCACAGAGATTATTGTGGTGGAGAAGTGCAGCTGAGATTTTGTGTCTATTTGTATTGTATGCGACTGAGAGAGAGAGAGAGAGAGAGAGAGAGAGAGAGAGGCTAACGACGCCGTACTGCTTACGTGAAAATTGTAAAAAATATATATGTTTAATTATTATACAATTCTATGTAATCAACACGTTTAATAAGTAATTATAGATAAAAACTACTTAATTATAGATCAAATTGATTGCATGAGAAGTGGAATTCCTTGCTACTAGATCATGTCGTCGATAATTTTCATCAATCCTGCTGAATTCCGATTCTTAATTCTCAATGGAAATGATTTGATTTCGTTTTCAAGAAACGTGAATTGAATCACTTATGTTCACCACTAAAAAAAATGAGAAGTGCTACACTTACAATCATTAGAAGGCTGTAATTTTTACAACCCTCCCTAATTAGTGTGGGGTCCATTAATTAATTAATTAGTGGACCCCACACTAATTAGAGAGGGCTGTAATGACTGTACAAGTAGTATTTTTGTAAAAAAATATACACCGGTTGAGTTTATATAATTTTTCACCATTTATTGTTAATGAAAATGAAATGGTCAAGAAAAAGATTTATAATCAATCAAAAATGAATCTAAAAATTTATAATCTTGAGATGACCAAGAATCTACTATGCATCAATTCATAAAATGATAGGTCTTGTATCCTAGCCTGAGCCACATTCTGCGATTTACCTCCTCCACAATGTTCTAGAGACAGGGCGGTGGGGGGTCATCAAGGCTGGGGTTCAACCTTTTTATTATATAAAATGCCAATCTTCACTAAGAATTGGTCATCATAAGAATATCTTAATTTTAAAAAATTTCAAAACTCATTTTCAATCGCATATTCTCTCATAAAATAATTATACACATATTCCCAAAAAAAATCTTTATTTTTTAATAACACATTTTCCAAAAAATCATTATTTAATACATTTTACCACGAAAAGGGGGCTCAAATAGGGGCTAAAAATTGAACTATTGGTTCCATGACCATGATCGTGTAAAGTACTCATTATTTTCAAAATATATTTTTTCTCTTTTATTTTTTAATCACACATTTTTCAATAAAATAATATTATCTACAAATTCATATATTTTCCTTATTTTTTAATCACATTTTTCATTAAAATATTATTTCGAAATATATTTTGGACAAAAAATAGAGCCCAAGCTGGCGCTTAATTATTTGTCACAGATATATTCACCATGAAAATTTATCATCCCATCCCAGTTCTAAAATTTTCCCTTCTCTTCAAAATATTATTTTCCCATTGTAGCGAGTAAAATAAATAATCCAACTGGAAATGGCGCTAATGATACTCCACCCCTCATCATCTTCATCTCTTACCATCAAGAAATCCCGTCTCCTCCTCCACACATCATCCCATTCCCATCCCAAGACCGCTAATTTTTCTATCAAATCCGAACAAGATTCCTCCTCAAACCAACCTACAGAACAAACCCCTCCCAATCCCAAGAAAGCCAACAATTTATCATCTGGTTCTGGATTTGGCTCTGCATCTGCATCGTCCACAGTGTCCTCTTCCAAGAGGAAACAGCAGAAGGGAAAAAGAGAAAGGGCCTCCATAATTCGTAGAGAACCGCTGGAAAAACCCAAGTTTGTTGCAACTCCACAAGAGGAAGCGAGGAGCGAAGAGCTGAGGAAGAATGAGGGTGCTTTTCTTCTTGCTTGGTTGGGACTCGGCGCAATTATTCTTGTCGAGGGTATTGTTCTTGCTGCCTCAGGTGGGTTTGATTGTAGCACTTGCCTTTCCTTTAATGCATTTTGAAATTCATCACAGTATTTTGTTGTTTATAGTTGTTAGTATGACTCGTTTGCTAGTTTATCGAAGACAAAATTTAAAGGCTTAAGCTGAAGCTTTTAGACGGGATTGTTTAACACAGTATTGGAGGATCCAAAGGTCCATTGGCTTATAAAACTCTTGCAGCTGTCCAGGTGTTAAGGATTCGATGTAAAAAGGGAATCTGGTCTACAGGGGCTCCAAATTTTAATAAATTAATACGTCAGTTCTCTAAAATTTTAAGCTTTTAAACAAGGTGGTTCCGTGTTTACTTGTGAGCAGCGTCAGATGAAGCCTTAAGAAATTCTGTCATGCTGATTACATTCTATAATTACTTTTAAGACAGGTATTATGTTGCATACATTTAGTACCAAGTAATAATATTGTTTCTGACATGATCAATATGACAAACTCAGCTGTATCAATATGTAATGGAATTTCGGGTTCAACACCGCTGCCTCAACTGAACAATTCTATGAGAATTGAAGCAGGATAGACTGGAGCTTCACAATATGCTTGGAATTTCTGTGAATAATTATAATTATTATATTATTTGCTGCCTGACCATGATATTGATACAACATGATAAATAATGACTTTTGGAAGGAACAGTAAGTATCATTTGTCCCTATACTATCTAGAATTCCATTGGAAAAACCATGTCAGGCTGGCCTGTTATCTCTCTGTAAACGTAATTCTTGTGATTCTTAATGTTAGAAGTACTGGCAACTTGAAGATTAGCATATTATTACTCGAGACTAGAACTCACTGCTTTGTGCTTACCTATAGTTTCAATCATGTGACTGGCCTACTGTCTATGTTACAGTTATAAATAATTCCTTCATGTTGAAGATATTTTAGCTTAAAAATTGTAGTATGTTTCCTTTTTCTGAGATTATATCTTCTTGTAATACGAGGAAAGAAATATAAGTCATTTTGCATTGCATATATATGATGCATGTCGTTTTAGTGCTGTGAATTTGCAGATTCTGATATATCCATTTACTACTTGCAGGCTTTTTACCAGAAGAATGGGATAAGTTCTTTGTGAAGTATCTTTACCCTTCTTTTACTCCAACAGTGTTCTTGTTTGTGGCCGGTACAGTTGCCTATGGAGTTTTGAAGTACTTGCAAAATGAGCAATTTAACCGTGAAAACTGATCTTATGGTATCAAATATGAGTTAGAGGGGTTCTAGCATAATTTGCAAGGTCTCATTTGTTCCTGTCCAATGCTTTTTATCCCTGTGACCAAACAAATATGTATAATGGAAATACTAAAATTCTTATTCAGAAAAATGCAGAAACAATATTATTCTCTTCCCCCACCTCACTATGAATGATTTCAAATATCTTGTGAATGCTTTTGCATCAGTTACTTGTACTTTTGCAATTTCCTTTATGAAGCTGTTATACTTAGAATCTCTGTACATGCTAAGTATAGTAGCATCTATGTACCGCATGACCTCGTTGTACCTGTTTTATTGGTGTCTTCATTTATTGTGATTGCACCTGTGATCCCCTAAAGCCTGAAGTGGACATCTCATGTTGGTCCTGAAATTGGATTATTTGGAGAATGGTTGTGGTGGGATTTACAGAGGTGAATAATATTTAACTCTGAAGCCCGTCATTATCTTTGCTTGATTTTGAGAATTAGGAGTACTTAGTTCATTCTATAGTATCTTTTGCCTTTTTATAAGAATCACACGTGAGCTACTGTATAAGCTCGACTCTGCTATAAAAAATCAATTAATTTGGGTATCAGTGTTTACTCTAAGCTCAGGGCACCCACGTGTGGAATATTCTTTTTTTGAATTGTAAAGGTTATCAAAACTGAAATGTAAATGAGATGAGATGAAACTTTTAACTAAAATTGCTTTAGGATAAGTGTTGAGTTTTCATTAACCCAAGGGTGCTGGAAAATATTTATTCAGAAAGTATTCACATGACCTATACATAACTGAATTTTCTTGTCTATCTCGTCATCTTAATCACTTAAATTCTTTCCACAACTTTCTGGATTTGAGGTCTTGCTTATTGCACATCTTCATCTCATGATTAGAGCTTCATAATATTTAATTATTTTTCCTTGGTGTTTACCATATGTATTATCCCACTGTAAGGCCAGTTATATGCTTTAGAATTGAGAAATCAAGCCACGCAACAAATGACAGATAGCTTGACAGTGTAAAGCTTGCTAATTGTAAATGAAAGATCCTTAGTCGATGGTGGCAGGAAATATGCTTGTCTGGCATTTTCATAACTTGTACAGCTGTTATGATGCAGCACTCACAAGTATGAGATTTAGGGGGAACACCAACAAGCAAGATGATACCAAATGAGGATATATAAAGGGAAAGACTACTTGGATGATTGGGAAATATTTTCCCAAAGCAAAAGAAACTCTCATTCATGAGAATGTCGCGATTGCAGTACAACAAATTTGAAGGAGAGGTAGATCAAAATTAATGTGGCTTGATTTAGTTGCAACAAGTTTGATTTTGTTGGACCTTTAGGTGGATGTCGCGTGTGGATTATACGACATGGTGAAAAAATAATTCATGTAGCCGACCCCAATTTTATTAGGACTAAGTTAGCTTGTTATATTGTTAACAGAAAGAGGAGATGATAGCATGTCCTTTCTTTTGCTGTTAATTCTGCCTGGATCTGGGAGCACATTTTGAGGAACGTGATCTGCAATATCGTTTGATTCAGGTATAATTTTGTGATCTTTCATACGTTTGATCCTGGTGTCTTCATTTTCTGATCTTTCATACGTTAGAATTCCCTAGCGTTGTAAATTTTTTGCAGTTGTTGAGGAATGCAGCAGCAATTGGTTTATCATTTTTAATTCAGGGACTAATCACATACGTATCTTGTGAACTTTATATAGCTCTTCTTTGTAGATGAGATGAACCATCTCTCTGGTGTTTATTATCTTGCTAACAAAAAGCAAATTTATTAGAAAAGTGGAAGGTGCATTTCTTGATAAGACTGAATTCAACTAGTTGGGGTAGGCTACGTGATATTTGGAATCATGGAGAATTTTCTTTGTTTCTGCATTTCAGTTTCTCATTTAAAAGTAGTTTCTAGGGAATAGCCAGTGGTGTTCTGTTGAGCTTGAATCCATCTGAAATGGCACATTATTACTTTTTGTTTCTTTTTTCCTCGAGCTCATGTTTTTGGACACTAAATATATTACTACTACTACTCAGAACTAAAGACTGCCTACTTTTATCTGTTGGCTTCGGGACGTCAGTTCCCTCGAGTAATTCATTTACAAGTAAAACTATCACATTTTCAGAATCATACATCATATAGAGCTGTTTAGCTTCACATTCCAGAAGAAAAGATTATGTCAATAAGTGTTATCTCTGTTCTGCTTAGGAGAGCATGCAACTGCATTATTGATAAGCTATCTGAGTAAACTCTTAAAATGTTTGATATAAATGCTTATTTTGCCCTCTTTTCTATTAAGCTTGTTTTGCCAGCCTCTATGGGTCGTTTTCACCAAGCATGACTGCAAAATCAGAGATGACCGTGGATGTAACTGTTAAGAGGTCTCGAATATTTCAGCTGACCAATTCTACCCCCTCTACTGGTACATATTGCAACTTCCTTTCTGGGTTGAGAGACTCTGAATATGATGAAATTCTACAGTTGCATATGGTGATATCGGAATTGATGCACTTCAGTTCATAATATTTCTGTATATGGTGTATTATCCTTTAGTTGAAGTCAATTATGTGATATCTATCATAGAATGATATCTTGAAAATTGGACAAGAATGCTGAGTTCTATCTCTACTTTTGACACTTCTTTCTTAGGCACAATTTATATTTTGCTTCTCATCCATTTAGATTGTCAGTCTGATTTGAGCCTCTTTTGAGCTGCAAAAATATATAGGATGCAGGTCCTGTCCATGTATCCTTCTTCAAATTAACTTACATTTTACCCATTACAACTACAGTTTTAGTACCATTCAAATCCATCATAATCATTCAACATTGTAAATACTAAAACCTAGTTAATCTAACAATTTGTCTCAATTATTCGTTTCAGGCAGGTTTCGTGAGTCGGTCACAACTTAAATGAGAGTTTTAAACACTGTTCGGACTGATACAGCTTAACAAACTAGTGTTCTATGAGATGTAATCAATTACAGAAATAAATAAGATAGAACTGTTGGAATGTGGAAGTAGAATTACCCAAAATTTTATATTAAAAAATCTTTAATTTAAGAAACAAGATCGTCTTGATGTTCACGTGTATATTATACCAAGAATAAAGGATTTGAATCTTTACCTAAATTCGATGGTAAGTTCCTGAATTAATTCTGAATTACGAACTTCCAGCTTCTTGGATCAAGAGCTTTCAGCTTTTAATTTTAAGAACTTGATGCTTCATTCTCCAAAGTCAATACTACATCAGTGGGTTGGCACTTTTTTTAATTAAATCAAAAAATTAATTATTGGATTGGACAATTGAATAAAGTAAGAAAATAATTCTCTTTTTCTCTCTCCAAATTTAAAAACTATGGAATTATGTATTGTTATTGTTATAGGATTTCTATGTGTTAATTATTGGACTCCAGTCACACCAAGAAACCGGGCTAAGTCTTCAACCAATCAACACCCAACAAAGCGACTCGACCCACAACTCTCACACTCCGATTGCCACTAGTTTTCTCACCCACAAAGGGTACACATGGTAGTGGTGATTTATAGCCACAAAGGCAGGGGAAAGGGGGCACCACAAAGGAGACAAGGAAGAGACCAATACACAAAGTATATCACCGGTTTTTGAAGTACCAAGTTGGCCGGATTTTCTCCCTTAAGGCTGCATGTTTTCTTCACCAAGGAACAGCTGATTTTTCCTCTCAGACCTTTACAAATCACCCATTCTAGGTTAACCAAGAAAATAGATATATATAGGATGAATATTGGATAACACCAATTGGACCAAGACATTAATTGGGCCACCAATAAAGACCACAACTATCCAACAAGAAATGGACTAATGAAATCACCATCCAACCCAATAATTTGGACCATCCACAAGTGTTGAGCCACGAGTAATATTAACTCGATTAAGTTGCTTCTAGTGGTCCCAAGTTGTTTACGGGTCGAACCATCACTAAGGTGTCGATATAACTTATCGAACATCGATTTTACATAATCGTCTAGATTTATTGGATATTAAAACCCAACACTATGTCCATCTAGTCTCTATTTATAGAGATAAAGATATTTCCATCCATGTACAATAATAATTTCAATTTCAAATAGAAGTTTTAATTAAAGTCTACATCTAATTATTTTACCTTTAATTACATGTGTAGTCCTAGAACTTCAATTACAACTATAATTAAGTTTGCAACTTTGATAGAAATTACAACTAAGTACATAACTTTATTGTAATTATAGTTAAGTCCAAAACTATTATAATTACTGTAATTAAGTCTCAATACTTTATAGAGCTACTATATGGACCTGATCGGACATATATTATCCAAACTCTAATAATTAGATCATTTATTGTCAACTTAGATCACTCAATCTAATTATTAGTCTTTACTTTTGATATATGACATCATTTTATTTGAGAGCTTGTAGAGATTCGTGTTATAACTCTTGAGCACATCTCTACAGAAAATCAATTACCTGATTTATTTACCAAACTATTAGATGGTCTGAGGTTTGAATCTCTTAGGACGGCTATTGGTGTTTATGTACATCGTTGATTAGGTACTTTTGCGCATGCTCGTACTTTAGCATTGTGTGACATTGAATTATGCATGCATCATATTTGTTTATTTGTTTTCTAGAAAGAGAACTCATACATATTTTTTATTTTATTTATTATTTTTTGTGTGTTTGACATTTTTTTGTGTGTACTTGGTGCATTCATGCTTAAAATAAAAACAAAACAAAATAAAACATTGAAAAATAAAAATGTGGGAAATTGTTTTTACAGCATAACATATAATATACTTGTATTTGTTTGGTGTGATCAAACATGAGTTTAATCGATAAGTTGTAACATAATTTTCATTGTTGGCTTAGGTTATTTTGGAGTACTTAGTATATGTGTCTTTATGTACTATCTGCACTGCACACACTATGATATTATTAGTGGGACTATACCGCGTGTATGAGATTTGTGATGGCAATCACATGTTAGTAAGGTGACTTTGAGCATGAATTGACCTTATTTATTAGACATAAGCTCACGGCTATCCCCGGTAATAAAAAATCAAATATCTTATGTTCTTATTCGAAACCTATTTGACTCGAGCAATTAACCTTGTGGGGTTTCTCATACCTAAGGTATTGTCGCGCTGCCTGTCGCATTGCCTTTGCTCGAGCAACAGGGTCATCCAGAGAATTTTAATTCGCTTTTTTAATATTTTTTGTCCGGCCCATTCAACCATAAACCTACAGTATAAATACCAGAAAGCCTTTAAACGATTTTTTCAAAGGTTGAACATTGAGAAAACACATATTGCTTCATATCATCTTCATCAAAATCATCTATAAGCTTTCAACCTTCCCAGTTTGATTTTATTCTTGGAGGTGAAAACATCAAAACCATATAATCCAAATACCAAACTGCTAATTTCTAAACATCTGTCAGCGTTCTGAAGATCAAGAAAAGGTAACTGGAGTTCCAGTTATTGGAGAACGCGGAGTTTTTCGTTGATTCACATGAGATAAACGAATTCATAAAGTCAGAAGTTGGTGCAGGAGCACGCAATCCAGGATGGTTGTGGGAATTGCAGTGAAGAGGTCAGAAAGTACTAGTGGTACTCGTGTTTGACGGACTGTAAGTTCAAAATTCGTTTATGGTGGATTTTTTACTGGCAAAGTGCCCGTAGCTTTTACCACGTTGGAGTTTCTCCGTGATCATTCTGTGTGTTATTTGTTGTTTTCATATAACTATGGTAATTAATTTTTAATTCCGCATACTCACCTATTTACCCCCCTCTAGCTGTAATTTGGGTCAACCTCGTATTTCACTCTCCTTATTCAACTATTGTAGGCCCCATATTAAGCCACACGAGGGAACGAGTACGACATCTGCTGACTAGAAACACTATAATTTCCTCTCTCGTCTCCATCGTTGTTAAGGGACTTCGAGATGTCCAACTAAAAACACTATAATTTCCTCTCTCGTCTCCATTGTTGTCAAGGGACTTCCAGTACAGTCATTCCAATACCAACCAACATGAGTTTAATCGATAAGTTGTAACATAATTTTCATTGTTGGCTTAGGTTATTTTGGAGTACTTAGTATATGTGTCTTTATGTACTATCTGCACTGCACACACTATGATATTATTAGTGGGACTATACCGCGTGTATGAGATTTGTGATGGCAATCACATGTTAGTAAGGTGACTTTGAGCATGAATTGACCTTATTTATTAGACATAAGCTCACGGCTATCCCCGGTAATAAAAAATCAAATATCTTATGTTCTTATTCGAAACCTATTTGACTCGAGCAATTAACCTTGTGGGGTTTCTCATACCTAAGGTATTGTCGCGCTGCCTGTCGCATTGCCTTTGCTCGAGCAACAGGGTCATCCAGAGAATTTTAATTCGCTTTTTTAATATTTTTTGTCCGGCCCATTCAACCATAAACCTACAGTATAAATACCAGAAAGCCTTTAAACGATTTTTTCAAAGGTTGAACATTGAGAAAACACATATTGCTTCATATCATCTTCATCAAAATCATCTATAAGCTTTCAACCTTCCCAGTTTGATTTTATTCTTGGAGGTGAAAACATCAAAACCATATAATCCAAATACCAAACTGCTAATTTCTAAACATCTGTCAGCGTTCTGAAGATCAAGAAAAGGTAACTGGAGTTCCAGTTATTGGAGAACGCGGAGTTTTTCGTTGATTCACATGAGATAAACGAATTCATAAAGTCAGAAGTTGGTGCAGGAGCACGCAATCCAGGATGGTTGTGGGAATTGCAGTGAAGAGGTCAGAAAGTACTAGTGGTACTCGTGTTTGACGGACTGTAAGTTCAAAATTCGTTTATGGTGGATTTTTTACTGGCAAAGTGCCCGTAGCTTTTACCACGTTGGAGTTTCTCCGTGATCATTCTGTGTGTTATTTGTTGTTTTCATATAACTATGGTAATTAATTTTTAATTCTGCATACTCACCTATTTACCCCCCTCTAGCTGTAATTTGGGTCAACCTCGTATTTCACTCTCCTTATTCAACTATTGTAGGCCCCATATTAAGCCACACGAGGGAACGAGTACGACATCTGCTGACTAGAAACACTATAATTTCCTCTCTCGTCTCCATCGTTGTTAAGGGACTTCGAGATGTCCAACTAAAAACACTATAATTTCCTCTCTCGTCTCCATCGTTGTCAAGGGACTTCCAGTACAGTCATTCCAATACCAACCAAGAGGAATAGTATCCCTCCCCCCCCCCCCTCTCTCCCGAATAATCTTAGAGCACATCATTGATTCTCATTAGCATATGCCTTATCTAAATGAAAGCAATGGGTCACTCGCATTTAAGCATTTGACCAAAAAAAGCAATCAAGTTGGTATTCATATTTAAGCGAGCTCTAAATGGGGCCAAATGGCCTCAGCAGTAACTTTAAACTTTTTTGTTTTGTACTGTATTCTACAAATGCTTCACAATATTTCTTCAATTTGATGAACTGCGTCAGTTGAATATGATTTTGTGGTCAATTGAAGCTAGCAAGACTCACTATATAACATGAGCTGAAATTTGACTACTCCAGAGGGAATAACAGAGCCATCTACAAGGAGTACCACTACTGGTGTAAAACTGGATGGTCTGGCCATGCTTGGACAGGGTCGAGGCATGGTCGGTATTTCTGGCATGCCAGTCTGAGGTGTCTATAGAAATATGAGGTACGACCAAGCTCCTGTTGTCTTACTTAAAACCATAGCATGGTTTGCACTGTGCAGTGGTCTTTTTTTTTTTTTTTTGATATCCAGGTATCCTAACTTACACTAGACTATATCCTGGACCACCCATCCCCGGCCCCTCAGTGATGGGTGGAGGTTAATCGCGGGATATGCCCAAATTGACCAGGGTCTGTGCACCCTTTATACTCCTGGCCCCAAGGGAGCCTTCCTCCATGGATATTACATCACCAAGTTGCTCCATCCAGGAATCGAACTCCCCACCCTGAGGTTGCAAGCCCAGCAGTGGTCTTTAATACTACCGAGTTCTGCATGCAATCCCACGAGACAATCTCAATTTACAAGTTAATTTTAAAGATGAACTTTACGTTAACCTAGCACGACCCGACTTATGTTCGGTCGAGTAGCCCCATCGATGAATTTTATGTCGAATGGCTATGTTCATTTGAATTGTTTCTAAAAAAAGCTTTAATAGTAACTTAAAAATAAAAGGATTTAGGATTTACCTCTAATGACGTGATAAATTGAAATAAATTAATGAATTTTAATTTTCTTGTCAATGGGGACATTATTTGCCAACTTGCACATAATGCCAAATAATCAAATTTCTTATTTCTTCCCCCACTCCTCGACCTAGCTGTAAACCAAATATTATTCATCATTAACCGTACAAAGTTTGATTATTTAATGAAATATGTTTTATTGGGCAGAAACAAATATCTTGTCAGTGGGGTCGGCCGGGACTGGATGCATCGCGGGTTTCTATTTTTGTTGCTTTGTTTGAAAAATGAATTATAAAATGTAATAAAAGTTTTGTGATGATTTTCAACTTATCATAGTATTATTTTCTTTGCTATGAATTATAAAAGAATTAATCTATGGGTACATAAATGGACACATAATGGTTGACATAATGTGAGTGTGGTAGGACCCACGGTACTGTAGCGTGGGCCCCACCCCCACTCACATTATGTCAACCATTATGTATCCACCTATGTACTCCAAGCAATGCTCATTATAAAATGTAATAAGAGTTGAGATCAGCTATGAGAAAAATATAAGTAAATTTGTCAAAATCCGACAACAAGTTTTATAAAAGTTGGATCTTATAAAATGTGTGATTAGAGATGAGTTTGATTAAAAATTAATTTTAAAAATGGAAGCCAAACAGAGACTAATTCTTGTTTTAAGTTATGTTTGTCTACCATTATTAAAAGAAAATAAGTTTTTTTAATAGTGAATTTTCGGAGAATGGATTGCTAAAAAATAGGAAAAAAGTTTTGGGATTACTTGCAAAATATTTTATTGTGAGGATGTGTTGTTAATAATTGAAATTAAAGTGTAATGAAATTGAGTTTATATTTGGTGGGATTACAATATGATTTTTAAGAAATTTTAATAGAAATTAATGAAATATGTGGATGAAAAGCTATGAGATTTATAAATACGTGATTAAAATTAATTATTTATTTTAATATAAATCAAACATCGACTAGAAGTATAAAGACTGTGTAATCGAAAGTACCAGAAGGTGTGTACTTGAAGGACAAAACCCTAGGTGTTGCCTTACGTTGCATGTCATCTCTTCCAAAATTACAAACTATAATTTAAAGTTTGAGTAATGTTATTTGCAATCGTTCGTTATCATAATCGTTTTACGTGATAAACACGTAACGATTGGTAATTTGGAGATTGTTTGGGAGAGATTCTAATCTAATTAGAATTGAAAATATAATCGTTATTGGATCTCACTCATTTAATAAAAGTCAACAATAACGACTAGTTTTTCAATTTTAATCCGATTTTAATACCTCCCAAACAAGCCCTTGTTGTATTAATTTATTATCTCATGCAATAATCGTCACATATATATTGGACGACTACAGTACTAAATGATTGTAATAACATTATTTTATAAATTTGATTTAAAGTAAAACACACTTTGACTAAACTAATTATCCATTAATAAGCAAAAAAACAAAGTAAATTAATCAACAAAAAGTGCAAATTTCAAAACGAAAGGCCATTTCGTAAATGAAGCATTTACTGATCAAGTGCATTCGGGCCGGTGCAGTAATTCACCAAATGGTTCCAAACCCACTGAACCAAGAACCTCCGTCGGATCCCATTCATGTTGTACGTGGCACCATCTTCACCGTTGAACATCTGCCCGGTATATGATCCTCCACCTCCGGTTCCATAAATTCCCTCGCAAAGATCAGCAATCTCCACTGGGAAAACCGGGTCCTGACCCGCATACCAGGCGTTAACCAGCGGGTTCGTGGATACTTCCGCAATTTCGTGTGCAATCACGCTTATCATCCCATCGACTCCTACGTCGCCGTTTGGCGATTTCACCGCTTTCAGACCTGGAATATACGCCGGCGCGGCGAAGGGGTACGCGCAAACGCCGGGGCACAGTTTAGCAGAGTTACCCACCCAGGCGTACGGTAGAGTGTACCCGACAATGGAGGGGAAGGTAAAGTAATGGAACCCACAGACATTGTTACAGAAATCCTGTACGTACACATCTTCCGAGGTTAGTAAAAGGTACACCCCGCTCTTGGGGTTGATCGGAAGTGGGCGGGTGGAGGAGGTCACGGCGGATTTTATAACTGATTGAACTGAAAGCCGGGTTAGTGATTTCCCGTGGGAGAGAAACCGGTCGTTCTTCTCAGCACCAATGTGAACGTAACGTGAAATATTCGCACCTGTCTGATCAGTGTATTGCTGGACGGTTTTCCACCACCCGGCCACCGACGGCGGCTTGGCTTCTACGGAGGAGATTGAGCTGATGAATTCGCGGATTATACGTTTCTGGGAGTTTTGCCACGAGCCATACCAAATAGGATAGACGGTAATATTGGCGGTGAGTACAGGTCCCATGTGATACTTCAACTGAACAAATTCCGATGAGCCCTCATATTTTTTTGAACCACCAAAGATGAAGTCGGTTTTGTTGAGGGTTTGATTAGGCCATGGGCGCCATGCAATTACGGGCTCAGTACAGAAGAAGAAGAAGAGTAGTGGTACGAGGATGAGAACCGATATTGGGGGTGGCGTAGGCATTATAGTGAGTGAGAAGTGACTGGTGAGAGAATGGTGATACTGATTTGAGGATTTATATAGAGTGAGAAGGGAAATGAAGAAGTGTTAGAACTTGAAGTGAGGACCGGGGTGTGGAGCGCTAATGGGGAACAGATGGGATATGTAGGTGAAGAGGTAGGGCCTACTTAGGGGGGGAATCAACGGTCTGGATTTGATCATGTTGTCGTCGTATGAATTGATTTGACTAATGGTCCTTTATCTTTTCGGGTTTGAAAATCGGTGGAAAGGGTAATTTGGGTATTTTGTGATTATATAAGCACGTGATTTAATATCTTTCTTAAGTATTATATGCCATATTTTATGCGCATAAAATATTTATAATCTTTATTCATATGTTTTTAGTTTTACAGAAATGATCTAATGAGCACCGGTGTTCATCTTATTCTAAACACCAATGAGTTGGCACATTAATTCATTGGTGGATAAAGATTTTGTGAGTTCCAATCTACCAATGAATTAATGTGCCAACTCATTGGTGCTTAGGATAAGATGAGCACCGGTGCTCATTAGATCATTTCTGTTTAGTTTTAATACTACACTCTTATCTTAAATAAATTAATGGCCATTTAACTTATTCATTGATTACTTTTTGCTTATTGAATAAAAACAATGTTGATCATTCCTCTCTTTAACTATTCAAACGATTATCGATCCATTACTATACTAAAATTTCTTACTTCCATCTTACGAAAATTATCACATGTTCGACGAAAATCGTAATTGACATATTGACAACATTAAATTGATGAGCTAATTAAATGACTGCTTACTAAACTTATTTTTAAGTTACTAATTGCACCGAACAAAAAAATATTACACAATGTTTGTTTATTTATTCAAACTCTTGCTCAAGATTAATATTGAGTTATGGATTAGCTTTTCATTTAGTTGCAAAAATACAGATTCCCACAGATGCCAAGAAACGAACTCAAACTGTTAAAAATAATTTATACCTTTTTTGCCAAGGTATTAATATCCATTTTAAGCTCCACTTTCTAGGGTACTGGTCGATGTCACCTGCGTTGCACGAGTTGTGTATAAATTTTGTTTTGATTAGTGTACAAGGACTTAAGAACACCTGAATCTTTTGAGATAATTCTGATCATGATTTTCTTGTATTCTCTGTTACAAACTTTATTTGATTCTGATCAAAGAATATTAATAAACTTTGCAACAACAAAAACATATGAAAATCGCACAGATAATTTCATCATGTATCCAAATTTCAAAGCCTCTCCCGGCAACTGATCGGCAAAGAGAGGGATGAATGATGTTAAGCCCAAGCAGCATACTTTTTTATCTTGTTCCCTGCAAGATTAACATGATATGAATCCTTAAGCAAGTCTCTCTGGCAGAAAATGGAGGCAAAATAGAAAGAAATCTAAACAAGTGCATACCTTTTAAAATTAGCACGCACTCCACTTTTTTTAGTCTGTTCCAACGTTTGGAACCAAAGATTAAATATTTCTATTACAATGTTAAGCTTTTGCATAACATTGAGCGCCAATGGTGCATTATAATACAGAGCATCAGCAACCTGAAAAAAAAGAATTAATCATCAAATGGTCATGCCTCATTTTTCAAATGCTTGACAACATAGAATCTCTCTCTATTAATGACCCTGACAAATAAAATAGAGTAAAAAATGAAGCAAACAAGTAGCCATCAATGATAGCAGCTACATCTCAGTTACACAAATGCATCTAGTTAGTGAACTTCACAACGATATAGTAAAAAGTATTCAATGTATGCAATACAAAAAATTATGATAATCCTACGGTGTATCAAGACTGTTTGAAAACAATCTCACTGGAACAAAAAATAACATACCCCGTATTTTGGAAATCACAATTAATATAGAGTCAGGTATAAAAACAACGCGATAGAGAGAAAGTTATTTATTGCTACCGCAATCTAAACCACCAAGGACCATCTCCAATATGAAAGGTTGCCTTTCACTAGCAGTTTATCCAATCATGATTCACGAAACAATCGCATAAACCTTGCTTAATATTCCTAGAGCCAAGGAATGGACAAAATTGGCCAAAAGAAAATATAGTTTCAGCACCACAACTTAAACAACAAAGAAGTTTATAACAATAAAGTTCAACGTCCCTAGTGGGGACTGCAGGGGTTGGGGGGGCAACGCCCCAGACGGAGAACAACCTGTCCGGTCAGGTCACGGGGGTCGAGGCAGCGCCCCTCGTGATAGTACATATCAAATTATTAACAAGTGAAATTGTATTTAATTTGTGTAAGATGTAGGCAAATGTTATCCCCTAAATTTAATAAAAAGAAGAGCTAATTTGGAAAACAAAAAAATGAATATTTGTATCCAAAATTATCGACAGTTTATGTTGAGTTTCGAACCTCTGACCTGCTTAACTGACTGTGCTTCCAACAATTGTTAAAATCGCGTTTTACTTGGAATGACACTTTTATTATTAAGAGGCTATGGCTGGATTGTTGACACTTGGCACCTCACTTACAGTTGGATGAGATTCTAGAGTCTTCGACTCTTTATCTTCGTGAAGACACCTCATTTTCTGATTATTCGATTGGTCTTCGTTCTCTCTCATTCCTAGGGTTTTCTCTTCGTCTGTGTTTTGAGAGAATCATCTCATTCTTTAGGGTTTACATTCTGATTCTTGTAAATTGTATATTCTCAGAGTTGTACTTCTGATTAGTGGGAAGTGCCGGGTCTTTGAGTGATAGTTGTGTTGAGTCTTTTGTGATTCGAGCAGTGAATGAGTGTTTAGGCAGATCTTGTGTGATCTGGGGTAGTTTATGCCTTGATAGAAGATTGATCTGAAGGGCTATGAAAAGATAAGTGTATGTAGCCTTTTGTCTTGTGTTCTTGAACAGATCTTGTAACTGTTGTTGCCATATTTTTGACTTGTTAGTGCAACCGAGCAATATCCATTATTTGGATGCTCAATGGGGGATGTAGGAGTTAGATCCAGTCGTTAAACCTCCGGAGCTTAGGCCGAAATATATCTTGCGTTTATTTTACTTTCTGCAACTTTTACTTTCTGTATTTTGGTTGATTCTTTGTATCTTGTTTAATATTGTGTGTGGCTTGGGCCTTTTCAGTTTAAAAAAAAAAATTGTCTCCGCGCACCGGAGAATTATTATTATTATTTCTCCTTTCATGATGAAATTAAATTTACATTTTCCTTTTTGTGCCTTAATCTTCTTAATAGCATGGATAATCAGATATCATCATCTATTAATTTTAGTACTCATTCTTGGCATTGTTAGAATTGATATTCTTCTGTTATGAATTTCTGAAAATTTTAGTGTTATTCAATGGGATAGTATGTGTTGACCTATGTTTGATCATGATCTTAATGTTTTGATTATAACAAACAAGTCCATCTTGTTTACTAACAAATTGAATTGAGTGTTTAAGCTTTCAAAGTTATAAAGATTATTATTCACACCCAAATGAAGTACAAGTGAAATTTAAATGATCATTCAAGACAAATCATTCGAGACAATAGTGATTTACATGCGACAATCAAATTGGAACTTAATAAAATTGCAAATCAGGATACAAGTCAAAGAGATGCTCAAAGAGATCAAGAACATTGAAAATAGAGTTATTTATCGAATCTTATTTTTATATGTAAAAGTATAATTCGTCATTGTTTAATAAGTGCATAAAGCTCAAGTATTTCTCATAAATTTATCATTTGCATAAATTGTTTTGACATGAAAATGATTTTGAACATTTGTAATATATCAAAAATCTTGAAAAATCATTTTCAAACGTCCCTCAAAAGAACACACTTTAACTTTCAATCAAAAAGTTATACTCTGATTTTCAATCTCATATTGGAACAGATTTTGGACATGGAAAATGATCTAATTTGAAGTTGATTTCTGAATTAACGTTGTAGCCCCTTGAATCAGCTTTCTAACCCATTTTGAATCACCTTAATTGGATATCGGGAGAAAAAGATATGATCAAAATACTGAAAGCTGTTCGGCCTGTTGGTTGACTTCAATCTCATATTGGGACAGATTTTTGACATAGAAAATGATCTAATTTGAAGATGATTTCTGAAGAAAAGTTGTAGCCCCTTGAGTTAGCTTTTTAACTCATTTTGAATCACCTTAATCGGACATCGAGAGAAAAAGATATGATCAAAATACTGAATGCTGTCGGCCCATCATATGACTTCGATCGACCAAAAGTAATTGCTATAATTTCAAATTGGTCAACCAAACTTACCCGAGAGCAACCCTTTTTTGCTCTATAAATGCCCCTCTCTTCTCCATTCATTTTCACCAACTTAAAAGATATTTTTGAGAGCTTTTTTATTGAGAAATCATTGAGTTTACTTGAGTATAAATTCTATTTCATTTATTACAAAAGAGTTTCTTGATTGATTCAACATAATTCATTTATTTTATTAAAAAAACTATTTTGCAAAGAATTCTTTACAAACTTCATCTACTTTTCATTTTTGATAAAAGTTTTGTTTGCCAACACTTTGATTTGAAGTGTAAATCTCTCTTCATAGTTAAATTGTATTATTTGTTAAGATAGATCATTGACTTGAAAATTTTGATACAAAGAATATCTTGATTGATCAAAACTAGTTTCATCTATTTCATAAAAAATTCTTTTTGCAAAGAAACTTTTTCAATCTCATCTATTCTTCAATTCTTGATAAAGCTTTTCGCCAACACTTTCATTAAAGTGTAAATCTCTCTTCATACTTAACTTGTATTATTTGTTAAGAGAGATCATTGGTTGAAAAATTTTGATACAAAGATGCAAACTATTTCATTATTCATTATTCATCAAAGTTTACAATATCAACACTTGAGCTTTATTATTTGCTATCTATTGAAGTGTTTACCTAACTCTCTAATACTTAACTTGATTATATCATTTGTTAAGAGAGTTTTTTCATTGTAGTTGTAGGGAATTATTGAGAGCAATTACCCAAGGCCCAAGCCCACTCCACCAGGCCCAAGTGAGGTTCCATCCCAAAACCGTCGCCCTTGACCAAACGGGACCCGCTGCCTAACCACCAATGTTAGGAAGACTTTCGACACAAGGCACCTCAAACGCGAATAATTTTTAGCCCGATCGCCACCACGCTTTCTACTGCGTTCCTCCGACCCTAAGCTCTGATATCACTGTTAGGGAATTATTGAGAGCAATTACCCAAGGCCCAAGCCCACTCCACCAGGCCCAAGTGAGGTTCCATCCCAAAACCAATTGGTAATGGGTGGAGTAACCCACTTGGATTATATGGTGGATTTATTTTCTTCCCACAACCGATGTGGGACTTGTTTACCCCAACAGTAATTTATCACTTATTTCTTGACGGTTTCGAGAGCCTTGTGAAAACTCGATTATAAGGATATGTACTCCTTGTTGTAAGTCACCTAATGATAAGTGCTCCTTATTGTAAGTCACTTAAGGGTAGGTGCTCCTTGTTGTAAGTCACCTAAGGATAAGTGCTCCTTGTTGTAAGTCACTTAAGGATTGATACTCCTTATTGTAAGTTACCATTATAGTGCATTTGGCCTTACTCGTGACGGAGAGCTTGGTAACGGGGGACGTAGATCATTGGATTGGATCGAAACCTCCATAACATATCGTTTGCATTCTCTATCCCTTTTACTTAACGCATTTATTTCGCACAAATTTACATTGTTCCATTTACGTGTTTACTTGTGTTTAGACTATTCTCTATCATTTGCATGCTCACTTATTAAAATCTTGAGTGATTAACGAAAAAGTTTTAATAACCAATTCACCCTCCTCTTGGTTAGTTATTCTAGGGCTAACAGTATGTTCATTTATTTTCTCCCCGTATTATCTACTTCATCTTAAATATTTGGAAAAAGTTTAATGCTTTTATGGAACTTATATATCACTATTAATGCGCATGAAACCTGATATCACATGATAGAGCGAATAACTTTTTTTCTTTTAACTATTCTATGTTAGGATGGTTTGTGACCGATTAGTTCTGAAGTTATTTGGAAGGCATGCTTGATTTAGTTGAAAATCTTAGGGCAATTGAGATTTGTGTTGGTTTGAAAATGTTCATTGTTGGAAAGCTGAGTTCATGATCTTAGGACAATTGAGTTTTGTGTTGGTTTGAAAATGCTCATTGTTGGAAAGCTGAGTTCATGATCTTGGGACAATTGAGTTTTATATTGGTTTGAAAATGCTCATTGTTGGAAAGCTGAGTTCATGATCTTAGGGCAATTGAGATTTGTGTTAGTCTGAAAATGCACAGACATCGTTTTTATAGCAAATTGGGGAAAAAATGATACGATATAAAACTTGAGGACTGGAGGTGTGAAGACGTGGGAAATTAACAGTAACATCTCATTGGATTACTGTTGTATCTACAGTACCCAAAACTGTTGTTTTTATTATAGTAGGATATATGCCCTTATCTTAGGGTATTTGTATTCATAGCACAAAATATTTATTTCTATTGTTTCATTTTATATTTTGATAACCAAATTTATTTACATACATTTTGTCAAATGGGAAAGAAGAAAAAATGATAACATTGATAAAGAAAAAATAATAATTTACGTATAAATAATCTTATTGAAAGAATGTATAAATAAAAATGATTTTTTTAGCTAATAGAGCTCAAATAGGGGGTTAAATGACTAGAGATCCTTGTATTGGCGCCCTAAAGTTGAACTATGTTGTTGAAACT
This sequence comes from Fraxinus americana, assembly GCA_035079005.1. Lineage (NCBI taxonomy): Eukaryota > Viridiplantae > Streptophyta > Magnoliopsida > Lamiales > Oleaceae > Fraxinus > Fraxinus americana. Next base: position 36,400,735 of record CM068713.1, on the reverse strand, counting down.
AGACGAGATGCTAGGAATATATATATATTTTTTTTTGGCTGTAGGGCTGTGGTCAAAGATAGTTAGGGTTTGTTGCTCTATTCAAACGCTGCTCGAGAAAATTTTTGCCAGAGGATGCTGAGGCATTAGCATTTAAGGTTCGTCGGGGTAAGATTTTTGCTTTCGCTTTTTGTAGAAGAATATTGATGAAATTACATTAATTGGTGTTCAGAAAAAGCTTTTAAAGGAAATTTCATTAAACCATCTTCTTTTAAATGTTCTTCTAACTAAAAAACTACTTTTATAAAATTAATTGAACAAGTTCAAAAACAAATGGACTCTTAACATTGCACGAGAGGCTGTACTTTGTTAGAGTCGGATCTCCAAATTTTGGAAGCTGAATGTGACCTCGCATGGTAGTACGAAACTTCAAAGATGGTTTTAGTTTAGCTCATAAAGATGGAAATTGAGTGACCTAGGAGTTTGCATATTTTGCTACCTCCAACCATGACATTTATATTTGGACCGTACGGCCTTTTGCGAGTACTAGTCAACTACTAATCTTTATATAGGTTGTTGGACTCTAGAAATATAGTAATATGAAAAAGACAAAATTGTTTCAAACACAAACAGAACTGAAAGCTTCTCTTCTTTCAAACTTTCAAAGAGAGTAGGACAGAGTATTCACATATCGTTTGATGGTCAGAGGTAAAAAAAAAAAAATTGCTGAAATTCTAAAAATTCCCTGATAAAGAGTAAGGGTTTATTTGAGCTTTATTTTTTGAAAGAATATGTTTTGTAATATTGTTTTGTTGGAGAATGTATAATTAAAAAATTACTAAAAGAATGTATAATTAAAAATGAGTGACAAAGAAGTAATACTATTTATTATCATGGTGATAAAATATCAGTGATGTGATCGTTTATACTAAATAATGAGATTAGACAGTTCAATTTTTATTATAATGAGGGAGAGGATGGAGAAATGTGAGAAATAATAAGTTATCAAATTACAAATGTTTTATCATTACGTTGATAAATTGCATTATTCTCGACAAAAACTCAATCACCAGCTCATGGGTTGTTTGAGCCCTATTTTAAAAAAATATATATTTTGCAATAATGTTACGATGGAGAATATGTAATTAAAAATTAAAAAAAAAATTGAATTTATATATAATATTATTTTATTGAAAATTACATAATTTTATTGAAATAAAAAATGGAGCTCAAACGATGGCTTATGTGATTATTTATCGTACAAAGAAAGTAATGCTAATCACGGAGTGATTGGCGCTTCCACTGATTTGTGTTCGGAGTAACGGATCATAAAAGTCTCAATATGGGGCCCATCCCAGTACGAGAGTGATTGGAGTCTCCAATGTGAGACCCACTGCTCTTTTCAATCAATTCCTCTTTTTACGTGGGAACCCTCACGCGCCGCCTTTTCCTAAATATCTTTCCATGGCCAGTTGAGAGTTTCCGGACGTGGTATCACTTGCACTCGCCGGGAGCGAAGAAGATTTGAAGAGAAAAGTGGTCCTTAGTTCCGCAAATTATTTGGGCTGGCATATGAGTTTACTGTGTTGGAAAAAGGCCTATCTAAGTACTGGGCCCACTAGTATCCATAATTGCCGTCTAACTAAGGTCAAATATAATTTTGCCCTCTTTCGTAAAGCAAGATCGTTCTTTACGCAGTATTGGAAGTTTGCACTCTCGCAACAACTAGAAGGCAACATTTATGTAGGAAGGCGGATGTCCCGTAAAGGCAGATGTCATGGTGCGTTTTGTTTGTTAAGGGATAGAATCCTATATTGAATAAAGATGTAAATATAAACTAATTTATAAAGGATTGTGTTACTCCTCTTAATAAGATTAACCTTTTAAGATGAAATTTCAATTCTTAATATGGTATTAGAGCCCATTAAATTCTAACAAGCAATTCGATCTGGTTAAAACTCTAAAAGTGAGCATACGAATTTCAAGATTGGTCTGTTCAAATGAGTTACCATCTTGCGGGGGCATGTTAAGGGATAAAATCTCATATCGAATAAAGATGTAAATATAAACCAATTTATAAAGGATTCGGTTACTCCTCTTAATAAGGTTAACCTTTTAAGATGGAACCCTAATTCTTAACATTATCATCCATCCAGTGGTCCGTCTGTACGTCGTAAAGGAGGGTTCACAGGGAGAAGAACCACCTACCTAATGTCCGGTCCAAGTATATATAAGTTGTGATCGTATCAGATTTATTCTGGTGGTAAACCAGATGAAAAGACTGTCACTCCTCAGGATTAGTTCGGTGAAATTTGGATACCTAAATAATTTTTAAAAAAATAGATTTTTACTAAGTTTCGATAGAAGTTTATGATTTAAAAATTGATAAAAGTTGTGGATACTATGAAATATATGATTAAACTTCAACTTTTTCAAGCTACACCAAACAGGAACTTAATCTTCGTTTCACCCAAGTCATTGATATTTCCATCAACATTGGGCAGATATTTTATGTCAATTATAATCGCGCAAGACAATTCAGTGCAACAGATTATAATATATGTCAATGAGTGAGCATAACGTTAATTTAAGTGGTTGAGACGTATTTTTCATGAAAATTAAGTGCCTGTTTGTCTACCATTATTGTGATGAAAATGGTGTCATGTATTTAAATGAATCTATCATTTAATGTCATGTAATTGTCACATAGACTGGAGTTCAACCCTAGTGCGGATAAATATCATTATTCTTTTTTAAAATATGTTTTTTTGTTGAAATTATATCTCGTTCAGCGCGTCGAATATGAACTAATTATCTAAGAGGGAGCACAAATTTTACCTTTCCGCAAACAAAGATTTCAATTGATCTTTGAACAAATTTTCACCTGCAAAAAGTTGTGGAGAAAAGGGACAAAAAGTTTTACCTAAAAATAATAATGATGCTGCTGCTTAAATAATGCAATTAGTACGAAAATCAATAATTTAAGATACGAAAAACTACAGTATTTATTAACAAATTGTTAGTTATGAAACCTAATTATTGCTGTTACGTGGAGCCGTAAATAGATCAAAATTTTATTATTGTTTAGAAATTTGTACTTTGTAAATTTCGTATTAAAATTTGAGTCGTCGTAAATTTCGATTTTCTCCTAATTTCTCTTATTAATAGTGAGTTGTCGTCATAATTTTAAATTGTTATCATAAAAGCGAGAAAGGGAGGTTAAAGAAAATAGAATGTGCGATTTTCTCTTGTAAATCTTTTTGATCGTAATGAAATATTGCAGTACTGGAAGATGACGTATTCTCACGGTGGGGGGAATGTATATGAATATTGCATATTTTTATTTCTTTCTGCAAATTGATTGTTCACGATGGAATAGAACTCTCAATACAACTGAATTTTTACATTTAATTTAAATCTCCAACCAGTTACTTTTGTAACACGCAAATGTGTTCTCATTTAACAGATTTTGTCCAAAAAAAAAAGGATTTTTTTATAAAATTCATTTGAGTCGGTTTGTCTCACAAAAATATGTTTGTTTCTATTTTTACACAAATTAAAAAATATATATATAATTAATATAATTGAAATCATAATTTCTTTTTATATTTTTTTCTAATATACACTGACATTAAATAATGATTTAAATAATAGTAGTTCATATTTATTTATAACAACACACGTTAAATAGTGGCTATTGGTAATGTCCTCGAAAGAGACATCGAGTCATGCGTTGGATTTAGCAAAAGCATTATTGATTGATATATGTTACTTGACGTGATTGGTTGAAAAATTTCACCCAAAAAAAAAAAAAAAACATAAATTGGCACGAAACTTTTGTGCAAGTGGTCCTGCGATACTTGATCGGCTCGTCAACTTTAGAGTTTCATTTTCGTTGCGCTCGATAAAATAGAATTATAATTTTTAATTCTCAATACAAATGAATTCCTAATCGTGTTTTTAAACATCTAATTTAACAAGCAAATGTGTTATCATTTAACAGATTTTGTACAAAAAAATAAAAGATTTAATATGAGATTCATTTGAAACTAAAAGCGTGTTTGATTAGTGTGAAAAATATATTCTAAAAAAGAAAATATTTTCCTTATTTTGAGAAAAATAAAAACTCACTCCCTCTAAAGAAAAAGTTTTCCTTAAAAATGAGGAAAATTAGACATATTTTTAAAAGTTGGAAAATATTTTTCATGGAAAAAAAATACTCCATCCGTCCCACTTATATCGTCCGAGTTTCCTTTTTCTCTTGTCCCAAATATATAGGCATGTTTCCTAATGGAGAATATTTTGTGTCTTCATTTACCAATATACCCTTATTAAATTTTCTCCATTTAATATGTCAATTTCTTGAAATCATCTAAATACACACATTTCTCACTTTTTGGAAACATGGAACAACTCTCATCTCTACTACTTCTTCTTCAAATTATTTATTAGTTCAAACAATAATTTAGTTTTGTATACTGAAAATTAAATACGGGTAAATTAGGAAAGATTTTGTGATATTAAAGAAGTTTTCTTAGTTCGTGTGAAAAACGAAACAATCCTATATAATTGAGACGGGGGGAGTAGAAATCAAACATTTCAAAGTAAGACTTTGAGTGAAAAATTGACATTTTTCATGAAAAATAAATGCAATCAAACACACCATCACAAAAATCTGAATGGAGTAATATGATACTATTGGTAATGTCCTCGAAAGAGACATCGAGTCATGCATTGGATTTAGCAACACCATTATTGATTGATATATGTTACTTGACATGATTGATTGACAAATTTCACCCGAAAAAAACAACATAATTTGGCACGAAACTTTTGTGTTGTGATACTTGATTGGCTCGTCAACTTTAGAGCCTCATTTTCTCTCTCTGCAGAGTTCTAATCAAAATGCTACATGATGTGTGACTTTTAATTATAAAATTATTGTATAATTTGATTTTTATAACAAAATATCAACGAAAAAGCTTTAAATGTATTTGTAGGGATCTTTTTAAACAAATATATAGATTTTAGTTTTTATTTTTTGGCAGGTGTTGAATGTGAATTAACATTTTGCATTGAGTAATGCTACTTGCAGTCGCTCACTGTAGCAGTCGTCCTATGTGGCACACACATGGCATATAGTTATTTGATGCATTAATGTGATAATTTTTTACCACATTTAATGTATCAAATACACATTTGACATGCGTGTGCTACATAGGGCGACTGCTACAATGAGCGAAGTCGCAAGTAGCATTATTCTTTTGCATTAGATCGTGACTACTACATCACTTTCTAATTAAAAAGTCCACACTATGTAATTTGACATTTTTTAAAAAGAAATAAGGGTCCGTTTGATAAGTAAAGGTAAAAAGAAATTCCAATTTCATGTTAGTTGAAAAATAAAAACTCATCAAATCCATAGGAATTCGTTTTCCATGAAAACAAAGAAAATACAGATTAAAGACGTCATACTTTGGAATTCGATTTCTATTTTCACGTTGTAATCAAACGGCCAAAGTAGAATTCATTTTCCTCGAACGTGACATTTTCCATGGAATTATAGTCATTTATTGAAATTGGTAATGCATGACGAACTAATATATTTCCCAAAGAATTGGTTGGTATTTTCAATTTTTATCGTTTGGGATGAAATTGTTGAATTTTCTTCTTTGGGCGTTATTTCTAAGAGGTTGGGGTTGGAGAATTCGACCTGGTCCGGTCGAATGAAATCACATTAGGATTGACGGGAGCTCGACTATTCAAAAGTAAATGGCCTTCAATCCAAAATATAGTGTGTTAAATTAAATCTTGTTTAGTATGTCCAATCTAACGTATCAAATACCAAGGAAAGTGACAGTAATTGAAAATAATAAATCAAATAAAACATTAATCTTTTTGATATAAAGGGTGGGTGCTACAGTTCAATTATCCGAGCATTTGAAACATTATATGATTAATTGGTCTAATGAGTAGATAACAAAGTTCCCTTCACCTCCAAAACTGTATACCAAAACTACTACCATAACCTTGTTACAATCCCCAGAGATGATTGAATTCCAAGTTACACGATCGCAGCATTAACTGCTGAAATACATGCAAGCTCAAGAATCGGCAATGGTAACCTCAACCTCAACACCAGGTTCAATCGTTATCGAGGTAATCTGCTTAACCACATCCGGGGAGCTGAAGAGGTCAATCACGCGCTTGTGGACACGGAGCTCAAACCTATCCCACGTGTTGGTACCTGTGGATCAAATTCGTTAAAATAAAATTCAAATCGAGATAACAAGAGTCAATAGCACCATGAACATGGACAATTTAATTCAATGGTGATCCACAGAAACACAGGTGCACAAAATCATACCGTCTGAGCCTGATCTTATATCGATAATCTAGATTTTAAACCAACAATTCACCACTCAATCTTAACAACAATGGACTTTTAGGAAAAGCAACAGATAATAAAGATAATCGCTGCAAGTTCCGATAAAAAAATTAAATAATAAGTGGTGTTTAACAAAGACCCTAGAGTTATATCTAATCAAAAGACACCCAATTTAAAAAATAAAAAGAATTTTAGAAGATATAGTCAACAGACTATCGAGACTCAACTCCCGTAAGTATTGAAAAGAATTTAAACTTTTCTGCTCTCTAAAACAGAAAGTTACTGTAAATTTTTACAGGCGATAATATCAAAGCCTCGAAGGACTAAAAGCTCTGTGTTGTACAGATTGGAATTCTTCCCATTTTGGGGTTGCAAGGAAAATGAGAATTTCCACTAGAAAAAATAGATGGCCCCTGTTTGGTAACCATTTTGTCAAAACTCTTTTTTTCGCATACTCATTTTCAACTACACATTCTCACAATAAAATATTTTTCACGTAAATCCAAATTTTTTTCATACTTCTTAAACCACAAATTATCCAAAAAAAAAAAAAATTACTATTCAAAAACTCATTCTTCTCCAAAAATGGCTGTCAAGCATGGCAAATTTCCCGTGCTTAAAATTACACCTAGTGCACTAAAACACTCGCTCCCAATTCCAATCATTAGAACCTGCAAGCCAACCCAATATCCCGTCCACCACTTTGCTACCACCTGCTAATCCTCTCCTCATGAAGCACTGCTTCCAAAGGCAGCATTGCTCCCCACAAACAACCCAGTTCCAAAATTCACTCTCGCCACTGCAACCACTAAGCCATCTCCTCAAACGTAACTCACTATAAATCTGATGTAACGATAAAACAAACCATAAGTGGACTTGCACATCACAACATACTAAACATTCAAATTGGCATTAGGCTAAAGTAATTTGATTATTGGGCTGACATGAAACAATGGTTAGTCATTGGATTTTTACTTGCAAAATTTTATGTTTTCATTGGTCTTTTCTTCAACTATTTTCAATTTCTTGACTGAAAGTTCACTGAATTTATTAGAGATGGTGGAATTGATTGTTGATTTGGAAGTGAGAAGTCCGAAGTGGCCCATATTTATAGGCTGTAAGCCACGAGCTTAAATTGCACAGAGATGGCATTTGTGGGAAATCGGTGATATTATGGATACCTTGGCGTCCTACACAAATGAAGGTTAAGGCAATGCGGGGATGAAAATAAAGTCAAACACAATATCCACCTTTAACTCCTATAAAAAAATTTGTTCAGAACCACTAAATGGCCAAAAATTTGTGAATCGGAGTGAATATGCAGTTACGACGAGGCATAAGCACAGTTAAATAGCAATAACCTACACCAAATAACTGATAAACCTAGCTATACTACATCTATTAAAAAACAACATAAGAAACCACAGCTTCAAAAATACCATATTAAGGATTACATATTAAGGGAAGTATATTCTTATACTCATGCTGAAAGAAATACCTTCACCACAAGGTGACTTCCTAGTAGTGATGAGAAGAACCTTAGTGGGCATTCTCACTGGTCCCTTAACCCTGAGCCTCTTGTCTTTAGCACCACGAACCAAATCAGCACACACTGTTAACAAATCAAGTCAACAAAGCATCAAATTAGACAATTATTTCATCATTTTTATCACAAAGCAAGGAAATCTCTTCCCCATGTATAGGATTTTATTTAATGTGTGCAACAAGTGCCAGCCATCTAATTGTAATACAAAACCAAGGTTTCCATAATGGACCAAACAAGTAGCTATTATAAAGCTGAATCATTTCTATAATTGTTTCAGTTTTATGAATGACATACTATAAACCCTTTTATCTACCAACTGGTAACGCATAAAAAATAGTTCCAAGTAATCTCTCATCCAAACTTAATGCAAAAAGCACCCAAAAATAAACATTTTTTGACAGTCAATGACTCAAACAACAAATGCTAATAATGAAACGTAGATCATATAGCAACAGAGGAAATCATACAAACTAAATCTGAGCCACAAAAAGAAAAACTAACTAGTTATCTCAACACAAAGGTACAATAAACAAAGCATAATCAGCAAGAGAAATGTCTCAACTAATAGTACAATTAATAAGGCATGATCAAATTGCACAACCTTATATAGACCGTGCTGCAATACCTTTCTCGAGGTTCTTTACATTCTTCGAGGAGAGAGTGATACGGATCTTATGAATTTGCTCCTGGGGCTCCTCCAACCCAGGCTTAGTTGGCTTCATCGCGGCGTACGCCATTCTTTTCCTTTGATTCCTTCTATAAACACAAAACATAATTTTAAGTTTGTGAAAAACCCAAAAAAAAAATAAATAAATAAACAGTAGCTCTGTAAGTTAAAAAATTATCTTAATTTGTGCGGTACTGAAATGTCAATATTGGGTAGGGCGGAGAGAGATTTACCGACGGTGGACAGAGACGGAGCTGAGAGTGGTGAAGAGAATTGGCGCTACGACTTCTTTCTTGTGGACGTTTTAGTGGAGTTGTTTTAGGGTTTTTCTTGTTCTTTTTTGTTTTTTCTATTGGGCTTTGGTTTGAAAATGGTTAAAAGATGGGCCAATCCAGTAGTATACTTTGTTGGGGTTCATTTTATTGAAAATATAAATAAATAGCACTTAGATGAGATGATTTATTGTAATTTTTTGTTTAAAATCAGATTTTTAGTATATTTTACAAAAAATTTATAAAATGTGTGATTATAAGATTGATAAAAATAGTAAATTTTAAAAAATGAAAACCAAATTAAAGATTACTACTTTGAATAAAATGACAAACTTCAAGTTACAAGTTTTTTTCATGTTGATCAATCAATCTTAGTCGTATTTTTGTTTAATTTAACAATTCACAACCCAACTTACATTTTTAGCAACATATGCCCTCTGTTTGATTCACATTATTGAATAAATGCAGTCTTCATCTACTCATTTCCAATCACACAATAATCAATAAAATAATATTATGCAAAAATTCAAAACGTTTTCTTATTTTTTAACCACATATTTTTCTTCACGTCAATTCAAAAAATGCATTCTTTTCCCCACAATGTGCATCAAACACATTGTGAATACAAATTGAGTTATAAATCAAAATAAATTAAACAAACCATAAGTTATAAATCGAGATCTCTTGTTTCAACTTTCTCATCCTAAAATTTCGAAATCTATTTCATAATTGCATATTAAAACTTTTATTTTCTTTAAGATGATTGGCCTGCACGTTGCAATTAGAGCCGCACTAAAACTCAATACATAAGACCAAATTATATTTTGGTTGAGTCAAAGAAATTTAAAAGCTTAAAATTTTTGTTGGTTCAATTTCTTCACAACATAGAAAATCAAAGGAGAAATTACAATAGAGGTCCTCAACCTTTGGGTTGTGTAGCATGCATTTGAGTATTCAGCCAAGAAAGAACTCATGGAATCCCCCTCTCATCAACTTGCACAAGGAAATCATCATTAATAGGTAGGAAATGCACAATTAGTAACAGCACCTAAGTGGAGCATCACAAATCTAAATCTCCATTTTAATATACAGTCTCATTCTTACTATCATAATAAGATGGTACGATATTCGAAGGGCTGAGTGAAAAGAAATTTGCAGCTCAGTGGTGGCCATTTTTATCATCACTCTCCATTTCTTCAGCATCCTCAAACCGTTGATCGTTAATTTGAAGCTGCAAGAGACGTGAAAACATCAATTCCAATATAGCAAGCAATAAAAAACCCATTTAGTTTTTTCCATGCAAGCAACAACGCTTAACTGCTTCAACAAAATAGCAACAAAGGGTAGAGCTACTGTCCGGCAGAGGATGTTTTAGAAGGGGAAAATAAATTGTTGGAACAAACATGGAGGGACTTAAAAGTCAGTCAGCAGGGACAATTCAAACAGCAATATCCACTGTCCTACTTAACCTGTGAAGATGGAGTTTGTTGTCATCATGCAAACTTAATTGATGAACAAATAATCAGGTTAAAAATTTCCGTATGGGCATATACTAAAGCTCATTCTTAAGGCAGCGCTTCATGGTGAAAGTAATAGTTACAGATTGCAAAAGCAGGTGAACCTGATCCCATGACACAAACCTCAACTGCAGTAAGCCAGTAACTTCCCGAGATTGTGATGCCCCACCAATCCAGTTGTTGTGATGCAAGGATAAATATTGTGATGCATTAAAATTCCACTCTACTAGCAAGGCAATTCCAATGCATGTCCCTCTTCAAATTTGTTTAGCTTCGGTTCTGATTTCTTAAAATTTACACTGGTTATCAATTCAGAGTTTCTGATTATTAAATGTTACAAGTCTATAGCGACAATGTAATCCTATCATTATGTTTACATGTCTGTGTGTGCTTGTGAGTTTTGCTTTTTATGAAATATTGTGTGTTTTGTAGGAAATAATTCCCAAGAGAACAGGGGAAGATGAAGAAATTTGTTTGTTTGAGAGAAGGAAATTTTCAGCTCAAGAGAAGGATTTGCTAAAGAAGAAGAGGGATTGAGATTTGAGAGATCACATATGTGAGAGAATAGAAAATTCAATAGAAGAGACTCGGTATTTCAGAAGAAAAATAAGGAAGAAAGTAGGAGAGAATTTAAATGGTGACGGAGAGGAAAGATTGTGATGCTGCTGCTGCTAACAGTTTTAGAGGATAATCTATTAGAGATCATTGTGCTTATAGACTTGCAGTGGCACGGGCACTGAAATGATCGTTGTGCTAATAGCCTTGGCAGTGGCAAAGGCTCTGAAATAAGGTTTGTGTTTTGCTGTTAATGGTGGTGTGATGATGCAGTTTCTCGTGGAGGGCCTGCCAGTTGAAGGGGCTGATGATGTGGTGGATGAATGAATGTGCTACTGTGCTCGTGGTGTGTAGTGAAAGAACTGAGATTGAGATATCTGTGCATGAATGCTGCCAGTGGTGGCTTGGGTTGCTGTATGATGAAGAAAACAGGGAGTATGTGAGGTGCAAGTTTGTGGAACAGGCGAAAATAAAACAGAAAGAAGATAAAGGACAAGAGGGAGGAGGAGGGGGGGGGGAATTGTGAAGAAAAGAAAGGGACATGCTAGCCAAATTTTTTAGTACTCGTGCCTTATTTTCTTGATTGAACTAGAAAAGCCTAATTACTCTCAACATTGAAATCCATCATTGAATTAATACCATATTATATGTTGCTCATGCCTATGAATTGGAGGAATTTCTTAAAATGACGCTCCTAAATTGCAAGGTGAAAAATGCCCTTTAGATTTCAATTGTCTAAAAGACCTTGCTTACATTTAAAATGTCTTAGACATCCTACTCATAAATGGCCTTTTCAAACTAGTCAAAATCTACTACTGCTAATTACTTTCTACCACTGGCTTATGTTTATATGTATATTTAAAGCATGGAAAACACATCGTGTGATTTATATGGAAGAAGCAATACGTGCAACCATTTATGTCATTGAGTCCAATAAGTAACTCATGCAATTATGCAGCTCTACTTTTTAAAGGTGCAGCACAAGGACCAAAAGCAAGTTCAAACTACCCCCACCATCAATAGTATGAAAATGACAAACTAGGGAGCAGCATTACCAGATAAAGTTTAAAACCACAGTTATTAAAACCTTCAAGCACCAAATCTACACATACCTGAAGCACTGAACGAGCCAAGTCATGATTCCCATTAGCGCCAATTGAATGGGTTTGATGTTGAGAGACAATCAAGTCGGACTCCTCTTCATCCGCAGATGCTAATAACAAAGAAAAATAAAGAGTAGAAGGGTGAAAAACTATGAAATTTATAGAGGCAACGAGAACAGAGCAGGTCAGATTGATACCTAAAACCCCATCTTCAAACTGATCAGCACTAAAAACCCAGTTGTGCTCTACTTCTTGTCCTGTTGGAAACATAAACGTAACGAAATAGACAATAAAAACATTATGATAAATATAGGGATGCAATGGGGCGCGGTGCAGGCCCATTTATATTCTTTTTATTTTTTTCCTTGTAAATTCTAGGTAATTTGGGTAAATGGAATCGGTTCAAGTTTGGGTATAAAAAGGTTGGGTTAAGGAATGACTAAATAAACGGGGTGGGGCACTGGGGCTTGGGTTTTTCGGGTCAAATTGTCATCCCTAGAATACTACTTGATCATAAGAGTCCAAGAGATTATCAATCACCTTCGATGGGCCCAGGATTCAGTTCAGCACATTCACAGAATACCGCAAACAGTGTATCTACTGTTAAATAAATTGAGAAGGAATTTAGTTTTCACCAGAAAAAAATAAAAATATATCTAAAAAGATGATATAGTGGATAGATGATGCATATATAAGCAAAAGCAATACACTGATTAGGATCCGAGGGCACAAGTCTCATCTCATTGATCTTCGATAAGTCCAGTGTATCATTGCACTCAGAATCTGAGCCCTCTGATTCATCGTCCTCAGCTCCAGTATCAATCTTCGAAGAAGGAAAAACAAAAAGGAATATCAGGTAAGCACATTGAACCAAGTATATTCTATGTGCGTGCACTAACACAAAAATGACAAGACGAAAAATTGAGTTGGGGGTAGGGGACATGACACTGTTCACAGCCTTGTACATTACATGCTGAAAAGGATACTAAGTAAAAAATATGTACAAATTCAAGATCTAAAAGCAAAATGCACAGATTAATAACTCTTCCAGTCATTCACTGCAAATGATTTGTCAGCAAAGTTTCCTCCAATAAGGATAAAGTATAAACCTCTCTTCCAGTTTTGGCAACTTATCAAAAGAGCAAGGAATGTTCTTACCTCTCTAGGAAATAAGACCGAGGAGAAATTCAACTGTAACCAGCATGATTTAAATAATTAAGCCCACGTTTGGCCCCCATTTCTTAAAACTCAATTTTCCTCGAACTCATTTTCAATCACACATTTTATGAGACCAACAACTTTTATCAAAATCTACTAAAATTTAATTTTTATCAAAACCAAACAAGGGCTAAATATTCACTACAGATGGCTGCTTTATAGAATTAGTCCTTAGATATGATGACCAACAACTTATCATTCATCTCTTGATCATTTTAATGGGACAAAACCTTTCTCCAAAACCAAAAATAATACCATCTGACATAAAATGATATGACAATATTAGACAAATCATGTATCTGAGAGTTTGCGTCAAATACTTTTTTGCTTTATCGCAAGCTAAGAAGTTATAATTGTCCCCACCTTGGCCATAGTGGAAGGCTTCAGTAAATGCCAAGAAATAGATAGGTTGACACAGAAAATAAAAATCCATAAGATCAACAATAAGTGTAACTAAATCTAATACATCTCAGCTAGTGGTTAAGATTGAAGGTTTGTGGCATAGACAAGAAGTAATTCAGAGAACAAGGTTGAGTTTGCCTTGCCGAATTGGAATAATGTAAATTTAAACTTATATTTAGTTTTGCTCTCTATGGTCTTGAATTCATGACATTAAATGCTAGGCAACGTTGTATTTGAGTTTAGTTACACTTACTATTGAACTAACGGATTTGAAATTTTATGTCGCAATCTATCTTTTTCCTTGGCATTTGTTGACACATGTTTTACCTTCTAAGTTGCACGGTCACACAACATGGACAGAGACACATATTTTTCTAAAAAGTGGACATGAACATGTTTTAAATTCTCCAAAATTTTAAATACATAATTATATCTATTTTTTTTTTTTTATCATATCTGATATTGGACATGGCAAATGGCATGTTGGGAGCTTGCTTGAGGGTTTCTAGAGTCGGTAATTTAAAAAATATATAAACAAAAAAGGAGGGGGGGGGGGGGGGGACCTAACTTTTTGGATGCATGTCCTTGAGTGCCCGCCTCCAACACAACACGTGTCGAACACTACACTCAACCCTAGTACGAGTGTATGTGCATCATAGTTTAGTTTACTGTGAATGACTCGAAAAGTTACAAGCTGTGTTTTTCAAGCTATCAATCTTTAGATAGAAAATCTAAACTCTCAAAACCAACTGAATATCGAGACCCTCGACCTCAAAACAAGAAAAGAAGATCAATACACCACCAACTTGATGAAAGGAGGTAAATTTTTCTTCACCTGAGTATAAATACAAGGAGAAGAGTATGCCTCGGGGTCCCTCGACACTGCGTGAAGTGACACCGATAAGAAATCTACTGCGTAGCCTTTCGCCCTGTCCGTGTCACTCAACCACACGACTTGCCTTCAATAGAAAATACACTAATTAAAAATCCAATTAAGAAAATAAACCCAAGGAAAAAGATGCTATGATTATATACTTGGTGGAGACGTAGAGAGTGCCAGGGGATTCAGGGAGGCGGTTGCCGAGGACGATGGAGACACCGGGCTGGACGTGCACGAGTTCCTCGCCGTCATCGGCGTCGAGAATAGGTTGTCCGGCGCCGTCACCGGTTCTCTCCGTCGCTAGTCTTAATCCGGTGGCCATTTTCTCTCCGATGGAACTGGGAACTTGTTAGCTGGGGGTAGAGATTTGGGTTTTACTATTTTAGGGTTTATGTGGTAGATTCTGTAAATCCTATTTTTTATATTTTTTAATTATTTTGCTTTTTTATTTAAATAATTATCATTTGAACCTAAAAAAATTCTTGTGGTAGACTCGCGCCCACTTGACTTACATTATTTCACATTATCACGAGAGAAATAACAATTTTTTGAAATAAGTATAATTAAAAAATTGAAAAAAAATTAGATTTATATACAATATTATTTTATTGAAAAATATATAAAATCATGTTTGATTGCAATGAATTTCATGAAAAATGTATTCCACTTTGACCGTTTGATTTCAACATGAAAATGGAAATCGAATTCCAAGGTACATCACTTTAATCTGTATTTTTTTTTCATGAAAAACAATTCATATGATTTTGATGGGTTTTTATTTTCCAACTAATATGAAATTAGAAGTTCTTTTATCTCCCAAACGAGAAAACTTGCTTATAGGACGCAACTTATCACTGTGGCACATTATAAAAGTAGTAATCTAAAAAAATACCTTTTTTTTTTTTTTTTTTTATCATTTTCATCTAGAAATTGTTATAATTTTATTTTATTTTTTTAGGTGACACCTATCTATTATGTGAAAGATCATTTATGGTGAACGATTGATGATTTAATATGATCGAGTGGTGAAATTTAAAATTAAATTGAAGTTCAGTGATAGAATTAAAAACATTAAAATCTAGTAAACGATTGATGATATGTACATTTGCTCTTCATTTTAAAGCACGCTAATTTGAGAAAATCGTCGTCAAAGACAAAGCGTTATATTTAATTTTTAATGTTGACTCCAATTGATGAATTCTTTACCACACATAAATCAATCCCAACAAATTTAAAGAGTGCTCTTCTATCTATCTAAATCCTCGTTTGTCTATCATTATCATTATTCAATAAAAATGAGTTTTGAAATAATGATTTTTTTCAAGAACGTATAGTTAAAAAGAAAATTTTAAAACAATTGAATATACGTACAAAATATTTTATTATAAGACACAGACTAAAATAAATTTTAAAAATATGCATTTTGAAATAATAGTAGACAAATAAGTACCAAATGTCAATGTACCTCAATTATTTTTGTGATAGAAATTTTTCCCCAGTTATCGCCATAGCCAATTGAGCCCCCATACCAATTATCCAGCCTTTTCTACTTAGTTCGACATATGGGCTTATGACTCTACAAAAATAGTAGACTTGAATGGGCTTGGGCATTACTTCTCGTACAGAAAAAACATGTGCAAATTACATGAATATCTACTTTTTAAAATTCAAGTTCAAAAATCAGATGTCAAGCTTTAATTTTCAAAAATCAAATATTTTATATATAGATACATGTGTTTTTTTATATTTACTTAAATATTATTAATAATAATATTATGAAAATTAATATATATATACACCCCATCCCCCTAAATTAATTTTCAATCCTAAATTCACATCCCTCTCTCTTCGTCTCTCACTCGTTTTCTCTCTCCGTCTCTCTCTTTGCCCAAAATCACGGCTTCATGCCTTCTAGGAGGAAGGCCACTGCCGGCACACTACGATAGCACCGTGCGTCGACGCTGCCCTTCAGAGCTCGCCCTCCCACCCTAATTCACAACTCGCGACGCTGCCCTAATTTGCAGCAGCGTCTTGGTGTCGCGACGCTGCTGGCTCCAATCACTACCCGAGAAGCATTCCTCAAGTAACATTGCTAGTGTCTCAGTTCGATGTATCAGGAGTTTTTAGGCTATTTTTATTAGTGTTATGTAAACGACAGTGGTGGTGATTGTGCAGATTTTGGATCTTTGTTTTGCGATGGTTGTGCAACGATTTTGTTGGTGGTGGTTAGGATGTTGGCTGTGGTGGTGGCGACGATATTGTTGGTGCTGGAGATTGTCATGATTTTTGGTTTGATCTGTGACCAATAAAATAATTTGTGATCTATAAAATTATTGATCTGTGATTTCGAAATAATCGGTGACTTATAAAATTTTCGATTCGTGATTGAGAAATAATCGATGGCCTATAAAATTCACAAATCAATACAGACGGGTCGCGGATCTATATGATCAATTAATTTGATAGCTATGACCATATTGTATAGAACTGTGGTTAATTATTTCGTCGTTAAGATCACAAATCACAGTCCCAAATTTGAGGTCACAGATCACGGTCACAGTCGTTAAGGTCACAAATCACAGTCACAGGTTAATTATAGGACACAAATTAATACAAACATGTCACATGTTGTTTTGTAGAGCCACTGTTCGGAGCAGTCGCCGGAATTGGAACAATTTGCTGAAATCAGAGTAGTCGCCGAAATAAATTGACAGCAGAACGGTCACCGAAATATTCACCCGAATCGGAGTAATCACTGAAAAAATCGCAAGAATCGAAGCAGTCGCCGGACAGTCGTCGGAGCGACAAGGGTAGTAGAGGTAGTATATATATGTGTGTGTGTGTGTGTGTGTAATATCCGATTTTTGAAATTTAAGAGTTGTTTTCTTATTTTTGAAGAAGTGTATACTTAAAATAGGATTTATGAATTTTTCCCCAAAAACATTTGACTCTTAATTGGGCTAAGGGCAAACACTAGAAATGGGCTTGTTTAAAGGGCTTTACGCAATTTCTTTAGTTATTTGGTCTAACTGACCGTCGGCCGACCAAATCATTAAAAGAGAGCAATCTAATGGACTGATTAAAACACTCGAGATAACTGATTACAAGCAAAACATGAACCACTCTTCTCGAATTTATTATATAAATTAGAGCGCCACCTAATATAGGACATGAAGCAGTAAGATGACAAATTTGCCAGAGCCACGTCTCAGAGGAGAGCTTCGATGAGGCATTGGATTGCACTCTCGATGCCTAAAAAATGAGGACGAGAAGATAGAATATAACCTCATCGCCTCGGCCAAGAAGATGGAGGCGGCCACAAACTTTCAAGTGAATTCGCCTAGGAGGAAGAGATACTAGCATGAGATTTAACTTAGCTGTGACAGCCACATAGGAAGAGATACTAGCATGACAGGATTATTTTACAAATACTTCCTCTTCATGGAGAAATCAACAGGTAATTCAAGAGAGCTCGATAATTTTTGAGTTACCTATGATAGTGACGAGATGAACATTTCAGAATAATCCAATTCAATAGCTACAAAAAAACCGAGGAATCTTCCATGTCAGGTAATTGAAGGCACAAAATACAGCAGATTGATCCTTCAAACTGGAATTTACCGGCAATGACATGACATCAATTTTTCATATTAAAGCATGTTTGATTGCTTAAAGGGCGTTCTTAAACAATTATTATCTATCTTCGTTTTCATGATGATAATTGTAAACTGAGCAAATTGCACCAAATTTCAAACAGTATAATAAATCCAGACGCACAGAATTTATAACATGTATCAAGACTACTAGTAAGAATCGAGCAGTATATGTCATAATCAAAATTGCCTCGATCCAAGAATAAAATTAGAAAGCAAGATAGCAATCACGAGATCTTTAAAATTTCCACCTATGATCAAATAACATACTGAAATGAAAACATAAAATCAAATCTAACATACTTCAGCCAACTGATAGAAATGAATAAACTATAACAGCATCCATATCTCCGTTGTCATTCAAAACTAATCCAGAAAATCACCTATGCAACAAGCGTGCTGGCAGTGGTAGACTCGCTGCAAAATAACATAGTTCCAATCAATGATAGAGAACCAAACGTGCCATCATAAATCCATACAATAATAAGCAGCACCAGACTTCTAAGCCCAGTATATGAAAAGGAAAATGACACGACCGTACAGTTGTACGTATATAAAGCTGATTGCTCAATTTACATGTACTGATGGATTTGAGGCTTACAGATCACATTTGGTATCTAAAATTTATATTTATTTTAGTATGATCCTGTTATTTTCCTGGGAGATGTATTAGGTCCCCATGCAATGCTTCTTGCATTGATGAACACATTCTTTTGTAATTGGTAGAATCTAAACCACACAACACAATCAAAATTGCATAGTTTCACTTGACCTTGACAATCCAACAACCCGGATATTGCACTCAAAAGAAACAATAAACTAGCAACATACATACATTGTACGCTAGTGGTTCATTCACATGAATATATAGCAAAGATAAGATTAAAATTATAACTGAATAGAACCTACTAGGAAAAGCTAAAAGAAATAATGCTCAGCAGTAAAACAAGAATGTTGCCCTTCTGCACAGACAATCCAGTAAATATTTCAATGGGACCAAAGCAAAGCACAAAAACTTTCAACAATCTTCATTCATATTCATATTTATTCAAGGGAATCGAGGCAACAAGACACTTTCGAATATCCATTAATGATAACAAGAATAATGTCTTGAATATTCATAGAGTGAAAAGAAATGTATATTCAGAAACCAAGCAATCAATTCAGAATAATCTCGTAAACGTGATAGTAAAATTAGAGTGAAGAGAGAAAGGATTTACTATTTCCAGACGGGTGGGAGTT
Organism: Fraxinus americana; assembly: GCA_035079005.1. Lineage (NCBI taxonomy): Eukaryota > Viridiplantae > Streptophyta > Magnoliopsida > Lamiales > Oleaceae > Fraxinus > Fraxinus americana. The sequence continues at coordinate 36,381,313 of CM068713.1, read as the reverse complement.
TCTTGGTCTTCTTGTAGTAACGGGCAAGGCGATGAATCCTGCTTTCGACCAGAATCAATCTAAACTTGGAGTCTTTGTCCTTCCTGTTCCTCTCCAAATGCTTCCTAATTGCAACAGCTTTCTTAATCAAATGATACAGATCCTCTGGAATTTCCGGTGCAAGCCCTAGATAGAAACCATACCAAATTCGTAAACAAACGGTATCCTCTTTGTCAAAAACCTTAAATCGACACGGATACACCAATGATCAATACCATGACCCTTGAGGATACGAAGGATCTTGCTTCCAGTGACACTCTTCACCTGAGCTATTCCGTGAGAGTCACGAAGGATCACACCAATCTGTGATGGCGTCAATCCCTTTTTCGCAAACTTGCAAATATTCTCCTCAACCTTAATAATTATTTCAAAATCAAATAAATAAATTCCTATAAACTGCTTGTATAAAAAAAATAAACATAAATTGGACTAATATGTTACATCTGGCGCGGATATTTTGAGCCAGCTGGGAGGAGTTCGCTTGTAAGGTAGGGCTGAAGCGGAAATACCCTTTCTGAAAGTAAGAATCATCATAAAACAGAATTACAGTTAATTCAAAAAAGATGATATGCATAAAGTATAGATGAAAGTAGAGGAACGCCGTCATACCCGCGGCTGTGCATACGACCCATGGCGGCGGAAAATGTTCGTCAGTAGGTGGCGCAGCTGTCTGTTTAGATCTTGGTAATGCAAAACGAAGGTCAGAAACCTATAGTCCCTAAAGAAGATGAGCACGACGTTAACCTAATGCCCTGGACAAGCCCAATATTTTTATGAAATTAGTCGGCTAACTGATGGGCCTTCTTATAAGGTTTCAGTCTTGGCCCAGCTTTTTGTGAGTGTTGCTATAGAAAATAAAGTGGAATTTCACGGGAGATTACAAAAAATCAGGTGTATAATTTACACCAATTCAAAAATCATATATTTTATTTTATATATCAAACATAAATCTATCCGAACTCTAAAATAATTAATTCCTCTCAACTCTCTCACTATTTCTCTTTACTCTCTCCACCGCTCGCCGCCTCCACCTCCACCTCCACCTCCACCTCCCTCCCTAGCAGCATCGAGGCGCTGTTGTTGCTGTCTGGGTTGGTTGTGTGTTGGTGGATGGTTGTGGCAGTGACTTTGTCGTTGGTGTGTGGCTGTGTTGGCGAATCTGTTTGTTGGTGGTTTAGGCTGATCTGTGGTGGTTTGGGTGGTGTTGTAGTGTGTGCGGTGGTGATGGCGGTGGTGGTGTGGTGATTTGTTGGCAGTGACTTTGTTGTTGGTAGTGTTGTAGTGCTGTGGCGGTGGTGGCGGGTTAGGGTGGTTGCAAGTGGATGTAATGGCAGTGGTGGAGGATCTGGTGATTTTGGTTGTCTGTGACTAAAAATATAATATGTGACCTCAAAATTCTATAATTTGTGACTATAAAAAAATTCGTGACCAACCATTTTTTAATCTGTGACCTAAAAATTATATAATATGTGGTCGTAAAAAAATCTGTGACCAATTAATTTGAAAATCTACGATTGTGTGACCTATAAATGTTGATCTGTGACCAACTAATTTTGAAATCTATGATCAACGAATTAATTGTGACCTATAAAATTTTTGAACTGTGACCGTAAATTGTAAATCTGTGACCAGAATAGTCGCCGGAATCGGAGCAGTCGCCGGAGAAGAGTGGTGATCGGAATGGTCGTCGGAGCGGTATGGGTGATGCATGTGGGATGGGTTAATTATATTATATATTTAATAATAAATTGATTTAATAATTTATTGTTTCTTAAATAAAAAATATAAAAAACCTGATTTTTGAATTTTCAAACTATAAACCTGGTTTTTGAATTGGTGTAAAGTATACACATTATTTATGAATTTTTCCCAAATTTCACCAACACTGAAAATTCACTTAGGGCCTATTTGACAGACATTACTTTCTAATGGAAAATGGAAAATGATTTTCATTTCCATCCATTTGGCTTGTTTGATGGACCTTTTTTCTAGGGAATTTTTTTTATTTCTAGCAACCTCACACGCCTGTTTTCACCAATTTTGTGGTTGGTGGGAAATCTAATTCCACCTTCTTTTTTTTTAACAATGGAAACAAATTTCATAACTAATGGTAAAAAAAAAATTCACTTTAATGGATACTTTACATATAAAACAAAGTCAAATGAACACTAAACTTTGATAAAAAATGATTTTTTAGAATTTTTTTTTTTTTTTTACTTTTGGCAATGGAAGCAAATTTTATAATTAATTGTAAAAAAAATTATCACTTTAATGGACAATTCTCATGTAAAACAAAGTCAAACGAACACAAAAAGATCAAAAATTTAAAAAATTTCGGGTGAAAAATTATACCAATTAAACACATTTAATTAAAAATTCTCTGGAAAACAAGTTCTACACAATTACTTTCTCTTAAATTCATTTTTTTCAACCAATTTTCCACTCTTGCAATTAAACAGACCCTTATGGTATATTTGATTGCGAACATGAAATTTATATAGAAAGAAAATAAATTTTAGACAATTCAATCACCTAAAACTTATTTGTATGAATATTATTAGTTAAACGCATTGATTGATTTAGTTTTCAATCTAAAAATTTTATACTTGTCCATTTTTTATTGATGGGTAGATGAGAGATAGGATAAATGAGAGAGAGAGAGAGAAAGAAAGAGATAGTGAATTACTTGGAAAATAAAAACAACATCTCACTAATGAAATTTTTTTGCATTATTTTCAAGGAAAATATGGTCGTGACCAAAAGTATGAAATATTTTTTGTGAAAAAAATTGTCAATCAAACAGTACAAAAATAGAAAATTAGGTGAAAAAACACATTTTTCATGAAAAATATTGGAAATCAAATGCACCTTTGATTCCAAAAATATTGTTAAGAGTATTTTTAAAAGAAAATTATCTTAAATCCTGCTTTTTAAGTTTTACTCTAAAAAAATCAGGTACTTATTTTATTTTAATCACCAGGTTATAAATTTTATAAATATAACTAGTTTTTGGCCCGTGCGATGCACGGTTGTATTATTTTGAAGGTAATGTTAGCGTCTTGAATGTCAACGACTGATGCGATATTATATTACAAAATTTTCACACAAATTTGTATAGTTCAATGGTCCATAATTCAGAGAAGTATGATATATGCCTCTTGATTCCAACAAGTTCTCTATCCCAAACTTTCCCTTATGTCGGCTTCAACATTTCTTCCGTGATGCATGCCAAATATCGAACACATAAGGTGTTATAAGTGGTTGTTACCAAAGTCACTGATAAACATAACACTGGTTAAAAATATATTTTCCTTTTTTGTCTGTTCTCGGATAAAGGTTAAAAAATATTCATTCACTTACCTAACCCTTAATTGGTTATTTACGGAGCATTTGCTCCGTAATATGAGGAGCATTGCTTCGTGCATTTCTGCAGCACTTGCCTTATCAAGTTTCTAAAATGTATCAGCCCGACGAGCAATCCAACCATTTATAGCCTCCCCTGCAACCGTCGAGAGCCAAGCTGACCATCCAGCAGCCAATTGCTCACCATGGATGTTCTTGGGGGGATTACTTAGCCGAGGATTTGGCCTAGACCTTTTCCTCTCACCTCTAGGCTGCCGCATATTTCCATCCTTCGGCTCCTCCTCCTGATCTCCACCATTCTGAACTTCACTACCTCATCCACCTTTGTATCATCCACAATCCTCCGCCTTACTTACTGAACCAACTACTACTTTCTCTCTCCTCCCAAACGGTGTAACAGAATCTCTCTCTCTCCCATTCCCTCTCCCGTTCCCAGCTACAACCTGGCCAGTAGGAGGACCAGATGACAAATTCTCTTTCCCAAAAACACACCCTATCTCTAAAAAATGCCAAACTTCATTTCTCTTTCCCAAAAGCACACTATTGTCTAGTTGTCCCTAATTCAAAACCTCACAAAATATCACCAATCAGAAAAATAAAACAACAAATTCGCATGCAGAGCGTACGGATAAATCAGGCTTTCAAGGAAATTCGCATTGCAGGCATCGTGCCCTTGGTGTGAGATACCAGGTGATGAGGCTAATGTGGAGGAACATGCGATTGTATATTTGGAGCGTTGGGATTGTCGGCGCTCAAAAAAAGTGGCATAACTTTTGCATACGGTGTCCGTTTTAGGCCCATAACCCCATTTCGGAAAGCTCACGATGATTCGGATGGAACTCATGCTTTGTCGTGACATATGATGGATTTTGGGCGTTTGACGTCGTCTTCCTAGTCAAAACAGCATTTTAAGTTTCGTAATTCGTTAATTTTAATGTTTATTTGTTTTGCTTTGTAGCCCAACTCATTTACGGACTGTTCACCCAGTAGGTTAACTGTTTTCTTTCATATTTAAGGCTCTCCAAACGTTCGTATGTTTTTAGTTTTTCAAGAAATAAGAAAAGGCGTGAGTTTTCTTAGAGAGCAATCTGTTCTCACTTTATTATTGTCTGGTTTGTAGTTTCGAACTACATCAGTTGGTATCAGAGCATGGTTCGTGGAAGAGGACGTGCTAGTCGTGGTGGCCGTGGTGGCCACCGCAAAAATCATTATCTATATACACGTGCTGATGGATGTCGATGTCATCGAAACTGAACAACAACCAAGACGAAAAATCATTTTTCTGGTCGCGACTCCCAGGGTGAACACATGTCTATCAATTTGGAACTTGCTCGCCTCCTTGGCGTTATCATGGCTGAAGTTGATGAAATCAGTGGTGTGGTGTCATTCGTGTTAATTTCGACCTCCGTTGATGGAGGCGAAGATGGTTGATTACGCTCAAAGAATAACGCGGTAGTTGTAGTACAGCTTTGGAGTGTCGTATCCACGGGGAGATGGAAGAATATTTAAAGGATAAAAAAGGTTGAATTATTCTCTTAAATGTGTAATAAAATTTAATGTTGAAAGGTGAAATTAAAATCAATCATTCAAAGCAGTGAAGCGTCGGAATTTCCTCAATTGGATTGGATCAATAATATCAATTATTCATTTTTATAACACAATTAGAGGGTTTCATCCCAACACTCTAATCGGAAGATATATCGTGAAAATCAATTTAATTTACAAATGAAATTCTAGAATTTAGATTTAAGATATATTCGCACAATTTTATTGGAACAAGATCAAAGATCGACCATATATATCAAACATAAGACAGTAATCAATCCGCCATTAAAGTGAAATTGAGATTAAAATTCAACTAGTTTAATCTAACGATAAAAGAAGAATGACTGGATCTATGAAGGATATAATAATTATTAAACAAATCTCAATAATAAATAATTGAAATTGAAACTCAATAAATAGTTGATTGAACAATGGAAAAAGCATGACTAAATCCATGAAAAATCTTGTAAATATTAAACCGATTTCAATATAAATTCAAGAGAATGAAAATCTAAATTCTAGCATTATTTGACAATGAAAAGACCAAATTAAATGAATAAAAAATATGAAATCACAAATTCCAATCGAGTTCATTCGTAACTTCACCAAGATCTTTAGTTCTCCATGAGTTTTTTGAGTCAAAGAGGAGAAGAATGGCGTATGAGGGCCTCCTTCATATGTATTCTACTATTAAGTATTTGTAAAAATCGAAAATTGGATGAAAATCACGTCCAAATTGGTTTCCAAAAGAGTTCTAATCGAATAAGGAAAGTTGCTTTCGCGCGTGGATTTTTTGTCTCTGCACAGCAGTCATTAATTTGGTTATAACTTTTTCTTCTGATATCCAATTTAAATGATTCAAGATACATTAGAAAGATAACTCAAAGAGTTACAACTTTATTAGAATTAGCTTTTTTCCAATTCGGACTTTTACTATGCCAAAAATGGGTCACAATATTCGGCTAAAAATCTGGAATATATCTTGTGCGAATTGGAAGTTGATTTTGATAATATTCCATTTATTTTTGACTTCTAATTGCTTCCAATCGACCCTTAGCACTCTCGAACTTTCATCGTGAGCACTGACATAATTTTTGAGTATTTGCACTTTAATCCCTGAACTTTCACTTTCTTCCATTCTTGTCATTTTTCACTTGTTTCTCCTTATTTCCGCTACATTCATCACTTGTCCTGCAAAATATGAATTGCATAGAATTAAACTATATTTCAACATATTAATCAACAATTACTCATATTTTAAAAGTAAAATAAGTATGTAAAACTTACTTAACAATGGTGGTTGTAGATTTAGAGTGGAAGTGGTTATGAATTTGAGGTGATGGTCATGATGTTTTTGAGGTGAAGAAGGTAGTGGTGTATTGACTGTGGCTGTCTCTAATTTTGAAGTATTTTAGGTGGTGGAGGTAGATTTGAGATGGTATCGACAGTTTGGATAGTGCCAACGATGGTAGAGTATACTTAGGTAGGGTGAAAAGTGATTTTGACCAGTTAATTATTGTTTTGTGACTAATAAATGATTGTGAACCGTTAATTATTTGATTTGTGACTTAATACATGATTTGTGATCCATAAATTTTATGGTATGTGACTTTAATCATATGTGATTTTGTGAACAATATGTTACCGTCATCACAAATTGTGTGTTTATTGTGATCGTGGCCGGTTTGATTAAATATAGGTCACAACATTTTGTCGATGTCATATAATGTGACCGCCTAATCTATGAAAGATTTCATCAAGTTTATTAAATTTGAAAATGTATTTTGAAAGTATGATAGCTATGTATTCTCTTCTTATTTTAAATTTAGAACATACTTTCTTGTTTCTCACACCCATTCCTTGAACCCGACTAACCACTATCGCATTGGCCGGCACCAAATTATTGCTGCTACAGTTGACCATCCTCTTCGTCCCCTTCTATATATGTCATCGACATCTACTGCCACTTTCTTCTCCTATACATGTTGTCGACACCACCACCACCACCACCTCCTCCTCCTCCTTCAACCATACCAAACACCATCTCAACACCAATATCATTTGTCGCTGTCGATCACTTATGTAGTGTCCAACGATGATTTTTCGATTGAAGAGCCTCTTAATCTTTATTATCTGATTGTTTTAATGGGAAGTATATGCTCATAATTTACACAATATCCATTTGATCACTCATGCCAGAATTTGATAGCTACGAGAAATTGTGCCCTATGGAGGAAAGTGTCCATCATTTGGTCATAAAGTATAATAATTGATATGTTCTCTTCGTCCAATACTTTAGGGCGCAAGCAACTTCGATAGTTTCCTTGTCGGCGAATTTTCAGTGTAACTAAAATAAATTTTTGGTTTGTAAAATGTGATGACTAGTTCGTGGGTGGTTTATATTAGTGGTCTTGTGGTCGGCATCGACGGTAGTGATGGCAGCATAACAATGAGTGTCACGAGTTTACCGACAATTTATTACAATTGGTGATGGTGTTGGCGATGTAACACCTTTTGTTACAAGTGGTTGTGGCGGCCGGAAATAGGCAATGACTTGTGCATAACAAGGCGTGTTACACTTTTTGTAACACATGTTACAATATATATATATATCGAAAGAAAGTTGTAAATCTATGGGTCATTTGTAGTAATGATATTTAGGGTTTAGGGATTTTTTTGATAATATATGTTTAGATACTTTTTAGCGTTTTCTTTTATTGAAACTTCATTTTGTTTTTGTAAGAAGTGATGGATATGAATTTAGTGAGTGTTTGGTGGGGATTAAAGTTAGATTTTTACTAGATTGTGATAAAAAATTTTAAAATGTGTAGTTGAAAAATTGTGAGACCCATAAAAGATGTGGTTAATATTGATTGTTTGACTTTGACTTAGATTAAAATCCGATTTTAATCTATACCAAACATATCTTTATTCTTGTATCATGTTTTTGCAAATTTTGGAGACTAAGCCCTTGTTTGGTAACCATTTTGGCCAAAAATGAGAATGTATTTTATGACCGTTGGGCACACAAGTCAAAATTATTGTGAGATGAAAGTCAAATCTGTTATGCCATTTGGGGCCCACTAAAGGCTCTTTTTTTTTTTTTTCTAAAAATGAAGGCAAAATGGGGAACAAACAGGGTGTAATGAAATGTTTGGGGTAGAGTTTTAGATAAAATAGTAGAGTCAATGTTGATTATGATTGTTTTCGAGTTTTCATATAATGTGTTTTAGAAACTACTTCAATTTGATAATATTACTATATATGAAGACGGTTTGAAACAAACTATCTCGCTCAGTTTGAAAATTGAACTTTCAATCAAGACAATTCCTCTCTCTCCAAGTTGACAATTGGATTTTCAAACTCTTTCGATTAAGATTGTTTGGATGTCCGAATTGTCTTGAGAGATAGAAAGTTTGAAACCAATTATCCAACGTCTGATTTAGAACTTTGCATCTTTCAAGACTATTTATGTTCATGGGTGTATTTGATGGATATTATTGAGAAAATAATATATTTTAAATAATAATATGATGAGAAATATGCGGTTAAAAAGTAAGAAAAAGTTATTGATGTGATGAAAAATATTATTTTATTGAAAAATGTGTGATTGAAAATGAATTTTGAAAAAAATGTATTTTGAAAGAATGTGTGTCAAATAAGGGCAATATGTAATGTGGTGGGGTTAAATTCACCAATAGTCACCCAACTTTATACTTAGGGTCCGTTTGATTGTATGGGTGGAAAAAAAATGAATTTCAGGGAAAGTAATTGACAAGAAATTGTTTTGCATGGAATTGTTAATTAAGTGTATTTGATTGATATAATTTTCCACCCAGAAAATTTTTGAAATTTTGGATTTTTTTTGTTCACGTTTGACTTTATTTTATATGAAAATTGTCCATTAAAGTGAATTTTTTTTTTTTTTACAATTGGTTATGAAATTTGTTACCATTGCTAAAAAATAAAAATAAAAATTGCTTGAAAACTATTTTTTCATCAAAGTTTAGTGTTCGTTTGGTTTCGTTTTATATGAAAATTGTCCATTAAAATGAAAAAAAAAATTTACAATTGTTTATGAAATTTGTTTCCGTTGCACAAAAAAAAAGTGGATTCCATTTTCCCACCAAAAAGGTGGGAAAAACAATTCATCAATTGGCTGGAAAAAAGGCGCGTGAAGCAGGCAACAAGAAAACAATTGCCTTAGAAAATTGTGTCCACCAAAAAACCAAAAATAAAGAAAATGGGAATGACTTTCCTACTTCCATGGAAATAAATGCTCATCAAAAAGGCCCTTAGTGTCATAATGACCATCAAATTTGATTTTATTTTACCATGGTCACCCAACTTTATATTTAGTGTCACCATAATCATATCAAATTTCATTTTATTTCACCGCGACCACCTAATTTCATATAACGTTTCATCATAACCACCTAATTTCATGTAACATTTCAACATGGCAACGCAATTTTTTTTCACTATTTTCCCTAATTTTAAAAGGGGTAAAACGATAAATTTGTATTATATATAAAAAATAAATTTTAAAAAAAATAGTTTTTTTTTTAAAATTAAAAACGTTTAATTTTAAAATAAGTGTTTATTTTATTTTATTTTTCTAAGTACATTTTTTTTTAAATAACTTTTATTTTATTTTTCTAAATAACTTTTTTTTAATAAGTTTTTATTTTTATTTTTTTAAGTAACGTTTTTTAAATTTTTAAAAAATTATTATATATATAATGCAAATTTACAAATTTACCCCTTTTAAAATTAATTAAAATGACGAAAAGAAGTTGGATAACTATAGTGAAATGTTATATGAAATTGGGTGGTCATGATGAAAAGTTATATGAAATTGGATGTCCATGATAAAATAAAATCAAATTGAGTGTTCATGGTGACACCAAATACAAAGTTGAGTGGCCATTGATGAATTTAACCCAATGTGGTGTGAAGAAGCACGTGGCGAAATAAATTTTTTTTTTTTCATCACATGATAACAAATCATTCAATTAAATCAATGTATTACAATTTTCTTTTTAGTGGATTCAGGATTGTGCAGTGCACACATTTTTATCAATTCAATTCAAAATTACGATCTTCAAATTTTTGATGATTATTTTAACCGTATTTGAAGAGAAAACAATGTTGGAGATATTACACCAATAATGTGCATATTATATTTTAAAAAACATACCGTTTATATGTGTGAAAACAAAATATAATTTGTCTTATCAAAATAATTGAGAATACAACTTAATGATTTACCGAATCCGAATACATGAATATGGATTCGTCACTTTTCATTTTTGAATGAAAGCATGTCATTGAACCTTGCAATATAAATTAGGGCTGTCCGTGGGTCGATTCGGTTCTGAAGAGACCCAAACCGACCCAAAACTTTCGGGTATTTAAAAAATAGAACCGTCGGGTCCAAATATAATTATGGAACCGTTCGGGTTCGGTTCGATTCGGGTCGGTTCGGTTCCGTTCGGTTCCGTACCATAATTAAATTTTTTAATATTTTCAGTAACACTACATAAATATAACTAATGACATTTCATTCGTAATTTTTACAAATTAACGTAACTCAATTCAAAAACATATAAATAACTAGCCGTCGAATAAGATTAATTCAATGCATACAAATACCAAAAAGTAAATATTAATATTACAGCAAAATTACATAAAGTATATTCATTTGTTTCAAATTAAAATGGATTAATGGATTTTAAAAATGATTTGGGTTTTAAAATTAAAATTATGAAATAATCTGATTTATTTAATTAATTTTCTAATTTGTATAGAAAAAAATAAAATAATTTAATTAATTCAATATAAAAAATAAAAAAATTATTTAGTTTCGATTCTTCGGTTCTTGGTCTAGACCCGAGACCCGACCTAAATCCATCGGTTCTCGATTCGGGTACCCGTTCGGGTATTTAATTTATGAAGAACCACTCGATTCGGTTCGGGTTCGGTTCGGTCCGGTTCGATTCGAGACTTTTGGACACCCCTAATATAAACATATGAACAATGTTAGTCAATTTTTGAAATCAAAATAAATGAAATCAGAAATAGAAAGATAAGAAAAGAAGAGATGTTAGTAATGCGATTGACCGAGGTAAGTGTTGAACATTTCTTCCTTAAGATGGATTTGCCCCGCCGGTGCTAACGATTTTCCTGCAACCATCTCTCAAAATACAACGACTACATCAAATCATAGGAGCGCTTCAAATGTCTTAGACCAACGATTTCGAACAAAAAAAATCACTTTTGATGATGTGTTTTATCCAACATAACATGTAAATAATGATATGGAATGATAAATACACGTCTAAGGGATCTTATATATAGAGGATGCGTGATTGTGAATGAAGTGTCGTGCCCCAAACTCAACAACTCTTACTTACCAAAGGTCACACAATTCACCGTTGCTAGTACGTTGTTCAAACGAAAATAACAGAGACTATGTTGCTAGCATGTCGCTTGAGTGACAATCCAGCATCAAGCTAGCAACACACCTAGACAAATTTTCGACAATTTCCTATATTTTCTTCTTAGCTTTGGACCACAATTTCTCATTCATCCGGAATTGATTTTGAGATTTCAAATATACCACGACGATATAATCGACGAGTAGAACAAGTTAGTCTATTTATATTTGACTATTGGATCAAGTTCGAATATTTGGACGAAGTTGATACGAAAGTTATTTTTCCAAATTTTTTATTTTGACACTTAACCAAATTTTCAATTTTCTAAACCAATTTCCAACAAACAATAGATTAAGTATAGATGAAAGTAAACTTGTATTTAATTAGAAAATACTTGTAACATTTCAAATGCAAGCCAAGTTAGACTTGACACGTTTAGTCGATTTTTCCCCATTTTCTAAGGAAAATTTGTTCGTGATGGACACACTTACAACATCAATTAATTTATTAATAGTAATTTTATAATTAGTGCCAGATGAAAAGGACACGTAAATTTTTAATTCATTTACACTTTGAACCAAAATAAAAATGGCCCCTATTGGCCTTTAGCAATGTTGATGAAACAATTTAATTGGTACGTCAGTTGACGAGATTGTTATACTATTTTTTTCATATTAAAAATCAGATTAATTCATAAGTTTAGCACTAGTTTAAAATAAATTTTATGTTAGACAACTAAGTCAAATTAAAATAAAATAAGAGAAGCAAGTTTTTAAACACGGCGACTCTTCGTCTTCTCTACTCACATTGCACATTAACTCTTGAGTTTAGATTTATTGTTCCATTTAACTATTTTACTGGAGATTCCTTTACTAGGTGTTTGGTTCAAGGAGTTATGTTATTTATCAGTGACAAAAATCAATCATCTATGTGGCAATGATGACCGTCATATTGTCTTCTGCATCGCCGAATGATTAAGTTCAACCTCATCCTCAACTGTGAGGCCTTGCAATTAAGCTCCATTGTATCTTTGCAATCGAGATCTCTGTCTGGTCCAGAGAAATCTTTGCACGCTTCAATGAAATTATGATGCATTTTAATTTATTAGATAATGTAGTAATGATCTTGTTGTCGTATAAATGACATAATATCACCAGATTGATAAATAATATTACTCTTGTTTAAATATAAAGCCACTTAAAGTTTACTAATTAAAATCTTTTATTAAAGAAGGGCTAATGTATCAAACATCCATGTTTGGTACTCATTCTTTTAAAATATATTATTTTAAAACTCATTTTCAACCATACATTTTTCAATAAATAATATTCTTCATCACATCAATAACTTTTCCTTATTTTTTAACCTTATATTTCCCATCATATCACTATTTAAAATACATTTTTTCCTCAATAATATCTGTCGAACGCACCATTATAAGGAAATTGAGAAGGAAATAATTAAACACTCCTTAATTCTTTAAAGGTTTGTTTGAGTTTATTTTCTAGGTTAATAGATCTTGTAATAGTTATTATTATTATTATTATTTTGGAAAATGTATAATTAAAAAGTATGAGAACGTATGCTTGAAAACGAGTTTGGAGAAAATGTTTTTAAAGTTTGGGGCAAAAAGGAAAAAACCCATGAGTATAGGAAATTCTTGATAGGATTCCTCTCGACGCTGTAGTGATAGCAGATGATTTGCTTGTTTTCTTTCTTCTCTTTCCATCTTCCAATCAATTCCCGTTGTCTGCCAAAAGTTTTAGTCAAATTTTTCTATACTTGTAGTGAATCCCGGGCAAAAATAAACATAAAATACCTCAAAATAAGATATGGCCTTCACGCATACACACAAAAGACGCTTAGACCTTATTTGATTGGAACGAATTTCACGAAAAATGTCATATTCGATAAGAACTAATTTCACTTTGATAATTTGATTGCAACGTGGCAGTGAAAATCAAATTTCAAAGTACAACCATTTTAAATTGTATTTTCTTTATTTTAATGAAAGATGAATTTTTATGAGTTTGGTGGATATTTATTTTCCAATTAAGAAGGAATTGTAATTGTTTTATGACGTTTGCCTGACAAACGGACCGCCTGACAAACGGACCATAGATAGTTCTCTACCCGTATATATGCCTTTTCAGAAATTCAGTACGGTAGAATCAATTTTATTAACAGAAGCTGTGCAGGTCAAAAGAAATGGGGAACACTTCATGCGTGTTTTGTGGGTGCGTTGATCAGGCTAGCGTAGGGGTGGTGGAGAAGTGGGGGCGGTTTCAGAGGCTGGCGGAGCCGGGGTTCCACTTTTTCAACCCGCTTGCCGGAGAATGCCTCGCTGGAATTCTCTCGACTAGGATCAATTCTCTCGATGTCAAAATTGAGACCAAAACCAAGGTTTTTTTTCGTTTTTCATTATTCTCTGTGTGTGTTTGTGGGTGTATGCGTAATTTTGTGTGTATAGGTGATTAGATTATAACAATCAAAACAAGGAGTTATGTTATTTATCAGTGACAAAAATCAATCATCTATGTGGCAATGATGACCGTCATATTGTCTTCTACATCGCCGGATCATTAAGTTCAACCTCATCCTCAACTGTGAGGCCTTGCAATTAAGCTCCATTGTATCTTTGCAATCGAGATCTCTGTCTGGTCCAGAGAAATCTTTGCACGCTTCAATGAAATTATGATGCATTTTAATTTATTAGATAATGTAGTAAGGATCTTGTTGTCGTATAAATGACATAATATCACCAGATTGATAAATAATATTACTCTTGTTTAAATATAAAGCCACTTAAAGTTTACTAATTAAAATCTTTTATTAAAGAAGGGCTAACATATCAAACATTCATATTTGGTACACATTCTTTCAAAATACATTATTTTAAAACTTATTTTCAACCATACATTTTTCATTAAAATAATATTCTCTATCACATCAATAATTTTTCTTTACTTTTTAACCATATATTTCCCATCATATCACTATTTAAAATACATTTTTTCCTCAATAATATCCATCGAACGCACCCTTATAAGGAAATTGAGAAGGAAATAATTAAACTCCTTAATTCTTTAAAGGTTTGGTTGAGTTTATTTTCTAGGTTAATAGATCTTGTAATAGTTATTTTTTTTTTTTGGAAAATGTATGAGAACGTATGCTTGAAAACGAGTTTAGAGAAAATGTTTTTAAAGTTCGGGGCAAAAAGGAAAATACCCATGAGTATAGGAAATTCTTGATAGGATTCCTTTCGATGCTGAAGTGATCGCAAATGATTTGCTTGTTTTCTTTCTTCTCTTTCCATCTTCCAATCAATTCCCGTTGTCTGCAAAAATTTTTAGTCAAAATTTTCTATACTTGTAGTGATTTCCGGGCAAAAATAAACATAAAATACCTCAAAATAAGATATGACCTTCACGCAGACACACAAAAGACGGTTAGACCCTATTTGATTGGAACGAATTCTACGAAAAATGTCCTATTCAAGAAGAACTAATTTTACTTTGATCGTTTGATTGTAATGTGAAAGTGAAAATCGAATTTTAAAGTACAACCATTATAATTTTCTTTATTTTCATAAAAGACGAATTCTTGTCAGTTTGATGTATATTTATTTTCCAATTAAGAAGGAATTTTATGACGTTTGCCTGACAAACAGACCATAGATATTTCTCTACCCGTATATGCGCCTTTTCAGAAATTCAATACGGTAGAATCAATTTTATTAACAGAAGCTGTGCAGGTCAAAAGAAATGGGGAACACTTCATGCGTGTTTTGTGGGTGCGTTGATCAGGCTAGCGTAGGGGTGGTGGAGCAGTGGGGACGGTTTCAGAGGCTGGCGGAGCCGGGGTTCCACTTTTTCAACCCGCTTGCCGGAGAATGCCTCGCTGGAATTCTCTCTACTAGGATCAATTCTCTCGATGTCAAAATTGAGACCAAAACCAAGGTTTTTTTTTCGTTTTTCATTATTCTCTATGTGTGTGTTTGTGGGTGTATGCGTAATTTTGTGTGTATAGGTGATTAGATTATAACAATCAAAACAAGGAGCTAAGTTTTATTGCTTGTAAGTATGATCTCAGGTGTATTTATATTTGGACTAAACGCTATAATCAAAATGATGCCTAGGATGCTATTATTCGGTAACTACTCATACGTGTTGTAATTTTTTGTATTTGGCATCAAGTTTTGACGCTAAACTTAAATTTTGGTCTTGATTTTCTTTGTAATGATGTATTATTCATGTGCAGCGCCTTATATTATTTTTCCTGAAATGGTTTGTTTTAACTTGCGCAAAAAAGAACTCTTTAATGTTAGAGCATCTCTAATGCTTTCATGGATTGCAATCTATGTGACATCTAAATTGAAAGGCTTCCAATCTACATGGCAATTAATGTCTGTTGAATAAATGGCCTGGTTCAAACTCCATCTTTTATGGGTTCCATCTATAATTTAAATTTCATATCTAATGTATATTTAATAGGAGAGAGAAATTATAAGCATGATAGAGGAAAGAGAGAAATATTGAATTATGGTGACTCACTTCTTCTTGGAGAGCCTCTATATCTGGACTTTTTGGGGAATGTCTACTTTTTCTCTGTTGTACATAGTTCATATTCTATTGCAGAGAACCTTTGTAGACATTGTCTATTTTAGTTTATGCGGCAACCTTTTTAGTGCAATCCGAATAACATTGGGGATTCTCTTGTACCTAGTATTTTAGCCTAGTTCTTATCAACTCTTCCTTTTTTGTGAGGAAAAATTTATACTTTGAATTTGAGGCCATTAATTGTGTACCCTTGATTTTGATCAGATTAAATTCTTTTATGGGCTGCTAGATTTGTATAAAATATTAGTGTTGTAAGTATTCCAGAGCTGTTATCCACTATGAACATGTTTGACCAAGCCTAAAAACGAAGTGATGGATGATTCTAAAGAAGCCAGTTTTTGTTCTAAAGTTTAAAATAGAAGCAACTTTTAAAGAGAAGCCAAACATGTCTCAGAAGTTAGAACAATTCAGTTTATCGGACTGCTTTGGTTCTCTTTAGTCACAGTAAAATGAGTGCTTATTATAGTTAAAGCAGATTATCAAGAATTTGGCTCTATTTCGATTTTATATTTGGAAGGATGTATCTTGGTTTCAGTAATGGAATGTAATGATTCAGATTTGAACAGAATCATTTTTAAATCCAATTGGATGCTCAGATTCCAAGCCTTACAATGTTAATGAATAATTGTAACTTTATGTGGTTTACCTGCATCTTTATGCCTATTTATGTTAAGATATGCTTGTAGACTCACTGCTTATTTTATGTCACTATCAGTTTTACTTATCCTTTGAGAATTCAACTAATTTTACTATCCACATTAATAGCGTCAGTTTGAAACGTAGCCATAGAGTTTTTGGATGATGACTATATGCTGTTAGACTACATTTTTTTCCAACATATGTGGTCGAAAATCAAAATTGATAAGATGATGTAAGTCAGGGAGAGTATTGATAAGTTTCTCATTCTATAGGACAATGTCTTCGTTCAAATGCATTGCTCAATTCAATATCGAGTAATCAGGGGAAATGCTGATGATGCCTTTTATGAATTACAAAATCCCGAGGAGCAGATTCAGTCTTACGTATTTGATGGTAATTTGCATATTTGATGGAATATGTTGCATTCCGGGACAAGTTTCTATTTCAGTCTTCGTTGTCATTTTGATGCTCGTGTTATTCCATTTTTCCTCTAATGTTGTATTTGCTTGTTTTCCAAGTTGTTCGAGCTCATGTTCCTAGAATGACTTTGGATGAGCTTTTTGAACAAAAGGGTGATGTTGCTAAAGCTGTCTTAGAGGAACTTGAGAAGGTAAGTTTATGCTGTTCAGATGGATATAAAATAGTTTCTGTCCACAAATTATTTGTCGAAAGTAATTTGTATTGTCTTATTTGTGGTGTTAATTGCCAATACTGCAGGTATAAGAGAGACTTTTTTGTCTTAGCATCACCAATAGAAACTCTTAGAAGTAGGTCTTGACTTGTGTTCCTTAATATGATGATTATGTATTGCTTATATCATATCGATTAACATTGAAACTAGGAAGATACTAAACAAATAGATAACCCATGATGACATCTAATGCCTCGCTTTCTCTATAAATGGAAAAAGAAGAAACAGAAAAATATAATGGCCTCCTTTCAAAGTTCAATTTTCAATAAGCTCTTTGCTGGTTAAAGCACCAGAGTGAATCAAGGTTTCCTGCAGTAGAAGTTCATGGTAAGAATTTTTTCATTGGAGAAGATCTGTATAAGTGTTATGGTATCAGCATACAGAAGGGAGAAAGAGCAAGCGTTGGACAAACTAACATTGTTCCATTCACTTAGTAGTTTAGATCACAGATTGGTAAGGATCCCTGCAATCCACGATTCACTAGTTTCAATTTTTAATTTTGTAAATTTAACCTTGTTTGCATCCTTCTGGTCTTTTTCTTCTCTTGATTTCAGATTGGTAAGGATCACTGCAATCCATGATTCACTAGTTTCAAGTTTTCATTTTGTAAATTTAACCTTGTTTGTATCCTTCTGGTCTTTTTCTTCTCTTGATTTCAGACTCTATATTAAAATACCACGCGTGGAATTGATTTCATGTTCTAACCTCACACACTATTTTTCAACCTGTAGACAAAAAATATGATCATCGGCATGGTCAAGAATTCTATTTTCATGCATGTTGAAATATGAACTGCTAAGCTTTGTAGTTTATAATTGAAATGGAGGGGAAGAAAAATCTGTAGATAATAAGACGACTCTTCTTCCCAGAAAAGAAGAATATGTTACTGCCTGTTGCATATTTGTGATCAGAGTGTGGATATCAGCGTTATTCTCAATGGTGTTGATGTGCATCTTGTCATTTATCTTGTATCTTCAGATGGCTGAGCTAAATAGTTCTGTTTGAAAACCATTTTAAGTTGACTTCATGTGTCAGGTGATGGGAGAATATGGATATAACATAGAGCACATATTGATGGTCGACATCATTCCTGACCCCTCTGTACGCAGAGCAATGAATGAGATAAATGCAGGTTAGGACCCTAGCAGTTTTTCTCTATTTATTTATTTTTATGTATTATTTTCACTTTCTGGTTAGAATGTGATCATAATATGTGTAGAGCCAAGACTATGGCAGGTTGAGTGCTAAAGTGTTGCACGATTGTATTTCTGACTTTCTGTTGTTATATCACGTGCTCCTTGCTCATTCTTTTTATGGACTTTTGGACGGTGTTTCTTAGTATATATTATAGGCCCACTATAGGTTTTGTATATATGTGATTTGGAGGGTATTAGTATTTCAGTATATATCTATAGTGTATCTGACCATGTAGGTGCACGGAAATGTAAGGTTGCTTGAATTGCTCCCTTAAAGCCATATATTTGTATAGGTTGTTCCTGTCTGGTACTTGAGCAGTTTGAGAATATGTAATTTATGAAAGCACAAAAAGGACTTTTAGGTTTAGAATAGGAAATGATTATGAATTAGAAATATACGGGGTGTCCTCAAGATTTTCATGGATTTCAAAAGTTAGTAAATTTTAATGAATTTCGTGAATTTGAATAGATTTTTACAAAATCTATAAGAATCTCATTCAAAATGGTGAAATTTCAAAAAAGTTTGTTATGTATTTTTAAGTGTGAAATCTATCCAAGTCTTTTGAAATCCCTTCATTAATGAGATTTTATATATTCACAAGTTATTGAGGATACCTAGATTTTAGAGGATTTATTTGAAATCCATTAAAATTTTAGTTGGGGACGCCTAGATTTTAATGTATTTTAATAAAATTCATTAAAATCTCAATTGGGGACACTTGAGTTAATAATGACTTTTAAATTCCTTAAAATCTTTGTTGAGGACACCCTCGTTGGAATGGTAGCAACAATTTGCATTTGCAAGTTTGATGCTTCTCCATCCTTGGACTTAATAGTTAACTGGTGAAAGTGAAGGTGATCAAGCGAATCATCGTTAGGAGTTATCTTTTTAAAATTATTATGAGGTGATTCAATTTTCTGACCAGTATGATAATGGTGATAATTCTTGGACAATGATGGTTTTTTGAAGGGTTCTGTCTATACTTTGTGATTTTAGTTTATCCCGTTAATATTGCAACATTTTGATTTTATTTATTTTTGCAGTTCCTCCCTACATCATCTGTTTTTTTAAAGCATGATACCTCCAGAGAGAGATTTTTCAGTTTTCCTTGCTTCTTTTCCATGTCTCAAACTTGACATCATCTGATATTATTTCTAACCCAAATAATTGGTGCCTTTTTGCCGCTGCATGATAGCTCAAAGGATGCAGCTTGCTAGTGTATACAAGGGAGAAGCAGAGAAGATTCTCCAGGTCAAGAAAGCAGAAGCTGATGCTGAAGCCAAATATCTTGGTGGAGTCGGGGTCGCTAGACAGCGTCAAGCAATTACCGATGGCTTGAGAGAGAACATCTTGAACTTCTCCCACAAGGTTGAAGGCACCTCGGCTAAGGAGGTGATGGATCTTATCATGATCACCCAGTATTTCGACACAATCAAAGATCTTGGAAATTGTTCCAAGAACACAACAGTTTTCATTCCCCATGGTCCAGGTCATGTCCGGGATATTGGTGAGCAGATACGCAATGGACTGATGGAGGCTTCAGCTGCACAGGTCAATGTTGAATAATTTTGCTTGTTTTATCAATATATTTTACACGAACATCTCAATAACTGAATATGAACACGGTTTTGTGTTTTTTGGAGTTTCAACATAGAATTTATGGGTGGAATGATCATAGGCAATATTAAAGTGTGCTATATTGTTAAATTCTTTTGTTTTTGATGGATTCTTGCGAGGGCTAGACATGGTTCGAGTGGAACCGTCGGGTCCAAATTTAATTATGGAATTGTTCGTGTTCGATTCCATTCAGTTTGGTTCGGTTTCAGAGTTTTGTGCAATAATTAATTTTTTTATTTTATTTACAATAACGCTACATTAATTATGTTCAATCTTAGCTCTTACAAAATAATGTAATCCAATCTCGTGATATTTTTTGCGTTCTCTTTGTTGAGTTTTTCATAATTTTGACCGTTAAAATCATAAGAAGAGGAAGATAGCGAGCTCACAATAATAGAACGGAAAAAACGACACCACGGTAGAATAAGAGATTTGTATAAAATTTATGTCAACTTGATTAATTTGGGCTTGGCTGGAAATTAGAAAAAATAAAATCATATTTTGGGTATGACCTAAATTAATTAGTTAGCAAATTTATTAAGAAAAAAAAATAATTTTAACTTATTTAAGATAAAAAATTAGGGAAATTCGATTCTTCATCTAGTACTGAGAATTGAACAAAATTCGTTGGTTTTCGATTCAGATACCCGTTTGTTATTTAACTTAAGAAGAACAGTTCGGTTCGGTTTAGTTCGGTTCGAGTTCAGTTTGATTTGGCTCGGTTCGAGAGTTTTGTCCCACCCTAATTTTCGCTTTGTGTCTAGCTGAAATATGATTTCTGATTTGTATTTCCGGTGACAAATGAGTTCCAACATACTGAATTCTATGACATAAGTTACTGCAAATACATTGGAACACACTGCGGCATTCGTATCGAAACCAAGTGCAAATGAGCAGTGGGACCAGGTTGAGAAGTTGAAACCATAGACTGCATGCATATTTGATACATTGCGTATTTGCGGAACATAATTTTAGCTTATTTTTACTTTTTCTGTACAGTCCACTCTGTTGAATAAACCAAAATGGTTGGATTCTTGAATGGATGTATACGGTCGGAATTTAAAGGGGAATGAGGCCACTTATTTCAATCCATCTTCATCTGTAGTCGAGACAGAAGACTTCAGTCTTCAGATACTTATATGGGAAAAAACTATATACAATATTTTTTTTCTTTTTCACCCAATGGCCCAATTTTAAGAATATACTTTTGGGTTTTAATTTATTTGAAAAAAAAATGTAATATTTTTTTATAAATTGAGGTCTAAATGTCAAATTTTGATATTTGGGATTAAGATATGGGGAATTCATTCGTTTTAATTGACACACCATCAATTGTAGTGTTTCGATTGCTATTAAATTGAAGCTTGGTGTTTTAATTGCATTCTTAATTGACCTTCACTACAACTTACGTTGGTTGATGTCGTACAAAATGAGTGCTCTCGATATATTAAAATTAGGGCAATGCTACAAGTAAAGATAATTTTTTTACAGGGTATTCACAGGCAACACACATGGGGGGTGGGTGGGGTAATTTTTTTTTCATATTTAATGCAGGTGGGACCCATACATATGTGAGTGGCCTGTGAAAATCCTGTAAACTGCTTCCCTGTACTTGCAAAATTATCCTTAAAATTAAGTGGTCCTATTGCTATAAATATTAATTTTCATAGTTTTCTCCTATTATAAATTAAAGTGGATCTTTGATCGACTTCCAAGTCAAGAAGATCTATTTTTGGGTTGCTTTGGCGTCAAGTAGTGGTGTAGAGTGAGTGAGACTGGTTGATTTATTATTCTATTTGACAACTTTTTTTTTCAAAGTAGTAGCCTAGGACCAATAGGAAAACTGAAGTAATATCCGACTTTTTGATATTTTAAATTATATTTTTAGTAAATTTTGATGAAATTTGTACTTGAAAAGTTGTTGATTCCATAATATATGATTAAAAAATAAAAAAGTTGTGGGTTTCATGATATATGATTAAAATTAATTGTTTATTTTGACTTAAATTAAATTTTAGATTTTGATCTGTAGTTATTATATAAATTTAACGACTTTCCAGTTTATCATCTTCTCAAAAATAAATAAATTCTAATTTCTTTTTTGGTTAATCAAATGATTATTGCCACTATCTTTCTCATAATTGTTATTACTTTTTTTTGCACAAAATTTTCCATTTTCATGTGGTACCCTTGTTATTATGTCCCCAAGGAATCTCCCTATCATCATTGTTTTATGGATATTATAAGTAAGAGATTAAGCATTTTTAAAAATAAATTCTATTATTCAATAATATGAAAAGTATATTTTTACCGCCCGTCAAAAGATAGAACTAAAGAATATTAACATGTTATACTCGTGACGAAATTATGTATTGGCAATCAATCTAGTGAACTCTTTTTTTTTTTTTTTGAAATCTAAGTACCAACTTTTACCTCTTTTCCACTAAAACTGATTTTTTAACTTTTCTAAATAATCTTTGAGAACTCCATTTTAGAATGTGTGACTATTGAATATAAAGTTTAAATAAAATACTTTGTCATAATTTTATATTTGTTTTTTAGCTTATTTAAAAATAAGACTGAAAATAAATCTTTTTACTCTCTTGAAGAAATTTATGGACATAAACGGTTATTAAGAACTATTTGTGTTAATTGAGAATATAAATAGAAAAATACTAAGTGTAGATAATAAATGTACATAATGATTGACACAATGTGACGTGGCACTCGTCCTGTCGTTGATGTGTAAATGTCAGATTTGAATTAAAGATTTGAATGAATGCCACGTATAATTATGTAGACCATTACGTAGAAAGTTATGTACTTGTAGCATCACTCATATAAATACAATGAAAAAATTTGGAGATATAAATGTTATAGTGAATAAAGATTATAAAACTTTATTTCAATTAAAATGTGGCGTTGTTTTTAAAAACTCGATGTGCATATATTTAATCATTAATAAAAATCCTACAA
The DNA here is from genome assembly GCA_035079005.1 of Fraxinus americana. Lineage (NCBI taxonomy): Eukaryota > Viridiplantae > Streptophyta > Magnoliopsida > Lamiales > Oleaceae > Fraxinus > Fraxinus americana. The sequence goes on along the minus strand of CM068713.1, from coordinate 36,358,187 downwards.
GATTGCACTTAAATTTTCTTAATTCGAGTAAGTATCCAAGTGTCTCGAGAGAATTCTCCACATCTTTTACATGTCGCTCAAACATCCCCACAGTTCTTCTTTACCCATCAACAAAGACACTAAATTTTTACAGGTAAAAAGCAAAATCAAGCAGCAGAAACTCTATATCTAAATCCATTTTGGAGGATTTCAAATTCAAAAACAATCAATATTTATTATTTAAGTGGGGCTAAAAGGCATGAAAAAAGAGAGTGTAATAATGAAGTAACATTGAAAGAATTGATATTCTGATATAAAGGGGGTACTGCCCTCTACTATACTAATCATTGTATCCCCCTCACCTTTTAACTAAAACACGAGCAAACTAACAATGGAGCCATGCCATACTCATAAAACCCCTTTTTTCCTTCAGTTTGGTGAGCAGTCAGTAGTAATCTCACTTGCCAACAGGACAATCTCTATACCAACAAACTGTGTACCTAAGTCAAAAACCAGAGGTAATTTAGCAAGCATTAAGAGGTAGAATTAGAAAAGTATCATTGAGTATTACATATAAATTATAATCATCTAACTCAACTCGTCCATGGACCCGTAAAAAGATTTTAACTAAATGTATAGTATTCATGTTATAAGATTTGACAAAGTTAAATACTAGCTATACAGCCTATACTTGCTCAATTTGGCTTTGAAACACAGAGACTTCAACATAGACTGTAAAGCTGTCGGTTGCCACAAGCCCACAAACCTCTTCCTTTCCTAGGTTTTAGTTCGGCTATGAAAAACATTGGAGTCAACACTAGCTTTCAAGCTTATCCTTTTTTCGTTTAGGTTTGGCAAGCATCAAAAAACAGAATTACAGAGTCTTTCGAGTATTATGCATAATCATCTACATTGACTACTGATGTGCAAAACAGATTACAACAACAGTGTATATTAGGATTCATGTTACAAGATCTTGACAAAGTTTTGTGCTAGCTGTCGGCAAACTGCAACCCTCCATTGCCCGAGCTTTGGACCATGAGAAAAATAGGACTTGCAAAAGAGATTATAGGAAAGAAACAACATTCCCCTTTATTCGTTTTTGACATCATTTTCTCACATAAATGTTAAAGAAATGTTTTAAAGTTTAAACTAACCTATAGGGGCTCTATGATGGGAAGTGCATAAATCTACAGGAGAGGCAATCAAAGCCTCGGTAAAAGAATAATTTAATACCAAAAGAAGAAGAACTACTTTACAACTATAATTGAGGGATGGGATAATGACTAATTGATAGGATCCCATATGCAGTGTCCCCATATACTTTGCATACCCCATCAATCTCTAACCTTTGCTACCATCCTTTGTACCATTTATCATAAAGTCTTTAATGGATAATCATGCACATCTTTAGTTGACACACAACTTTTTTACTTGGCCAGTACCAATAAATACCTGTACAAATCAAGTATATATTTATGTGTGTCCTAGCACATCAAATATGGCTAAAAGTTTTAATAATTCTCATCCTTTGCTTATGTTGTGTACAATTCAAAATCTTTGCAAGGAAGAAAAGGATTCTATGTGCATGTTTGCCTCAGCTTAAAAAAATTTAACTGTAAGTTACTAAGGTAGTTTTGTGCTTGTCAAAGTTGGAAAATGTCTTATTTTGAAACCAATGTGGAAACAAAAGCTTAGCCAAGCATGCTCTTTGTCCCAATTTTTCCACACAATCCATTTCAAGCTTAAAACCAAGCATGACTTAAAATGGCGAGATGATATTTGGAAAGTTTAGCTAGGTAAAGGGCAGAAGTTAGGAAAAAGTTATGTTACTAGATTAAGAGCGTACCAGTATACGACACGTGTAAAGCAAGAAATGGAGAAAGTAACAGCTCCGCCACCAGGAATATCAACCTGTGGGATTATGTTAAAAAATATATGCCACTGTTTAGAACCTATAAATCAGTTTAAGTAGTTGCAATATCAATTTCAGCTCCTGAAATACATTTCATGATACCTACAGCCTCCTTGCTTGCAGGTTGCTCAAAATACCTTTCAACAATTATAGCAGAGTAACTAATCACAGTGCAAAACTCAAATTCTTCAACGCTCAGGTTGAAAACTTTTACAAAGGGTCCGACCTGAAAAGAGAGAGAACATTTGAATGTTTAAAAGACAAGCTACTGAAAAGATAATAGGATAAAAGATTAGTAATATAATTTAACCCAAACAAAGAGAGGGAGAGAGAGAGAGGGGGAGAGAGAGAGAGAGAGAGAGAGAGAGAGAGAGAGAGAGAGAACTACAATTCAGCCCTCTTTTCCGTTTGACCATGACAGTTGACAATAAAGTTCTCTGATGGATTTCCACTCTCTGTGGTGGGTATCCTACTAGACAGCCACTCTTGGGATGTAGATGGGAGTAAATAGTGCTTCTTCAGCAACAAAGATCTGTTTCTTGATTGTTCCAAGGACCGAGTCTGGTTTGCCACCCACCCAACAAATTCGGGAAAAAAATAACTCTAGAAAATGGAAACAAAGGCAAACTAGCGTTCATATAATGTTCCTTGGAATCCCTTTTCTCGTCTGAACTTAAAATAGTCTGTTATTCCACCCATGCTGTTATAAAAGTCACTGCAGTCTGGGAATACGCGTGGAATATCATTAGGCAATCAAACATGAACAAACGAACAGATAAGCTTATTAAAGTGTGATTAAGAAAATTCTGAAAAGGATAACGCTTAATTTGCCTTTCATTTTAATGCTGCAATGCACATAGATGTGGTGGATGAGGAAATATGACTTGAGTTAGAATTAAGTAATGCAACAAAAGAACATGAATTTGTTAATAAAGTTGCTAGAAAAGTACAAAAAATTCTATGCAGCATTGAGCTTCCTGATATTGCCACCAACAGCAGAATGAAAAAATAAGCAATATGCATGACGAGTTTGTGCGAGGAGTTATTAGAATTGAAAATTTAAAGAGTTCATGCCCATCTATCATGCAATTTATAAGGATATCTTTTTCTCTCAATAATTAAACCTCAAATATTTTCAACTTCCTCAAAGAAACCTCAATTTATTAGTTAAATATCCATATGATATATAACCTGAGTATAAGAAGCAATTCTACTCAGAAGAATGGATAAGTGGGATTCTGATTAACCTAAATGACGCAAGTTTTTAAGATCCACTAAGAATTCAAATACATCTTATAATGGATAGAAAATGGATAACTAAGTATAAAATATTTGAAGAAAAATTTAACTGGATAGCACATAGTTTCTCAAAAAAATTGATAACATTTCACTTTCAATAATGACATAGCAGGAAATTTGAACAGTTGAGTTTGGAACATATTATGTCTACTTGACAGGAAGTCAGGAACAAATAATTATGTTTCTGGGAGAATACGGCAATCTTAACAGAATATCCACTGCATCTCAGTTATGAAAGTTTTTGAGAGAACAATGTGAAGTCCTGGTAGACCAAAATCAAAGCACCATTTGGATACTTTCATGAATTATAATTACCATAGTGCACTCCAACAACCAACATGAGATACAGTCTTGAACCTACAATTAGCAAATGGTGGCAATTTGTTATTAATATAAGAACATAATGAAGTTTCATAAGAAGGATCATGAGACCTATCTATAGTAAGTAGTACTCAACATGCTGCTGCAAATTCCTGTTCTATTTTTTGGACGAAAGTCATCATTATCAATAAGAATGGATTTCCTCTGTACACGCCAAGAACCTCTATTTTCCATTTCATAGGTCTTGAAATTAAATATTCTGGCAGTTTCCAGTAATACAATAGCTGGATTTCTGTCCTATAAAATCTTTGAATCTCGAGAAATAGACTTAAGAGATTTGAAAAAGAATTTAGTAAATCCTACACCCAGAATTCTACAAGAATTAACAGATAAAAACATTACATTGAAGATGAATCTGCAAGAACCTCATTAAGCATATCTTCTTCACCACTCATGACGCCAAACAGCTCCGCATCCTCTTCTTCCTCACTGGAAAAATCCCGTCTCTCGAATTTTGCATGCGCGGCTATGAAAACGAGCTTCTGTGCTCTCTCTAGGCCTAATCTTGAGTGTCCTTGCAAACAGAACCATCTCATGGAGGACTGATTCCACTTAATCCCACACGACGTTGCATGAAGGAAGAGAAGCCTCACAGCAACTTTACCCAGTGACTTGAACTCTTTGAGGCAAGTTTCCCACACAACTGTACTACTTTGAGGGTTAGCATTCTTCATCTTCCCTGTCACAGGGTCTCGTCTCTTCACCTGAACTGCCTGTGCATATAATGGATCCAACCCTTCTGATCTCCACTTCATAAGTTCCATCAATGCATTATGAGCTTCCTCCCTTGAAACTAGCCGTGTTATGAGATTTTCAACATCCTTCTCTTGTTCGTGTGTCAAGCACTTAAACGGTGGAAGGTACTTCCCACTCACATCCTTCACCAAGTATAATGGATCAAGTATAAATGCAGCTGACCATGCAGGGTGATAGTTTCTCTTAAATCGCTTTTCAACTATCTTCTCAACAGGCCCCTGAGCAAAGTTGTATTTGGAGCACCAATCTTTTACTTTAGCTCTCAATTCCTCCCAAAGTGGAAGACATTGCCCAACTAATGGCCTTTCAGCTTCAATGTCTTCAGCCATTTGTGTGATCAACTTCGCTAAAGCATGAACAGCCTCCACATTATTCCAGAAACCAACATCCTGTATCATATCTACTACTTCCCTCGCTGTAGGATCCTCTAAGCAAACAGCTTTATACAAATCATCCAACACAACTAGATGTAGAACACGAGAGTTGTTCAATATATCCTCTAACATTGCAACAAAAGGACCAATATTCTTCGAGATGTCACATTTAGAAGGAGGGACTCTAATGAACCGTGCACACTGAACCCCCTGCAGTCTAAACTTGCAAAAAATATTTCTAATCTGAGACTTAGAGTTATAAAAAATTGCAATCTTCAAACAATGATCAGATACACTTCTAAATAGAGGAAGTTCTCTACAGAAATCTTTGATCAAACTTAAGAATCCCTGAAGTTGACAGGATAAATTAACCATCCAGTGATTCTGAATTTCTAAATTCCTTAATGCTTTTGCTTTGTACTTATCTGAAACAATTCCTACGCACCTTTGAGTGGCATTGCCACAGATTCCTCTTATTGTCTCCCAAGAAACATCTTCCGCATACTCTGATGGCACTGAACCACTGCCCACATACACGGCCTTTTGAAATACTCTCGTCCCATTAGGAAGGTTCACCAAAAACTTAACCAAACTCTCTTCCCCACGAGTGCAACTCTTACCCTTCCATCCATCTGAAGCAACCTGGAAAAAGACTGCATCCCTAATTCTAGTTTCTGACTCCATTCTTGCTGCCTCAAACTTAGAATCAAGCCTTGCGCTCATAAATTCCCTCCGAGACACTGCAGGCAAGCCAACCTGGTTCAAAAAAGCCTTGAACTTGGGATGCTCGAGACTGCAAAATGAGACCGATCCACATGACTCATACAACCAATCAGCCAAGAAATTAAAAGCTGAATCAACTTGGTCCTTGTTTAGAGCATCACGAGGCAAAGCTTTCGGACTTTTGAGCTTCTTAACACTATCTTCCAACTGTGCCAATGCCCCCAAATCCTCTTTCCCACCAGACAAAATTAGTGGCTGCTGATTCAAACCTGGCACCTGTGCAATTGGAGTAGGCGAAAAGCTCAATTCCATGTTAACTGGATAAACACTGGAAGAAGCGCCTGCTGCTTGCTGTGATTGTGAGCTTCGCTTGCGATGATTATGCTGCGAAGAAGGTGAGGCCAATGGAGGTAACTGTGAAACGGGCTTCAACACCGGGCTGAAATTGGGGCAAGTCCCCCTCTTGAAATGTTCGGTGGCAGTCCTAGACGGATTTGACGCGGAAAATGCGGAGTCACAGAGAGTGCACTTTAGTTTCACCGCCTTTGGGAGATTGGTTTCAGGATTCGTGATCAGAATGGGCTCAAGATGAGACCAATACCAAGCTCCTTTTCCTTTAATTGCCTTTGTACGGACAGCCATTAACCCTTCAAATCGCCTGTTCACCGCCCTCACCCCCACATCTTCGGACCCTTCCATTGAGTTTGCGTTAGCACTAGACATCGAAAACAGACTTTGTTTCCCCGCAAATGGGTCTCTGAATTTCAGCAACAAGCTATAATCTTATTGATAAAAGTCAAGAGCTCTCCTTTTTATGGGTCAGTGATTGTTAATGAGTTCGGCAAGAGTTTGGTTAATTCACCAATTTGATGCTAAACTGTTTGTCTTTTGGGTAAGCTTAGCTAGGAAATCGAGTCGAAGGTATGGTGGGTATCGGAAGCCACCGGAGTTCCATGCCGGAGGCCGGCGACCTTTCCGGACAATATTGAGAAATCAAGAAAACGGTCTATCAAGTGTTAAATAAACAGAACTGTAGCGACAAAAGCCCTCTACTTATAATTATACAGAGAGAATGGCGGAGATATATAGAGCGAGAAAGTATTGTACAGAGAGAGAAATGTGGGAGTGTCTCCATTCTTGTAAACTTTTGTTTCTCGAGATGAATGAATAAATAACAGAGGAGTACCTGGTACCACGTGTTCGTGATGCGCGTGTACAGAAGAATCTACGATTGGGGAATTGAACATTAGTCAAAAAGTAGGTCCCATCGAATAAAATGGTCACTTCAACTTTTTTATTGAAAAAAATGAGTTATGATACATTTACAAAGTTGAGTTACAAAATTGATTGACAAAATAATATTTACACCAATTATTTTAAAAATATATTTTTAAATCATTTGAAATCAACGGTCTGAATTTTACCAACACACTTTGTAACCCAACTTTTATAACTTAACTTTGTACAAATAGTTTTATTGGAAAAAAAATACCTCATTACCGTAATCTTTCAACTCCTATGAAATTCTTTAAAAAATTAGGGGACGAAATGATAAAATTTTTATGATTCATTTATTAATTAAATAAGTTAAGAACACAATAATAAACAATTTTATTGTCACAATTATGTACTAATAACAAATCATACACGTTACAGTCATAAAGACAAAATATAGGTCACAATCACAAATTTAATCGTAAATCACACATTTCTATATATGGAGAAATCTATTTGTACATAATCCTTCTTACTGAATTGTTTACCCCCTTCACATGCATGTAGGCCCCGTGTGAATAAAAAAAAATTCGAAGATGTGGTCCACACCCCCCCCCCATTGTGAGTAGTAGGTAAAGAAATATATAAAAAAATTCGATACATGTATCATGACCCTTCTATATATAGTAACTTATTTATCGGTCATAAAATATCAAATTTACTGGTCATAAGTTGTTATTCTTCTTCCCCACCCTACTCCATCACAGTTGGCATCATCCAAATCGTGGCCTCTGCTTCAGATCCATAACCTACGACCACCACCACCTTCACAGCCCACCACTAGGGCGGACTCGCACCTAGCCAGCCCCCGCGGTCGTCCGTGCTGGATCCGTTGAAAACTTCAGGTAAATCGCTCTCTATCGAGAAGAAATGAAGAAGAAGACGCCCGTTGTCAAAAATGGGTGGCTGGGCCATTGGACTGAATTTTTTTTTTTTTTTTTTTTTCATTTCTTACTGTTTAGGCCTTTTTTTTTAAAAAAAAGGCCAAATGAATGGGCCCAATCCATGGGTTTTTGCTTGCAAGTTGCAACCCGCCGCTCAACTGCCAAAGCAAGCTCAACAGTTGCCAACTGCAGCTTGGTGAATCACAAACCCAAAATCTTCACTTCCATCTTCTCCGTGAGTTTCTCTCTCCTTCTATCCATACTTCCTGGATTTTGTTTTGAATTTTGTCGATATTTTGGTGTCATTCTACTAGATTTTTTAAATACCATTTTAATTGGGTTTCCTATGTGGGATTTTTGTTTTATGTTGAGAAATTGGACTGTCAGAATTTGGATGCACTACTGATTTATGTATTAGTTGTCCATGAGGTGATCTTTTCTATACCTATTCCATTCTTAGGATTTACAGAACATATGCGTTTTGATTACTTTTGTGTTGGGTAACTGCATGAATGGACAAATGGTTGTTCGTGTTCCACTTGTAATGCACATCTGTTTATTATCTGTGATGAAGAGACATCATTTTACACTTAAAAGATAGAAAATTTGAATGATTGAGACTACTTTGAGTTCTACAATTTGTTTCTGAAAACAGGTGGACTTAATTTACACTTTCTAATTGATATACAGCTTGGTTACCGTATTCCGAGCGGATTTACGAATATGCAGCCTAATCTCTTGCTCTCAGTAGATATGATAAAAACTTCTCATTGTTGTCAAATCAGCGGTGAGAATTTTTTTATCATACTCACGGGGGCTGAAGATCAATTTTATACGAATATGCTACTAAACATTCAATCTCTAGCATAATATCATCCAATTTCGGCGTGACACTGTGTACGGTACCTCAAGGAAGGTTGATAGGGCGCACAACACATACAGTAAGTAGCTATGAATGAAATTGTTATGATTCAATTATTCAAAGAAAGAATATGATTGATTAGGGTATCACTACTTGAGATTTGCAAACTAGCTATTTGTTGGACCTTGCAACCACGATACTTGTTGGATTAGGTCATTGAAAAAATAAAACTTAGGGTGCGTTTGATTGTAAGGGTGGAAAATGGGTGGAAAAAAAATGTTTTACAGAGAAAATGTTTGCCTAGAAAATGTTTTGCAGGGAAAATGATTTCAAGTGTGTTTGATTGGTATAATTTTCCACCTGGAAAATTTTTAAATTTTTTATTCGTTCGACTTTGTTTTACATGGAAATTGTCCATTAAAGTGATATTTTTTTCTACAATTAGTTATAAAATTTGTTTTCATTACCAAAAAGTAAAAAAAAAAAGGGAAAAAAAAATTGTTTCCTAAAAAATCATTTTTTTTATCAAAGTTTAGTGTTCGTTTGACTTTATTTTACATGGAAATTGTCCATTAAAGTGAAATTTTTTTTTACCATTGGCTATGAAATTTGTTTCCATTGCCAAAAAAAAAAAAAAAAAAAAAAAAAAAAAAAAAAATTAAGCCAGCCTGGAAAATTTTTTCTCACCAAAAAGGCGGGAAAATATTTTCATCAAAAAGCCGGAAAATGCACACGTGTGGGCTAAAACCGGAAAATATTTTCCGTGGAAAATTTCGCCTATCAAACAGCCAAAAAAGTGGAAAGTGGAAAATATTTTCCTAGTTGCCTGGAAAATAAGGCGTATCAAACACGCCCTTATAAAAATGACAAATTCGGTTTCAAAGTCGAGTACTCTTTGTTCCGATTCAAGAATCAAGTATCTACATAGATCAGGTTAGTTCTCAATTTCGGTTCCTATTTTTTTTTTAATTCTGGAATCCAATCGATTTCAGTTAAAATGCATACTCCTACTTTTCTTTGCTCAAATATCATAGAAAAAATTTCAAAAATTACAACAACCGCATTATTTTAAATTTTATTTGGCTACTTCTAGAATACCTTTGCTGTCCTCGTGTCGACTAAATATTCCAACAAATACACTAATTATCGCATAAGTAGAAAAATTTAAATCATTACTTTTGGAATTTGAATACAACCAAAATCTCTAATCAAATCATAATTATTGAAGGTAGTGGAGTAATTAGTCATCTGTAAGTATTATCTCAAATCTGTCAATCCTTCATATAGTGCTAAAAAAAAAACATTATTATTGCGGAAAATTCCAAAATTGAATCTCAGGTAAAATATAAAAGAAAAAATATAAAAAATAAATAAATTATGAAGCTCTATACCTTAACCTTCATCTACGATACGAAAAAGAAAAGAAAAGAAAAGAAAAGAAAAGAAAAAAATTCACTAATATTTAAAGGGGATAAACAAAGTTAAGAATTGCATGCTATATAATTAATTGTTACGCCAAATATTCAAAATAATTAGATCTTGAACAAGTATAACGATTAATCACATGATCATGTCAGTTGTACATTCAAAGTATACATTAAGGTTGACGCTGTGTGATGTGTCAAAATTCGTGTAATTGATTGTTTAAAGTACTATTAAAATCAACGTATACAAAGTTTTCAGCTCAGAATAACACATAGTTAGATTGTTTAATCAATTCTCTACCCTCTAACTTGGAAAAGAAATAAAAAATGATTATTAACTAAAGAAATGATGGTTTTGCTTAATCAAGAAGGAAACTAAAGAAATGATTATTTGATTTTCGGGTGTAATAAACGTGTCATATGATGTTTTGATTTTCATATGGCTACAAGGAATATTCTATAATTATTTTTATCTTCGACAGTAGAAAGTTTCCTATATTACATATTCAACTTTCAGCTGATGGGAAGTTGAATTAAAAATAAATAAACATACTGCTGATTGCATAATGGACTGAGAATTAGGTCCGTCCAACGTATGAAAAATTCGTAATGTAACTTATTTCACTTTTGAAGCTTACAATATAATCAAACTCGCGTGAATATTATATTTTACTTTTCTTCTTTTCAATCATTCATTTTTTATAAAATAATATTATACGTAAATCCGAATTTTTTCCTTATTTTTTAACCATACATTCTCCAAAAAATCACTACTTGAGCTATAATCAAAATTACGAGGGCTATATGTTAAATGAACTTTAATAACGAGGACGTATATTTTATATTTGAAAATTAGTAGTTCGTCTCCCTGAATTGTGAAAGATCATTTAAAATAAATAAAATTATTCATTGTTTTATAATTTAAATAATAGATAGCACATTTTAATGTGATTCATGAAAAATTATACATTGTCTAAACATTCAATAAAATTATGAATACTCTATCCCAAGGGTGAGTCTATTCTCAAGACATTGTGGTTTAGTGTGGTGACTAATAACATAAATAAAGGTTCATCTGAAAATTATGATATATAAATATAATTTTTAATTAATAAAAAATTCATTAATGATGTCGATATTTGAAAAATTAGAGTTCAGTAATCTAGCATGTGTGTCGAACATCATATTAAATTGTTTTTTTTCAATGCAGTTTAATTTCCAGTATTAAATTTAACCATTTTTGTTCAATGTTTTTTTTTTTTCCAAATACAAGAACAAAATGATCATTAAACGTTTGAACTATTTTTTTTTTTTTTGGGTAATTATATTGACATTACATTTTTTTTATTTCTTGCACCATCTTTTAATTGTACTTAAGGTTGTTAATATTTACTCATTATAACACTTATGTCCCTAACCATCATATATTTTATAACATAAATAAATAAAAATTGTGAAATTTTTTTTTCCTCATTTCGAAGCATAAAAACAAAATATTCTGATATAAAGTCTCTTCATTTGTTTAATTTGCTTAACTCCTGGGCTAATGTTAAGTTTGTGGATTGCAACCCTACGGTCTATTCTAGACATATCCTCAATCTTTTAGACAAATACATCAATATTGCGAGATAGACAACTTATAAGTTCAGTCATGAGAGTGACTTCATGATCCTGATTGACTGTCACTTTTTTACTGTGCTCGATCTTGACCTCTACCGATCTTTCTACAGGGACAAATCTTCCAACTGCTCGAGCTCGGGCTCATATACTGATATTCGCATGACGTTAGTGCTTATTCCCCGAATACAAATAATATAGCACCGTCTAGTAGTTGATTGGTCTCCACGCACGACCCCTACACCATTACTTGTAGAAAACTTCATAGTAAGATGGAAAGTGGAAATAATAGATTTGATCTTGTTGAGCAAAGACCTCCCAAGAATGACGTTGTAAGTCATAGAAGCACGAACTACCTGGAAAGTTTTTATTTCTATCACTTGCTTCTTAATTGAGCCCGAGGTGAGATGATGATCGACGACACCCTCTGGAATGATTTTTCCGCCTCCAAACCCCTAAAAGGGGGTTTGGACTGCCCTGAGCTGTTTGGTTGAGATTTCCATCCTAGTAAAGGCCTCATGAGACAGTATGTTGGCCACAGTTCCATTATCGATCAAAATCCTCTTCATTTCAAAATTAACTATGATAGTTGTTATGACTAAGGCATTAGCATGAGGAGATAATATACGTTCCAAGTCCTGTGACCCAAATGTGATGTCATCAAGGTTGAGATGAACTTGCCTTGAAGTTGGGGTGTATTGTTGAGCATACTGCTTATATCCGCTGTTCGAGTCTCCTCCTAATACTATACTCCCGATGATAATGTAATCATGATTATTTTTTGGGCGTTTTTCGTGACTAACATAAGCACTTAGGATCCCCTTTTGATTAGCACCTCAATCTCTATTGTCGGGCTTTGCAATTCTCCATGGTATGCCCATGGTTCCGACGATAATCATAATACTTGCTTTTGTCTTGAGTATTATGAGGGGACTACATCCTTGAAGGCCATTTAAGCTCCTTCATATCCTTGATCTCCATCAGAATGTTAGACCTTGAAGTGTTCAGCCAGGTGAATGACGTCGACGATGTCTTTTGTCTCTGTTTATTTCTAGAAATTTCTGGTTAGGGATTAGAATTATGATGTCTTTTGTATTTGGGCTTATCCAAGGTCGGATGATGATTTTTCCTAGGATTCAACTGGACGACAGATTTGCGTATTAGAATACAGAAATCGTTACAAATTGTATTTTGAGAAATACAAATAAATAAGAATCTTTTTGTAATTGCAAAACCCTCTGATTAATGATCTGAATGTTTGAAAACGAGGAACCACGTGACTTGAATCCTAGACTTCGAGATTTGTTGAGAATTTGATTTGTCAAGAACTTGACTTGTTGATGCTTGAATTTCTGAGCATGGATTTGCACTTCGAAACTTGGGCTTGAATCTTCATTTAATTCAAAGAAGATTTTGATCTTCTTGAGTTTGCTTGATTTGAAAAAGATTTTGATCTTTTTCGTGTTCGCCGGACTTTGGGTTGAGAGGATTTCTTCTCTCCCTCCGATTTTGGGATTTCTTCAGCATTTCGTGATTTTTTTTCTTCACTTTTTGCCTCCCATTCTAAATGGGCCTTTGATCCTATTTATAGGAGAAATTCTTGACCAATTTTGATAGCCACTCAATTAATTCAATTAAATTGATTATAATTGAATAATTGTGGATTTTAAAATAGTAGGGTGGGCTTTTAAAATCTTTTGGGCTTATTAGGTTTTAATTTAATTTGGCTAATTATTTAAATTGACCAAACCCATTATTTATTTTTTTATGTCTACATCAACATCTCCTCATGTTAATATATTTTTTAGCTTGGGTGAGGTGCTTGATTACTAACTTCAGTGGGGGGTTTTTGACAAAAACATTTTGAATGCCTCACATCCTATAGCATATGTGAGGGCGGAGACTGTTGTTGTGATATAGATCGGGTAATTGAAGTCTTTTTTTTATTGAACCTCGTCATGAAATTATGTAGGGATTCGTTCGGTCCTTGACGAAAATTCATGAGGGAAGCGACAATTTTCCTGATGCGTTTGTTACTTGCAAAGAAGGCAGAAAATTTGTCGACCAAATCAGAGAATGAAGCAATGAAATTGGGCTCTAGGGTAGAGAACCAATCCCTGGTAGCATTAGTCAAAGTTTGTGGGAAAGCTTTGCACATCACCGGATCTATTACAACTTGCAAATTCATGATGTCAGTGTATACATTGAGATAGTTGATCAGATCTATAGTTCCATCATATTCTTTTATATAGGGGTACTTGAATCTGTCCGGTAAAGGATATGATAAGATCTCTAGAGTGAAGGTGTTAGGGGTGAAACATGTTGGTCCTTGAATATTTCGAAGCATACAGGCTGCAATCCCATTCTGAATGATCCTCACAAGTTCAATAGAGTCCATAGTAACTGATTTCAAGCCCGATGTCATGTGAGGTATGCCCAAGGTTTCAGCATCATCGTTGCCAAGAACGGGACATGGAGCCTGAGCTCGAGCATTTGCCATAAAACCACCTTGTGGCGTTGGTACTGGATGCGGATTTTTTTGATTCAGCAATTGAGTTAGCGTGTCAACTTGTTGATAGAGCTCCTCAAATGCACCGTGAGTAACAATTGTTGGTGAGGGTATTGGTTCTTCTGATGATTCCTCCTATGAAGCCAGAGGATCTTCAAGGGGTGATCGGGGGGAAGGAGTTTTTAGGAACAGATGAGCTTGCTGGAAGGTGTCATGACCGCGTGTTAACCATGACTTTTGATAGCATTCCCCACATATGGAGCCAATGATGCTACCAAAAGTTGTACATCTTGATTTTCGAGCTTGATGATTGAGAATGAGCACGATCGTGATCTTTCGGTACCTGAAACAAAGGTGTCGAGGTGTGTCCTCGTTGCATCTCCGATGCTTAAGTTAGAGATGGAATTTATGAGATGCTATATGTTGAAAATTATATAAAAACGTACTTGAATAATGGTCAAGACTTTATATTTATAGAGGTAGATAATACACTTCTAGTAGGATAAATCAATTGAATATCATTATCTTCAAAAGTCCTACTTGAGATAGGTGTTGGACTTGTACTATAATTACGGGGCCAATCTAATTTCAATGGTAATATTGCTAGGATAGAGTCCCCCTTAGGCAAATGAGTCTTAAGTTGAGGTATTTGGATAGGATTAGGATCCCACGGAAGTAGAAATCCTTTCAGGTTAAGTGAAATGGCCTCGAGTTTAGTCAAGGGAAAGGTTCGAGGGCATGATGCTTCGAGTAGTTCGCATAACCCGAGGACTTATCGTGAGGATGGTCTCTATAAATTGTCGTAATTATGTAATATCTAAGCTCGAGCATATGGGATAGACTGGAGGATTATGACGAAGCCCGAGCATGGTGGCAACGAAATCATGAGAAAGATCCTTTCGTGTCCTCGGGATTCCATAGGTCGAGATCTACGAACATAGGCTATATCAATAGGGGTTCAAGGTTTGGATTTGGAGGGAGGAAAGGATTAAAGAAGCAGAACACGGCTGAGACCGGAATGATCTGACTAGAAGCTTAATAAAAGCAGTTTTTCTGCTAAAAAGAGACAAAAAGTGAGGCATTTAGATTTGTCTTTATTTGAAAATCCTGAAATATAAGTGTTCACTGGAAGATTGAATTTTTTGTTGCAAGACATTATTACCGGAGTCTCGTGCAGCTTTGGAAGACTCATTGATTTATACAGACTTTTGCACTTGTGATATATAATTTTAATGTCTAATTTGAAGTGATTGTATATTCTATTGCTACAGAAAACATGTCACAGACATATTTTAGCCAATTTTTCCTTATTATTGTTATTGATTCGTTTCCCAGACATCCATTTCTTCATACTTTGACATCTCTACATTACTATTGTTGCTATAAACTTTTGAAGTTAGTTTATATCATTTCTTCTTGTGACTAGCTATGCTTTGTTGATTTCAATTAGTCATATGTTGCTTATTATTATTATTATTATTATTATTATTATTATTATTATTATTATTATTATTATTATTATTATCATTATCGCCACTTCGATTCTTGCTTCTAATTTACCCTTTTTTAGCATTATGTGATTTGGATAATGATCTAGAAGAGAATAATAAATTGTTGACAACTTGACATTCAGAAATGTTACCTTGATTATTGTTGTTTCGTTATTCGAGTATGAGTTACAATGTGAATTGCCAGTACTTGTTGCTTATCAAATTATTATGGATCTATGTTGTGAGAAATTACTGTTTTTTATTATGGGTGTTAGTATGGAGATTTCACTCTTATTTTTATGTGATTCTCGTGCATTTATTTACTTTAAGTAGAATTTTCAACTGATTCAAATAAAGTAATCAATTTGGTGAACTTTGCTCGTCGACTGCTCAGGAGCCTCTTGAGCTTCGAAGAACTGACGTGCAAAATATCGACAAAGTGTGGGGCAGTGGAATGGGAGGAAGGAAAAGAGAGATGACTGAATGATATGAATTGGAGAAGAAAATATTAGAAATTGAAAACTTAGAAGAGGCCATGTGGATTTCTTTGGTTGTTGCAAAGACTGGAAGCTTGCTTCAAGATCTTCGAATTGATGATTTTTCGAACTCAATTTCACGTTACCCTTCTCTACC
Organism: Fraxinus americana; assembly: GCA_035079005.1. Lineage (NCBI taxonomy): Eukaryota > Viridiplantae > Streptophyta > Magnoliopsida > Lamiales > Oleaceae > Fraxinus > Fraxinus americana. The sequence continues at coordinate 36,342,066 of CM068713.1, read as the reverse complement.
AAACAACCAATCAAAACAATTCTAACTCACAACCAATTTATTCACCTAGATTGATCCTCAATCTCACCCACAAAGGTAACAAGAAAAAACAATGAAAGAAAAAGCCACACGCTGCTGAATTCTCTCTATTTTCGTACACGTTTTCTTCTCTTTTTTCTCACAAATCACACACACAACGGCTAGGGAAATGGTTAAATGGGTCAAGATTCAAAGTCATCCAATAGATAAATATATATATGCTGTGAGTATCATTAATTTCTTAAACTATTTCCGATGGTCCATATTGTTTTCAGGTCAAGCTTTTGGACTTGATTGTTGGTAACAATTTCACTCATCGACCAATGCTTATGAAATTCAATCCAACATTTACATCATAACTCGAGATTCATTTTGTATCAAAATTCAACAAATCTCCACCTTAATACCCAATCAACATACCATACTCGTTCCATGTATTCACCAGGATTAAGGTAAAAAACACCCAAATAAAAGTGATAATAACAATAAATAATAAAGAGAAAATAAACACGTGATGAAAATATAACATAAGATAACACATAGATATTTTTGAAAACACGTTTACATTGAACAACTTATTAACATTAAATTAATCAATAAACGACCAAGACATATGCAGCAAAAACATAAATGACTTCACGAAAATATCTCACTAGATTTATCCTATCCCATTCTGTGTTGCTCACACCTTGAGAATACATATCTCCTCTCATCGATCACCATTCTCACTAGACTAATCATTCATGTCTAACTGGTGAATCACAATAGATCTTAAGTCCACGAGATAATCCTTTATCACCACATCATTTCTCCCAACCTAAATGGATAATAGATCTCCATCTAATAGAAGTGATAGAAGTGTCTCTCTTACACTCCACCTGATCAGGGTATTTCACAAATAAAGGATTCCAATATTTAATTACATCTCCACTCGTGATCTAAATGTCACACTCCACATCCTTGGTATATAGCATCTATACTCCACTTTATCAAAAGACACTATACATACTTGCTACTAATGCATCCCAACCTACTATGCATGTAAACAATTATACCAAGTAATCAAATTGCTCTCAAATTTATACAAATATACATATCAAACATATTGAAATGCAACATATGACCTTGCAACAAAATTAATCAATCACACACATGCAGAAAGAATTACACATAGATATACATGCAATAAATAAGTTTACTCTCAATAAACCTCACTAGGGTCATCACTCGACCCTATTGCCACATTTGCCTCACCTCTCATTTCACTCTTCTGCTTATCCTTCTTCTTGGGACAATCACTTACAAAGCATCCAGACTTACCACGGTTGTAACACCGCTTACCACTAGACTTGTCTCATTCCTTGCCTTTTTTCTTATCACTTTCATCACTTGAGTCACTATTTGAATTAATACTGTCTTGAGCTCTACCAAAATTTATCTGCTTAAACATTTTCTACTCCGCTCATCCTTTTTTTCATCCTTAATCTCCATCTCTTTACTTCTAAAAGAATCAATGACAATCTCATGTGTTAATGTATCCCTAGCTTATTTTATTGCATTCTTAACCTCCCTATATGAGTCAAACATTCAACAAAATGATGGCTTTATAATACATCATCATCACAATTAACGGTATTTTGAATAAATTTGTTAAAAATATCTAGATCGTCATCAAGATCCTTTGAATGATCGATTTTAAAATTGAAAATTTTTTCAAACAAGTACAACTTATTAGGAGTATACTTAAACAAATATAAATCCTCCAACTTTTTCCAAAATTCTTTAGTATAAAATTATTGAAGTGTAAGTAAGTTTGTCATATTCTTCTTTTTTGTACTTCTATCAATTTTGCAGAATATGGTTTTTGAAATTTTTTGTTGAACCAAAATATCCTTCATTTATTGTTGCCAAATTGAAAAATCTCATTTCCTATTGAAAATTTCAACTTCGAAATATGAAGCCATTTTGAGAAAAGAACTATCACGGTGCAGAAATATGTCACAAAAGTAATTTTAAAACCACAGTATACAATGTTCTATATTCTAGGGTTTCGTAAGACTCGAGATCTTAGGATCAAGGAAATGTTCAAACTGGTCAAGTCCAGATGTTCTCCTAGAATAATCAATGCAACATGAAGGTATGCCAACAAGAATTTGAATTCTCTCGCAATGTAGTCTCACAAAGTGACTAAATGACAATTAAAGCACAAAAACAAATATCAACTTGCAATAAAAAACAACGCTTCAAATATGACAAATACTTCCTAAATTTCTAGTACAAACAATGGTTACCTTACACGGTAACCTCAATCTTATTGTCACCACACACGATAATTCGCTAATGTTTAAATAAGATAATCTAATATATCAGAGCGGACCAATCAGAGTCCGTAAATAACAAGAGATGCGAATTTATCACTATAAGGCCACCACTTTCGTCATAAAGTCTACATCAACTGCAGTAGCCAATGCAAAAAAGAACCCGAACGTCCAAGGGGAAAAACTATCCAGAACCACAATTTTACCCAAAACAGAAATCGAACACCACCATAGGGTCCACCAAGCCTCCACGAGCAATCTATCTTCATATGCTATCGCTGAAAATAACCTCACGCTCCTCGCTGGAGCCGCCACGTGCCATCGATCACCTTACTCGTTGGCCGTCCAGCTGTGCCTTCACTTGCATGTCTCGAATATGGCCCCCGTTTCACCAACAGGTCTCTGGATTGGCTGAAAATTGCAATTAGAGGTATGATTTTTAGGCAGTTTTTCGGACCTCTTTCAATCTTTTTTCTGCTTCGATTATGATGATTTTCTAGTTGGTTTTTCGTCAATTATCTTGAGCCAAATCTACCACCTTGAAGCTCTTATACCAATTCTAGCGGAAGCTCGCTCCAAGATCTTCGAATCAGTGATTTTTTGTGCTCAACTTCACGTTATCTTCCGTTATCAAACAACCAATCAAAATGGTTCCAACCTACAACTAATATATTCATCTCAGTTGCTCCTCAATATCACCCACAAAGGACAAGATAACTGTGTTGATTAGTAGCCACAAATGTAAGGACAATAAACAATGAAAGAAGACAAAATAGGATGCCAACATGAAAAAGAAGCCACATGTTTTTTTCACCATAGGGGCTGTTGAATTCTCTCTCTTTTCATACATGTTTTCTTCTCTTTTTTCTTACAAATCACAAACACAATGGTTAGGGCAAATATAACATGTTTATAGGGTAGATTAGGCTTTAGTTAGACTAATAAAATGGTTAAATGGGCCAATATTCAAAACCATCTAATAGATAAATATATATGGGTAGTGAGTATAATTAATTTCTTAAGTTACTTCCAATGATCCACATTGTTTTTGGATCGAGCCTTTGAATTTGGTTGTTGGTAACAATTTCACTCATCGGCCAATGCCTATAAAATTCAATCCGACGTTTATATCATAACCTGAGATTCATTAGATATCAAAACTCAACACTTTGATTAATCTTGCGAATTTAAAACCCATCAATAATATAGAATAGACATTAGCAATATTCTAATGCATACAACAATTTCAAAGAAATTAGCTTTCACACAACACCTCATTGTCAAATCCTTAGCCGTAGTTTGGGCTCCATTTTTTCGAGAGAATGTATTTTAGAAAAGTAACAACTTGGAAAATATGTGATTAAAAAATGTGGAAATTTTTTTGATTTATGTGTAAAATTATTTTATAAGAGAATGAATGATTGAAAATAAATGTCGAAAAAATGAGTTTCTATAAAAATGGAGCCCAAACATAGACTTGTGCTAAAAAAAAAAAACTTCCTCCGCACACTTATTTTGGTTGGTCTTGAGCATTTAAAAGGCTAATCTAATTCCATTATGCTCACAAGTCACAACCAGTGCTAATACTTGCTCAACCTTCTTCTGTTCTCGTTCCTGAAAAATGTTGAATTCGACATTTGAGATCATCAGTTTGGCTCCTTCCAACTCTCTTGCCGTTTCTGTTTCTGCAATCTGCTCATAGGCATTCTACTTGTTGCCAGCACAAAGTCTAGTTCACATTTTAATGAGGTGGAATCCAACACTTTTCCAAGCATTGACAATGAAAGCAACAAAGGTGTAGCGGGAATTGGAAATGGTTCTTGTTCTTGTGAGAACCAGGAAGTTGGAGAAACTGAAGCCAAATATATCCGTATAACAATGGCTGATGGTGATGAAGAGAGACAGGATGAACAAGAAGAAGACCACGACGATGAAGATGATGAGCTAACAAGAAGAGTAGAACTCATTGAGAAAATTAAGAGGCTGGAGAGATGAAAAGTTGAAACATATTCTTTAGACCCACGATATTTGAATGAGATTTAAGGCTATCTCGAACCCAACATCAAAAATTGTAGTAAATTTTGCATTATTTTACACCAAACCTGATGCAGGAGGGTCCGAGTCAGACGAAACTGAGTTGTCAGATAACTCGTTGATGGCGCTAACATATCATGAGTTGGCGGATCGGCGTAAGAATGGAAAGTAATCGACGACATTTCCTAATTGTGGTCAATTTTGAACACGTTTTGGTATTTTAGCCATAACTTTGGCTACGGTTGTCAGAATCACGCCCGTGACCCCAATTCGGAAAGCTTGTTTCGGCGCGCACGTCGTGGGCACCAAGCTATGCTCAGTGTGCATCGGTTTCGAGGTCAAATTCAGCTGTTTTCCCTTCCGAATCATCGATTTAAGTTATTTTTTGCCATTTATGGTAATATTTCGGTTTCCTTTTTGACATAGAATAATTGCTCGATTTGAGCCGAATTTTGGTGATATTATTTCTTTTATTAAGTATTTTATTTTGGTATGAATAATAGGATTTTGCTATTTTTGGCAAAATTCCGATAATTATTATTTTATGGCTATTTAACCCGGCTTGTGGGTTATTTTCATTCAGTTGTTGAATAATAAAGATATTTCTCGTTTTTCTTTGTGTTTCTCTTGCGTTCTTCTCTGTTTTTGTCAATTGATTCCAGCCTGTAGAATAATCACTATTCTGCCGGCGTCAAAACCTTGTATTAAATATTTATTTATTTATTTTACAAATACATAAATTACTTTAAATAATCGTGTTGTTGAAATTTATTTCGTGTTAACTTTAAATGATTGTGTTTGTTATATTTTAAGTTTTTTTTTTGTTTTTCAATTTTATTTATTATTTTTTACTTTATTAAAATTTATTTTAAATGCAAATAATAATAATAATTTATTGTATTAAAAAATATATAGCACAAACGACACAAATACCCTCCATCAATTAGTTTGACAAATGAAAAAAGGGTAAATTTGACTTTGCACCATTTTGGTGCAAAATGGTGCAAACTTTGGTGTCACACTGGGGAGCTTTTACACCATAATTGGTGTTTTGGTGCTACCTTTGGAGATGCCGTAAATAGTTCTTGTTCTAGTGCAAACCAAAATGGTGCAAACTTTGGTGTCACACTGGGGAGCTTTTACACCATAATTGGTGTTTTGGTGCTACCTTTGGAGATGCCGTAAATAGTTCTTGTTCTAGTGCAAAAGAGCATTAATTGTCACAGCTCTTCAAATTTTAATTTGATCTCTGGATTTCTTTGACAAAGGAGTCATCCGATCTCTCTTATCTTGATTTCTCGAACTGAGAAATCCATAATTGGGATCCTTGTTTCACGAACAAAATTTTTTCATTCTGTACAATAACCTTTTTTGGTGCTCAACAACGTTAGCTTAGTTCTTGCATTGCACTCAGTTTGTTTGTGGGCTGCACGGTACACAGTTGACTGTCTAATATTTTCAACAAATAATTTATTGAATTTGCTCATTTTGATTTCAAATCAATTGCTTACAAGTATAAATATTTGTGTGGGAAAAAGGAAGAAAACTTCAAAACAGACAGTACGAATCAAACAAATGTGAATATGGTGGGCTTCAAAAAATCTTTCTTTTTTAAGTGTCAAAGCCCAGATTTGAAGCTAACACCTGTAGCTGGAAGCCATTTGTGCCCATCAATAAATGAATTAACTGTGAACTTTTTAGCTTGGCTAGCACTAAGATTAAGCTTCAAGCCTTTCCATTTGACCCTATTCTTGGTAACAGCTCCAGGGCCGTAATTCTGGAACTCAGCATAAAATATGGTGTTTGGTGCACCAGTGCCCACCCATGGCAACCACCCCTTTGGATCAATGAATGTTCCCATCATGCTTTGCAAGTAAACAGTTGTGGAGTAATTTTTCCAAGGCCTCCCCAAGAATGTGTTGACTCCAGTGAGATTTCCTGCGGGCAAAATGGTGCAGTTTTGAATCGAAATTCCGGTGTTCTGATTCGGGTCGATCTTGCCTTGTGCAGTAATGGTGTTCTGTTGGCCAGGCATGGGCTTCTTGGGGAGAATGTTGCAGTTCTGGAGCACAATTGCTGCATTCCCGAAGATGAAATCGACTGTGCCATATACGTTGCATTCACGGTAGAATTGGCGATTGGAATTTGGGTAGAGAGTGTCTTGGAATGCATCCATGCTGCATCGGACGAAGACGGAGAGATCAGCAGTCGACATCAAGGCCACTGCCTGATGCTTGGCAGCTCCAGCAGTGTTGCGAAATCCCATGTCTCGGGCTATAAATCCTTGGCCAAACACAGCTACATCGGAAAATCAAAATAAGTTGCATAACAAACATACCTTGTGTCTAGATGTAAGAAACCCGGGAGGATGGGGGATTTTGAGCTATAGTAAAACTTACCAAATGTTGCAGATTGAAATGTGGGAGTTCCATCAACAAAATTGAGGCTGCCAGAAACAATGGTTGCATCCTTTCCATCACCAATGATCATGACGTTCCATTTCTTCTTCTCAACTCTAACATTTTCAAAGTAAACTCCCCTCTTCACATAGATGACGAATCTCTTCTTACTCTTCTCGGGCACAGCCTTAAGGGCAGCTGAAATTGTCTTGTATTTTCCAGAGCCATCTTTCGCCACCACGGCATCTGCCTTTATCTTTGAACTTGGAGCTTGTAAAAGCTTCCTGTCCTTAAATGACAACCAATTCGGCGCTTCATCACCGTTGAAACTCATCAAACGACGCCTTCCAATCCCACCCAATGAATAAATTGAGTCTTCTATTGCGCTAATGATTGCCAGACTATTGCTAGTATATTCAGTGGAATTCTTAAGGTTTTGAACCAGAATACTGTGCAACCCATTTGATGCATTTTCAAGGCCATCAATGCATGTCTGCTGATAAGTACCCGCAGAACTCAACCATGTCCTGAGATCTTCAAAGGCCTCGAAAAATCTCATGTCCTCTGTGGACAGTGAATCATTAAGATGATCCAATGCAAGAGAAATCAATTCCTGGCAACTTTCCAAGGCAGCAACTGTCATCTGATCTGTGATATTGAATTTCTTGATTCCATTGTCAAAGAAATCTTTCGGGGCCTTAGAAAGCTCGTTTATCGCAACTTGGACAGCCAAATTGTAGATATATTCTGGCTTGACATTGCCAGACTTCACCATAGGAGTCATGCTATTGTAACATGAATCTGGATACAAAGTAACATTGCACAAAGCTTTGATATCAGAAGATATGGACTTATTTTGGCCCTCGGATTTGCCATTTTTGCTTTGAGTCACTCCAACCACAGTAGCCACAATAACAGCTACAAAAACAATGGAAGATAAGCCAATGATTGTGATTCTTCGTCTCGTATTTCTACGTGCCACGAGCCTCTCTTGTTCTGCTTCATTCAGTTTGCCATAAGGATTGACAGAAGCCATGGCTGGAAAACTTCTTTATTTTTTATCTTTGTGGTTAGATAATCTAATTGCTTGTTTGAAGGTGGTATATTGGCGTTGTATATATAGCTAATGATATAAGTGGATGCTGTTGTTATTTTCATTTTTGTATTGCAACGCGGATTTACGTGCGGGGCATGATTTTCAATATGGAAGACATTTTCAAACTCAGAGTGGTTATCATGTTTTGACTTATAGTTTTAAAAAAAGTTTTTTCAACTTGAAGCAGCCAGATAGGCAAGGTTGGTTGTTGCAGAGACTTCGATTAATCAATTGAGAATTCACATAACAATATTCTTGTCCATTTAAAAGGCTCAATCCATTTCCATTACGTTAACAAGCAGTACTAATCCTTACTCGATCGTCTCTCCCTTCTGTTAATCACTCTGAGTTGGTTTTCCTTCACCAGAGAAGTGTTGAATTCGACAGTTGAGTTAATCAGCTTGGCTGCTTCCAATTCTCTAGCAGTTTTTTTTTTGTTTCTGTAATATGCTTATAGTCATTCTACTTTTTGCTAATTTTTTCTTTTACAAAATTTATTTTCACCTTTTTATTGTACAACCTGTTTATCTGATTTTCATGATTTTTATTTTACGAAATTTACATAAAATCGTTGTCTTCATGAGGAGGTCTTGTACAATGATTGATTGGACTGTGTTATCTATCAATTTTTCTTTAGTAGTGTTATTAGAAATTTAGAAGAGCAAAATATATTTAGAGTACAAGTAGTAACTGAGAAATATGGTATATATTAAATTTCTGATTTATTACTTCAATGGTAACACTAACTAATAGTTTAAAATTTTGTTAAATTTCAATAACAAAATAAACAAACAAAAATGAAAAATAAAAGAAGTATTCAAGTCTCAAAAATTTTTCCTTTTTTTTCGACATTAAACTATTGAACTAAAAAAATATACAAGTCTCAAAATTTTCGACATTGTCAACACAAGATTAAATGATTATTCAAGTAGCCTTATGCTCGAGATGGCCTTGCATCCACTCTCTGATTCTCCATCCTGTCAAGTAGAAAATGAAAATTTATTTTATCAAAAAAAAAAAAAAAAAGAGGAAAATAAATTCGAAAAAATGTAGAATAAAACATTAAGGTGAAGGAATTTGTAAAAGAAAATCAAACTAATAATTCAAAGAAGAAGCAACAAAAAACGAATAAATAAAAACAAAATAATTTGAGAAGAATATAATATATTAAAAATGAGGAAAATAAAAATCATATAAAAAAAATTGGACAGTGAAAAAAATGAAAATTATTTTAGATAAAAAAATTGTTAGCTAATGATATTTGTAGAAGGAAGAAATCGAAGAAAATAGAGCAAGCCAAAGTAATTTGTGAATTTCGTAGAATAAAAATCACGAAATCATATAAATAGATTGGATAATAAAAATCAAAAAAAATTTTGTAGAAAAAAAGAGGAAAGTAGAGTGAACAAAAGTACTTTGCAAAAATCAATCAAAAAATCATGATAAAAAAAACGAACGGCATAAAAATAAAATTGAGATGATTGGTGGATGGGTAATTTTATGTGAAAATAAGTGAACAACGAATAACCTTTTATTTTTTAGCCCTTGTTTGATTCACATTAAAATTTTCATTTTCATTCTTCTATTCATTTTCAATCACATATTCTTCCATAAAATAATAATTTTCATCACATCAATAATTTTTCCTTTTTTTTTTCAACCACACATAGTTATGTCAACGAGCCGAGTCGAAAAAAAAGTTCGGGCTCGGCTCGAGTTTTTTTCGGGCCCAAGCCGAGCTGAGTCGAGCCGAGCCGAGCCGAGTCGAGCCCGGCTAAAATTTTTTTCAGCTATTTTAGCTTTAAATTTTTTTTATTTTTAATTTTTTTTAATTAATTACGACACGGGCCGGCCTGGCTCGGGCCGACCCCCCAAAATGTTTAATTTCATTTTATTCAAATCGTGGGCTATCCATGACTTTGGAATTATCCATGCAATATCATGATTTCCATTATAATACGCACATCAACAAGATTCATCTTAAGATTGTAGGAGATTTTACACCGATAATGTGTATATTATATTCATCAAGAGCATGCCGTTAATATGTTTCAAATCAAAATATCGTTCGATTTATCGAAATCTGATTTGAGAAGACAAATTAGTGAATTACTGACTTCGAATATATGAATATGGATTCATCGCTTTCCAATCTTGAACGCGTGTCATTATTTAATTCAAATCTTGCAATAAAACACATAAATAAATTAACCATATTCTGAAATCAAAAGAATATAGTTATTTTCCGAAATCAAAATACTAAATTAGAATGAAATCGAAAAAAGAAAGATGAGATGCAAGTGATGTGATCGGCCGAGGTAAGTGTTTGACACTTTGTTCTTAAGATGAATTTACCCCGCATTGGTGCTAACGGTTTCTAGCAACCATCTCCCAAGATATAACGACCACGTCAAGCCATATGAGCACTCCAAATGGTTTAGACCAACGAACTCGAATGGAATTCTCTCTCTACCATAACCATGATTTTGATACAAGTGTTTTATGCAAACTAAAGTGTAAGTATGGAATGAAATGATATGGAACTATTACTTTGAATTGTACTCAATCCAAACACATGAAGATCTATATATAGTAGTTAGAAATGTTTGTTAAAAGACACAACCATACCAAGAGACACATCTTTTGAAATTAACATTCATAATTATTGGTACCAAAAGTCATGATCTCCAAAGGTCATGATCTTTCATATGAAAGACACATCTTTTCATCTACACATTTTCTAGAATATTCCACATTATTCTACACGATTTTTCAACAATTTCAAGTGTTTAACCGGCTTAAATTTGGATTAATTCTCATTCACAAAATAACGAATTCCGTTTAAATCATTTAAATTAGTTACAACCAATTTCCGATACAAAATTCCGACAATCCCCTACATGGATGAAAATTAATGCAAATGACTATGCAGACACTAGTAGAGAGAGGGCGGAAAACACTGCATCAGAGAAGGTAGCTTCTGGCCTTGAACATTTCTTAGTGAAATACTATCGGACTTACTGGCTAATTGGTGAACGTGATGTCTTGAACCATTCAACTGTTGGTGTAAGCCAAGAGGACAGTATTCACACGAATATCTTCCCTAAACTGTTCATGGTTCTCATGATTGCGTCCATTTTGCCCCTGAACCACTCTTGGTTTCATAAGTGTTTAGAGAATTTTAGTCTCGAACAATTCTCATTGAAGCGGCCCCACTTCACACTTACATAGGTGATCTCCTATTAAGAGTATTTTGCCATACTCTACTTGACTTAATCAAGATATAGGAATCATTAAAAGAATATCTTAACTTTTAATCATTCTGCAGAAAGCACTTTAATTATCATAGGAATAATTTCCTAAGTGTTTCATAGAATCTCCATAACTTAATTGTCCATTTGAACCAAGATCTTGGAATCTCCAGTCAACAAGGTAGGGTTATCATTACAAAAACTCTTACGGAGTAGGCTTTAATCTCATTCTCCTCGATATGCAGTATTCTTGGAGCCTGTTTGGTATAGATTCTCATTTTCTACAGTAAATCAATTCTCATTTGCAACCACACATTTTTCAATAAAATAATATTTCCCATCACATCAATACTTTTTCTTCTTTTTCAACAACACATTTCCCATCATATCACTATTCAAAAATCAATTCTTCCCCCAAAAATTCCTACCAAACACACTCTTGATCTCTCGGTAAATCTCTTAAAGGCACCATGAGTTTACATCATTGAGATCGACTGCTCAACGGTATTATGTCTACGACTTATACGTCTAGACTTACCATTACATGTAACTTAGTATCTCATCAAATATAGCTAGCCAATGATCGATTAATTTAATAGATACAACATGTCACCACCAAAAAATCCTCTCATGAAGCTACATGCTTCTAACTAACTTTATCTAAAAATTTATAAATTTCAAACAACAATGTTAGAGGATTTCTGTCACGCACTACACTAGTCAATCACTTTTACTAGTGGATTTCAGAAATATGGGTATTCAATATCTTTATTGAAAATTATAATGCATTTAAACCTTTTGAATATTTTTCAAATATTCCAATTGATCTTGCATATCCAAACAAATATCGTAATCGACTTTTATCTCATTTCATCCACTTTAAACTTAGTGTATATCATCCTTATAATTAATATAAGAGTTTTCTACATTTTCCACCTTCATAGATATATTTCTATGATTATAATGTATAGAAAAATGTAACTTTTAACATAAATTACCCCCACAATTCCTCAATTAGGAGTGCATGTGCAACTAGTAATGTTGCATCCACAAATTTTGAACTTTTCATATAAGTTCGCAAGTATTGATGTTAGCCCCCACATTTTTGGGTTGTACTTGAACTTAAGAGTTCATAAGCTCTTTCGTAGTTCAATTCATTTATCAAATAGATAATGTACATATCGAATGTTTCGTGAAAGTTTAAGTACTTTCAAAATAGTGGTCGTCAACCCACAATTTATTTCCATTGAAATTGCATAAATTATACTTCAATCCAAATTTCTTTTAATTTGATCATCTAAATTAAATTAAGGTCATCACACAGAACATCGATACTTTCAAAGCATATACCAACTTAATTGGTTTGATGTCAATGAAGAAGAATTGCAACTTCTCCCAATATATGCAGCATATCACATTTGTGACATTTCACAAGATAGCATTATTTTATGTAAATAATACTTATTCACCATATTCAATTTTTTTTTTGGTCATATTTTATGCAATCACAATTTTACATAAATCATCTCACTTAATTTCATCAAATTAATTGAAACTATCATCATTAATGTAGTTTTCCATATTCCTAAAATGAATAATCATAAAAGTTCATATTCTTTTAATAACTAGTTGGCGTTCTTTCAACATTTATACATTTCCAATGGTTAGGAGTAAATTTTCTCATTTCTATCAATTCGTTGCCTGAATTGTATTAGTCTCAACAATATCCAATTCATCACGATCAAGTTGACGAAATAGCAACTTATGTTCCAAATATTTATACATTCATTGTATAAGTTTATTCCATTTTAGTCAACGCATGTCGTGATTAGGAATATCAATATCTTGAGAAAATCTATACACTTCCATATTTAGAAATATAGTCATTGATCTCAATCTCGATCAATTTACCAAGACCAAAATGTCAACCATTGATATGTACAAAAAATCCAAAGACATGCTCTATCATTTTTATTTTTTTTAATTTTTTTTCCAACCGTACAACCATGTATACATTTAATTATATAATTCCAGAAATTATAACATGCATACTTCATGCAACTCATAGCCATGCACTACTATATATTTTAAAATTAAATCCATTGTCCATTAAATTGTAATGCACACCACATACATTAATGACCATAAATATGGCTATGATAATTTTCAATTGCAAATTCATTAGAATGAATTTAAAATATGGATTTTCTAAACCCACTTTCAAATTTGAAATCACGCATGCATATAAAACATATTTTTTTTTAAACCCATGAAATGGCAAGTGACATTCCCCTAATTCCAACAGGCATTTATACATATAATTATATACTAGCATAAAGCAACCAAAGCCTCTGTTTAATTTCATTTTATCCAAATCGTGGGCTATCCATGACTTTGGAATTATCCATGCAATATCATGATTTCCATTATAACACGCACATCAACAAGATTCATCTTAAGATTGTAGGAGATTTTACACCGATAATGTGCATATTATATTCATCAAGAGCATGCCGTTAATATGCTTCAAATCAAAATACTATTCGACTTATCGAAATTTGATTTGAGAAGACAAATTAGTAAATTACCGACTTCGAATATATGAATATGGATTCATAACTTTCCAATCTTGAACGCGTGTCATTCTTTAATTCAAACTTTGCAATAAAACACATAAATAAATTAACTTGATCATCAAGTTCTTTATCATTCATTTGAAATAGGGGAAGTGGAAGCTTTAACAAAGAAATTTTTAAAACACTTTTCCAATTTCTCCTTTATCAAAGATACATTTTTGCTCACCAAGAATTAAATCAAAATTTTTCTTCCCTTGAGTAAATTTGTGAACAATTTGAGTCAAATCTTCTATTTTTTCCTTTAAAGAGCAATTTTCTTTATATAATGAATCATAGTCAATATTTTCCTCTTTGGTTTTCAAAATTTTCTCCATTTCACTTTTTAATAATTTATGTTTCTTTTTAAGAATAGAGTGAGTAAGGCGAGCTTTTCAAATTCTTCTAACATTTCATCATAAGAGAAAAATAAATCATCATATGAAAGTTTTTCAATGGGGATTACCTCATCATCAATTGCCATGAAGCACACGTTGACGATTTCTTCTTGACTTTCATCTTCATCTTGATCATCATCATCGCTTTCATCCCATGCGCTTGAAGGGCTTACTTTTTGATGAATCTATTCTTCTTTTCTTCAATTTCTTCTTTCTTTTGGAATCGATGATTTTTGCGAAAACTTTTCCACTTCTTGACAAGAAGAACTTGATCATCAAGTTCTTCATCATTCATATTTTTGCTTGAAGTGCCTTCATCAACTACGGATTTAAAAGTAACTTGGCGTTTTTCCTCATCTTTGCTTTTCAATGTTTTCTCCTTTGTCTCGGTGCGATTTAGCTCATAAGTCATCAATGTTCCATAGAGCTCTTCCAATGGATATGTGTTGATATCTTTGGTATTTTCTATCAACATTCTCAATGGGCTCCATTCTTCCGAGAGTGACCTAAGTATTTACTTACAAGCTCGCCATTAGTAAATTTACGATCAAAGCCTTTGAGACTATTAACAATATTGGTGAAGTGCGTAATCATGTCAACAATAGGTTCATTTTCTTTCATGATTTTTTTTTCAAAATCTTTAACTAAGAGATTTATCTTAGTTTCTTTCACTTTGATAGTTCCAATATGAGTAATTTCTAAAGCATGCGAAATATCATAAGTCGAATCACATGTACTAATACGATTAAATTCATTTCTATCTAAAGCACAGTAAAGTATATTTTTGGCTCTACCATTTAAAGATAATTTTCTTTTATCATCTTCATTATATTCCTCTCTAGGTTTTGCAATTATTTGATCCGATTTACCATTTTCTTTAATAACATTTTTAGGCACATAGGGACTAAATTCAATAAATTCCCAAATATTATAATCTATTGATTGAATAAATATTGTCATTCTAACCTTCCAATAGTTATAATGAGTATCATAAATAAATGAGGACGATTTGTAGAATACCCTTCTAGATTATGAAAGATGTGGTTAGCCATTACTTAAAATTGAGCACCCTGCTCTGATACCAATTGAAAGCCCAAGAATAACTAATCAAGAAGGGGGGGACGAGTGAATTAGTTTTTAAAACTTTTTCGAATAATTAACTAGAATCACATAAGTTAAAAACACGTTGATAGATTAATAATCGTAAGCAAATTCAAGCAAGTAGATCAATCAAATAATAAGTGCAAATAAACGAAGACAACTAAATACAAATAAGCAAGTAAGTGAAACAGCATAATTTGCACAAATATAAAAGCGATAAGTAAAATGGATAGAGAGTGCAAACAATATAGTTATGGAGGTTCGATCCAATGCAATGATCTACGTCCCCCGTTACCAAACTCTCCAGTAGGAGTAAGGCGTTTTTCACTACGTTGATTGACTTATGGTGCAATCCAACCATTTACAACGCTTCCGGTGACTTACAAACAAGGAGCACAGATCCTTTTACAATGTTGAGCTTTACGGGATCTCAATATGATCCACATGGTGACTTACAACAAGGAGCACCGATCCTTATACAATGTTGATCTTTAAGAGACTTCACACAATTCAAATAATTTTACAAATAAAATCTTCTCTTCTTAATGAATAATAAATTCAAAGTTGAGTACAAAAAGAGAAGTAGGCTAACACTTTAATAGATGACAATGAATGAAACTCAAGTGTTATGTTAGAAAAACTTTGATGAATATGATAATCAAAACTTAGATTCAATCAATCAAAGTATTTCAATGAGAAGATGAAGAAATAAGTACAATGTAGGTTTAAAAATCTCTCTTTTAATGAATGATTATAATAAATTAAGTGGTAAAAGAAAAATGAGAAACTTTGATGAATAAGATTGATTTTTCAAGTTTGATTCAATCAATCAAAACTTCAATATGAAGAAGTAGAACAGTTTATACAATGTAAATGCCAAGAACTTCTTCAAAAATATATTTCTCTTTTAAGATAGATGTAAATAAGTTAAGCACAAAGAGAAATGAAAAACTTTGATGAGAAAAATAATTTTCAAAGATAAAATCAATCAAAAGTTTTTCAAGGATTAAATACTTTTGATCTTCTAAGAATTGGAAATAAGGTAGTCGAGATCAATAAAAACTTCACTTTCATGCTCAAGAAAAGTTATTTCAAGTGAAGAATGAATGAGGTATTTATAGCACTCAAACCGGCCAAAAACTCTGTCCATCCGGACAAGGCATCCGAACGTTCGAATATTCTAAAATACTAGCCATTTGAATAAGCCAGAACGGTTAAAAAATTGACGGTTGGATGAACCAGACGTCCGGTTCATCCATCCGGACGTCTGGATTGATAGAAAATTTTTCTGTCCAATCGGACGGTCCGGACGGTCAACTAGACGTCTGGTTGACTGTTAACCATTGACTTTTTTTTTTTCATAGAGATGTGATCTAAGTTCAAGTATCAGTTTGAAAAAAATGAAATCTTACTTTTGATCAAAAAAATTTTATGCAAGTGATATGAAAATAACTTTGTGGACAAAATGATTTTTGAGCTATTGTCATTCATTACTAAAGATCAAAGTGTTATACCTTTACATATGATCTCGAAATCCTAGTCTTTGATCTTGATTCGAAGTTTCTTTCATTGTTTGACTTTAATGCTTGATTTCGATCTTGACCTTCTTCATGAACCCGATTTAATAGTATTGATTTTGATCTTTTAAGCTCTCATCTCGAATGATTTGACTTGAATGCTTAACTTTCACTTTGCTATTAATTTCGAGTCCGATTTATGATGTGTTGATTTTGGCAATACTCGATAGATTTTAACAATGAACTATCGTCACTCAAAATCAATTGTTAGAAACAATATTAATCTTGTTTGTTATAATCAAAATATTGAGGATGAAATCAATTATAGGTGAACACAACGTATTTTTGTAATGGTGCGCATACCACATAAGGTATAAAGTAAGAAGAAGTTGATCTCATATTGTTATTATCTGCAGCAAAATCAGAATTAGCATATCTTTTTAAAGTTACAACATTTTTACGTGATTTTAAACCCAAGTTAGGTGTCCATTTAAGATATATAAACAACCCTTTTAATGCATTCCAGTGTTCTTCCTCTAGGTTACTCATAAACCTACTTAATATGCTAATATCAAATGCAATATCAGGTCTAGTACAAATCATCAAATACATAACAGAACCAACAGCATTTGCATAAGGTATTTTAGACATTCTAGCATACTCTTCTTCAAAATTGGGATGGCATTCAAAAGAAAGCTTAAAATGATTAGCAAGAGGCAATATTACAGGTTTACAGTCATACATGTTAAATTTTTTCAAAACTTTAATCGCATAATCATGTTGATTCAAAAATAGCATGTTTTTCTCTTTATTTCTCCAAATTTGCATGCCTAATATCTTTTTAGCAGAACTAAGGTCTTTCATTTCAAATTTAGACTTCAATTTTAATTTGATATCATCAATTTCAGACTTATCATAACTGGCAAGCAACATATCATCCACATAGAGAACTAAATAAAGAGAATTTTCACCTCCATTACCTTTAAAATATAAACAGGTATCAAACTGGCTCCTTTTAAAACCAAGTTTTAGAACAACAGTTTCAAATCTCTTATACCATTGTATTGGAGCTTGTTTTAATTCATATAAATATTTTGTTAATATACAAACAATATTTACAGGATTTTCAATTTCAAAACCAACAAGTTGCTTCATGTAAATTACTTCATCTAAATCACCATACAAGAAGGCAGTTTTAACATCTAACTGATCAAGTTTCCATTTAAATTGTACAACTAAAGCAAGTAAATATCTAACAATAGAATATTTCACAACAGGAGAAAAGATTTCAATGTAATCAACACCTTTTTTTAGTAAAACCTCTTGCAACAAGTCTAGCTTTATATTTAATTTTTTACTATCTGTTTCCCCTTATTTTATTTTATAAATCCACTTAAAATCAATCAGTTTCTGCCCTTTAGGCCTCTTAACAAGTTCCCAAGTTTTGTTTTTCAAAAGTGAAGACATTTTATCTTCCATGGCAGCTTTCCAATTTTTACTTTCTTTACACTTAATGACATCTAGTATGAGGTCTGATCTGCCTCATTTCCGTATCTCTTGTGAGTTGATACTTATCAGAAGGGAGAACAACAAGATCTGATCAATTTCTTGATCAATTTCAATTTCAGGTTCAATACCAACTTCATCTACTATAGGTACATGATTAGCAGGTTCAATTTGAGGTTCCACCTCAATTTGAACATCTTTATCAAACAAAACTTTATCTTTTCCTTCTAAATATGGCATTAAAGACTCATTGAAAATAATATCATTTTTAACAATGACTCTATACCCCTTTTCACATTTAACCCACAATTTGTAACCATTAACATGTTCATCATAACTCAAGAGAACACATTTAAGATATCTAGGTTCCAATTTTCTAATATTTTGATGAGCATATGCAGCAAAACCAAATACCTTTAAATGAGAATAATTCACAGAACCATCAGACCATATAGATTCAGGCACATCAAAATTTAAAGTTTTAGTAGGACTTCTATTAATAAGATGTGCAGTCGTTTTAACAGTTTTATCCCAAAACAATTTACGCAAACCAGAACTTAATAGCATACATCTAACTTTATTTAATAGAGTCATGTTCATTCTTTCAACTATTCCATTTTGTTGAGAAGTATAAGTAACAATTCTATGTCTCAAAATACCATTTTCTTTACAGAAATTGTTGAATTCATGATTGCAAAATTCCAAACCGTTGTTAGTCCTCGAAATATTTATCTTGTGTTCAGTTTGGTTCTCAATTTGAGTTTTCTAGTTCTTAAAAATTGAAAAAGTTTCATCTTTAGTTTTTAATAAGAAAACCCAAATTTTCCTAGAATAATCATCAATGATCAGCAAAAAATAAATATTTAAAATCAGATAAAGTACACACAGTAGCAGGACCCCACAAATGAGCATATAAATATTTCAATATTTGTTTGGATTTATGAATTCCAATTAGAAAATGTAGTTTGACTTGTTTCCCTGTCATACATTGTTCATAAGAACCAAAATCACCAAGATTTTGTTTACAAAAACTCCTTTTAATTGTAAAAAATTTAAAACCTTTTTGCCAATGTGACCAAGTCTATCATACCACAATATTGCAAGTGTAAACTTTTCAGATACAATAGAAGCAGTTAAGCCAAGCAGAGGTTTTGCTTTCAAAAAATAGAGACCATGTATCTTAGGGATGCTTATGATTAAATCATTGTTCCTAAAAATTTTAATTTGTCATTGACCCATATTTATGTTAAACTCCATATCATTTAACATACCTAAGGACACCAAGTTTCTCTTCAAGTCAGGTCTATTCCTAAATTCTTTAAGCAATAAAACATTTTCATTTTCCAATAACAATTTTATAGTCCTTATTCCTCTTACTTTACCGGTAAAATTGTTTCCCATTATCACTTGCCCTCCAGTAGCCCTTTTAAAATCAAGAAAACGGTACTTATTTGGGCACATATGGAAGGAACAACATGAGTCAAGAATCCATTCATCACTCAATTGTTTTTCCATATTAACAAGGACAAATCTAGAATTAGACTTAATTTTATTATATACAAAAGCATTACTCCATTCATTAAACTTATTATCTTTCAATTCATTTTTCTTTTTAAAACAATCTTTGGCAAAATGTCCCAATTTCCCACAATAATAACATTTCTTACCTTTAGGCTTTAGCCTTAACTTTGGACTTATGCTTATCATTAAATCTGTTTTTATTTTCAGTAAAAGACTTAGGATGATAATTTGATTTACTAAAACATTTCCCCTTTAGTAGCAAACCATCTCCAATTAGATTATTACCAGAATCAGATTTTAGCTCTAGAGCCTTATTCTTTAAAGAAATTATCACATCAGTAGTAAGTTCTTCCCTACCATACTCTAGAGCAACCTTGATGTCTTTATATATGTCACTAATGGAGTTTAACAAAACTACAGCCATCTGATTTTTTGAAAGTTTTTGATCACAGTTAACTAAGTCTTGGGTAAGTTTTGTAAATCTATTCAAGTTTTCATCCAAATCAACTGAAGGATCCATTTTGAAAGAAAAGAATTGTTTTAATAAAAAACACTTATTTGGAGTAGTTTTTGAAGCGCCCCGAGTTCTGTTAACCCGGATTGCCACGTCATCGTCTTTTGCCCTAATTTTGTCAATCAATTTTGCGAAAATAACCTAATTTTTAAAATCACATTTGCAATTGAAAACTACTTCGGCAATTAAAATATATTGGATAATTGTTCAAAATTTAAATATCGTGTTTTTGGAATAGCGGAAACGAAAATACGTTAACAATGTTTCAATACATAAATTCGGAAACTTAATAATTTCGATAATCAAATTTTATGCCACCACTGCCGGATCAATCACGATCGCCTCCGAAGTCTGCAAATATTGTTAAAAATAGCAGAATGAGTATTTCGAAGAAATACTCAGTAGACTCATCGCCGATAATTAATTTACAGAATAATTGAAAACACACTCATGCAATATACAACGTGATATCATCTTTGGTTCATTTTCTTGAAATCATAGGCTCTTTAAAAACATGGGATGTGGGTAGTCTTTCTTTCTTGTGCGGATGAAGCACATAAGTTATGCATAACATTCTTTCTTATCTCATAAGAGATTCTTTCTTTCTCATGCAATTAAGCATATAAGTTATGGCAAGCATAACAATATCATATATCGCATATGACACATTCTCATCCTATGCATAAAGCATATAAATCACGTAATTCACATAAAGCATGCAATTATAATTTAAACTAATTAATGGTGGCGAGTCTTCCTCAAATATTTCGAGTTGCGTGAAAAGTGGAGCGGGAAAATAACTTCAAGCTCCTAATTGTTCGTACGTATCGTCTAGCCAAAAATAGGAAATAAGTTTGAATTAGTATTTCGAACTTTAAAGTTTTAAAGTGTTGAAATTAAGTTTAAGGGCTTAATTGAAAATTATTGGGATTGAAATAAATGGCTTAAAATGATAAAATAAAGTTTAGGGCTAAATTGGAAGTTTATTAAATCTGAAAATAAAAGTTTAAGGGCTGAAATTAAACTTTTATAAGTTAAGGACTAAACTGTAAATCTGTTAAAATTGAATATAAAAGTTTAGGGGCTAAAATTGTAGTTTTTAAAAGTTAGGGACTAAACTGTAAATATTTTAGAACTGAAATTAAAACTTGAAAACTGAAATAATAACTTTTAATAGTTTAAGGACTAATCTGTAAATATATTAAAGCTGAATATAAAACTTAAATGACTGAAATAATAACTTATATAAATTTAAGGACTAAATTGAACATTTTCTAAAACTGAAAATAAATTTAAGGAACTGAAATTAAAACGTTTTAAACCCTAGGACTTAAATAACGTTTTTTAAAACCTGGGGCTTAGGGTGAAATTTTCAAAATAAAAAAAAAATAAAAATAGATTTCTCCTCTCTCTCTCATTTACAGAGAGAGGAAGAAATCGAGAGGGGCGACGGGAGGAAGGGGCTCAGCCCCTTCCTTCGATTCTCCACCGGCGAACGGTGGCAGCGCCACCGTCGTGGTGGCGCCGGAGTGTGGGGGTTTTTGGTGCGTGGATTTGGAAGTTAACCGAGGCTTGGGGGTCGATTTCCTTTGGGTTTCTTGGTGGCTATCAACTGGAAGTGGGTCGAAACACAAGGTAAGGTAATGGGTTTCCTTTTTCTTGATTTCCTTTTGGTTTTTGGGGCGATGGTGGTCTCGGTTTTCTTTTGGATTTCTTGGCGAAATAGAGTTGGTAACGGGGTTAGTTTGTTGGGTTGGTTTACTTCTTGATTTTGTGACTTTTGGGTGTTGATTTGAAGGAAAATGGGGTGAAGATGGCTGTGGGTTTTTGGGTTGCAGCTGCGGTTGTGCTGGAGCTTGGGTGGTTCGAGACATGGTTGGCAGTGAGGTGGTGGTTTGAGGGGTACTGCTCGAAGTTCAGTTTGATGCGTGTGTGTTTTGGAGGGGCTGCGGTTTGGGTGTTGGTGTGGTGGTTCGATTTCTGCTGGGGTTCGAAAATGGCTGTCGTTTGGAGCGATTGAGGTGGCTGCTCATGTGGGTGGTAAGCTTGGTGTTGGTGTTTTGGTTTCTCAGCGTGAGTGTGTGTTGGACTGGGTTTGGGGCTTCAAATGGTGGTTCTGCAGTTGGTGTTTGGGTCGAGGTTGTTGGCAGTGGCTATGGTGGTGCTGAGCAGTTTTGCTCTCGTTTTCGAGCTAAGGAGATGGCTTGGTTCAGTTGGTTGCAGCTTGGGTGGTGGCTGGAACGTGGGTGGATGACTGCAGCTTTGGTTTTGGTGGCTGCAGTGTCTGGTTCGAGACTGGTGGTTGGAGGTGGTGAGGTTGAGCTAAGGAGATAGTGTTGATGTTGGAAATTGATGTTCTAGCATCAACATTAGTCTCCAAAAATGGGGAAGATGGTGTTGATGCTAGAAATTGATGTTCTAGCATCCACATTAATCTCCAAGAATTGAGGAAAAAGGGAGGGAGCTTACCAACAAAAATGGCTGCTAGAAATGCTACGATGGGAGTGATGGTGGGAAATGAGGGTGATTAAAAATAGAAAGTTTTAGAGCACAATTCCCTAGGTTGTTTAATGGGCCAAACAGTTGGGCTTAAATTGAAATGGGCTAAATGAATAAAATTCAAGGTGTTGGACTTATATAATTGGGCCTATGTAATTGGATTATAATTATTGGACAATAAATATTGGGCTCTAAATATTGGACTTGAATTATTAAAATTGGATCCAAATAAAATAAATCCGAATTGAAATAAAAATAATTACTCAATATTCGATTCGATTCGAAATAATTTAAATTCATTTATAACGGCTAGACGAACGTGCTATTTCTTAAAAATTAGGGTTAAAGTCGAGCGACACGTTTTTCGAGAATTAATTTTATTTTATTCAAAAGTTCTCGGTCGCTACAGTTTTAGTCACATACTTTGTATGAAGTTTGGTCCACAGTTCAGAGGCATTTTTAGTTTCACCAATACTTCTTTTCACATTTTCAGATAAGTACAAGAAAATAGTACCCCAAGCAACTTCTTCAAGTTCTGCTTTCTTTGCAGGAAGTAATTCAACAGGCCAACTATCATCTAAGGCCTTAACAGATCTCATTTGCATTAAGATAGCCTTCATTTTTTGAATCCACAAGTTGAAATCAATTTTTCCATCAAACTGTCTGACTTCAAATTTTGCAGAAGTCATATTATAGTCAAGTAAAACTCACAGACAAAAGACAACTTACACAAATATGCTAAGAACAGCAAGAGTACAGATTGGTGGCAATTAGAATATCACAGAAACACATGCAATAGAACAAAATTTTCAAATATCAAGTACTTGCAGAGAATATGCAGATTAAAACTCTAAAGAAAACCCAGTAACAGAGATCACATAATAATTTTTAACATATTCCTCCTATAAGATTCTCCTGGTGCATACCCGTACTTGATTAATCTCAGATTCCCAAGGCCTTGTAGGAGCCTTTGGACAAAGACTAAGATCAAGGGGGTTCCAGTGCACGGTAAATCAAGGGAAAAATTAAGAAACCCTAAAAAATTTGAAAAGTGAACTTTACAAAAGTTTAGAAAAATCTCACCCAACGAGTTTAAAAGTCGATATTATGTAATTTTGCTTAACATCAATTCCAAAGATTTGGATCATTTGCAGATCAACCGTTCTTCTCCAAGATCCAGGTATCTTGCTCCTCAGTTAATGACTTTGATACCAGTATTAGGCCAGGAACACACACTATTTGACCAAGAAACAAAAATACCAAAACCTTCTCTGAAATAAAGTGCAGAAAATTAAAGGAACACAATCGATATATTTCGGCCCAAGCCCCAGAGGTTCGGTAACCACTTCTAACACCTACATCCCTCGTTGAGCATCCAAATGTTTGATTATGCTCGGTTTCACTATAACGCCCGAAATGGCAACAAATGTTACAATAATGTTCAGCCAATCACAAAGAATAGTATAAAACACTTATCTCTCTCAAAATACAACAAGTGATCTACATGAACCACAAAGAATCGCTTCAGAACCTCAGAATTAACAAATCAGAAGCACAAACACTTTCTAACAGATATTCACTCAAAATATCATCACAAAGAGGCTACAATATTACATATCGCCTTCTCAAATCAAGAATTTGAGAAGGAATTACAATTAGATAAAACAAAATAGAGAAAACCCTCAGAACGGCGCACTACCAAAGAGAGAACATAATGAAACCCTAAAAGTCAACTTCGAGAATGCCAAATGAAAAATGGCATTAAAGAAAAGAACCATCAAAAATTCAAACCAACGGCCAAGATTCATCCACGTGTCGCAATTCGATTGAAAGTGTGGTTTAATAAGGTCGCATTAGCCAAAAATGCGTTTTAACACAAAAGAAGGCGGGGCCAAATCAAAGGAAAATGAAAAGCAAAAACATGAAAAACAAAAGAACGTACAGATCAAACTGCTACTCTTTCTTATTCTCAGTAGACATTCATACAAATGTCAAATTCTTTTCCTTTATATAATTATTCTTAGAATAGCTGATTGGCTTCTTCACAAATAAGTAATGTTCTTAAAAACGTAAACCACGGAGGCCAAATTTCAAGCTTTATGAACCTAGTCGAGTCTGGGAATAAAAAAACATTTCCTTATTTTTAATATTTAATATTTAAAATAGTACATACCAAATATCTAAAATTCTAAAGTACTATATTTACTTAATGATTCCTACAATTAAGAGAGTATTCAATTGAGACTTTTAAAAACTTTTAGTTAATCATACTATTTCCAAATTTTGAAAATGCAAAAACTAGATTTTTTTTTCATAGTTTCAACTTTCAACTAAATAAGTCAAACTTGAAATTTTCTAATGTCTTTTCATTTTTTATTTTGTGTACAGATAAAGTCATTGAAAATTTTGAAACTATAGTCAAGTAAAATGCTTTTGAAAAAGGGTAAAAAATTACTGAAGCGCAACGAGACTCATTGCCAAGGCAAGACATTTTGTCTGAACCTCATTACTAGATGCCAGTTAGACGGACTTTTTAGAACACTACAAATAAGAAGAAAAAGTTCACATGCTCGTAATACCTCCAGATCGATGGTTAAATGAAGTTTGTATCAATTTCCATGTCATTAGTCCCTGCAGAGGCCAAGAGCCATATGCAATGTAAATTCGTGCTTAGCAAAGTCACAAGGTCAATGATCGATAGGGATGGCAACTGGGCAGGGCGGGTCGGGGCAACCTCCCCCACCCCGCCAAGAAATTCCCCGCCCCGTTACTCGTTTATGACGGGGTGGGAGGAGACCCTTGCCTCGTTTAATTTTTTTTGTTTTTTTAGTTTTTGATAATTTATTTTTATTGCCATCATTCATTAGATTTAGATAAATAATTTTAGTTACCATTTTCGAAATAATAGTTCGTTGTTGTTCATGAAATTCAACATTATAATTAATATTTCAAAAGAATATTACTTATTCCGGAGAAGTGTGAATTATAATTTTCAATATTTCAGAATAGTATTAGCATATTACTCTTGAATAAGTAATAGTAAAATATGACGTGCTCTCGAAGTATCACATTATAATTCTCATTAATCTTTTAATTAGATTTTACTTGTATAATAATATAAAATTTAGCATAAATTATGTTTTTATTCCTGAAAAGTAAATCCTTACATATTTTATTACTCTAAACAATAATATATTATTATTCCTGAAGAGCATGGTATTATTTGAACGAAATACGATTCAAACATTTGAATAGTCCAAAAGAATATTGTAGAATTGTTTAAATCAATTAATACAAATCAAGAATATTGTGTTACTCTGAAAGAAGCACAATTTTATATTCTTAAAAAATATGTCGATAAATGGTTTAACAATATTACTTGTTAAATGCCTCCAATTAATTTAATTGAGAACAAAGTATTTCCCATTTCTGTTTAGGAAAAGTTATTACGCATCACACTAACATCATATTTCTCTCCATTATAATTAGCTTATTATCATTTTTACATTTAAATGCTCTAACTCGAATTAATTTCCTAGAGTACAATTAGTTAATATGATATTTAATTGTATATCTGAAGCGTGATGATATTCGATTCTAATATAAAAATCTCCAAACAAAAATCGAGCAATTAGTAAGGATGATCCTAATAAGGAAGCATGTACTCTTGATGAGTATTTAGACATAACAAATTATAAAACTTTAGAAGAGGTTCAAGTACCTGAAATAATGAAAATTAAGATATCTCAATAAATTATGTCATTATGGAAAAAAATAGAATTGAAAAAGAAAATAAAATAAAAAATTGTTGACAACACTTTTGCACATGATGTACTGCATCATATTATGAATAGCGAAGAATCAAAATAAATTCGTCGAAACATATCGATCGAAGTAATGATTTGCCAAATAAAATGACGCGATCATATGAAAATTGAATTTACTAGAGAAACCTGAAGTTTTTGGACGCGATCCTAGTAAATTTAAACTTCCTAGAAATCTGAAGTTTCTAAATCTACAGTCCGAATACTAAAAGGTGTATACTTAGACGAAATGAAAATGGAAAAAGTAAATTCATGATATGATATGTACGATTTTTTACATAATGAATTTCATGAAGACTTGCATAAATAGATAAATTATCATGTGGTGGATGTAATCACAAATCTCTTCTATTAGTCGACAATGTGTGAAATTTGATATGCATGTAATAAATGTGATTATAGCCAACTTATCTTGTATGATTTTAATACTATCATTGAAGGATTTCATGCCTAGTGTATATAATTCAAGTGCTATTATTATTAGGAGAGAATATGCGTTGTATTCTTTTTCCCTTGATCAATATTTTGTTACATTAAGTTTTCCTGACATGGTTTTTAATTAGTGAACTTTTGTGGCGTATTCAAAAGAATAATGTACTATTTTCCTTTCATTGGAATTTTTTTCACGGTGTTTTTCTAATAAGGTTTTAATGAGCCATATTCTTTATGTGGTCAATGTCCATAACATATAAGACATTTATCCTAAAAATAATATTCTGATATGTATGAAACTCTCAAAGAGATCGACGAATCATCATGTTAATACAGTCATCAAAGGTTAATAAATATCTCGTATGAAGAAGATATTATTTGAAGATTATATAATACAACATGAGACATACTTTGCTGGAAATTGAAATATTGAAGACATTGAAGTATGAGACATGGATCGTTTGATATAAGAACTTTCAATTCTTGAAATTAGTTGGAGCAGTTGTACTCTTTTTCATTCGATTAAGTTTCATTCCGCCGATTTTCTTAACAAGGGTTTAGTGAGGCATCATTTTATTATTCCAAATTATTTGTACTCTTTTCATTTGTTGATATTTTTGTCCCATCTAAATTTTGCTAAACAATGTATCAATAAGATAGTTATTGTACAAATAATCATTAAAGGTGAAGTGTTGTAAAATAATTAGATAATTATTTAGTATTACCATGATACATAAATAAGTCTCATTTAATCTAGAAAATTTATTTCATTCCAATTGTAACTCTTATTTTGGATCCTATAAATATTGGGCATTGGATTATTGAAAACTATCAGTTCAATCAGTTTTGATCGGTTCTTAAATAGGTGAGTTGCATTCTAGTTACCTTAGCCAACCAGCCCAATTAAAGGCGTGGTCTGCTGGTTTTTCTATCTGATCATTTGGTTGGGCCAAGTTTAATAACTATGATATTTGTCTTGTAACTACAATAATTTAGTTCGTACAAGTCACGTGTATCCTTTATAAATAGTAAATACTCTTCAAATAAATGAATGTAAGTGAATCAAGTTCTACTAAAAGTACTTTTGGATGGTCTTATAAGCTTGCTTATAAAAAAAATGAGAGAAAAAAAAAGTAAGGTTCGTCTTTTTTAATTTTTTGAAATTATCAATTAAAAAAATTAAGAGAATTTGGTTCAACGATTTATACAGGGCATTATGGGGCCTTTGATATACGTGCTCTGTGAACATAGAAATGCAGGCCGTGTCAACTTAATAAACAACGTGCATTGGACCATTTCAAAAGTTGAACTTATAAGTTATAAGAAATAAGCACTCAACAAGGTGTGAAGTGGGCTCATAATGGGCTTGACCCGGCCCACCATTTGTAGTCCTAGTACAATGAACATTTGGAAAAGGGAAAATTAGACTTACTGCCTTGCAAAATTAAAGAAATTTAATAATACTCTATTAACTAATTAAAACATTTAATTGTGTAATTATTACGTTTCCAAAACCTCTTCCCAAACCAATACCCCCGATTCCCAATTTCAGAAAACTCCCAATCCATTACAACCAGTTAGAATCTGATATAATTTTGAATAAAACTTCAATACCATTTGTTCCATTACTTCCTCTATTTATATACAGCCGAGTCTAGCTAGCTATACATACAAGAACCTTCTAGAATTGAGTTGCCAAGTGGCTAACAGAAACCGAACATAATTCTTGAAATTCAGGTACAAAATCAGCCAGCTGCATGAAGGTTGTTATTCTGTTTTGCAGCTGATGGAAGGATTTTAACACCCCCCCTTCAAGGTGGAGTGTATTCTATCACTCCAAGTTTGTCTCTAGGTATTAGAAATCTTGAATGTATGAGAGGTTTGGTGAGTAAGTCAGCTGTTTGTTCAGATGATGGCACATAGTTTATTTAAGTTCTTCGCTCAGCACTTTATCTCTTACAAAGTGAATGTCAAGTTCAATATGTTTCGTGCATGCATGATAAATCAGATTTGAGGCTAGTGCACTTGCACTTAGATTGTCACACCAAATACTTGGAACTGATTGCTGAAGTATTCCCAATTCTTTCATCAAGGATTGGATCCATGAGATTTCTGATGCCTGTAAGCTAGAACCCTATTCTCAACCTCTGTGCTTGATCTGGCAACAATGTGTTGCTTTTTAGAAGACCAAGATACCAAGTTGTCCCCAAGATACACACAGTAGCCTACAGTAGATATCCTATCATCTAAATATGATGCCTAGTCGAAATTAGCAAAGGCTATGTTAAGACTATCATTCCTTCGAATAAAAAGTCCATAATTTAGTGTGCCTTTCAAGAACCTGAATACCCTCTTTAGTACCTTCCAATGAACATCAGTATGTGCTTGAAAAGACTGATTTAATTTGTTAACTGAATAAGTCATATCTGGTCTTGTATGAGCTAGATATTGAAGTCCTCCAATAGCACTTCTATAAAAGGTTGGATCTTTCATAGGTTGTCCCTCATTTCTTGAAATTAGTTTTCCTGCAGCCATAGGTGTTAGGCTCTCATATCCCAATCTTTTAAACATGTCGACAGCATACTTTATCTGTCTTAGATACAAGCCAGTTGCATCTCTGTGCACCTCTATTCCTAGAAATTGACTAAGGCTTCCCATGTCTTTGAGGGCAAAGCATTTGTTCAGCTTGCCAATAAACTCTTGCACCTGTTGAGAGTTATTGCATGTTACAACTATATCATCTACATATACTAAAGCAAACAACACATCCTTTTTGTTTGTCAGGTAGAATAATGAATTGTCAGTTTTAGATTATCTGAACTTCCAGTCTAACAATGTGCCTTTGAGCTTCTCATGCAAAGCTCTTGGGGTATGTCTCAGCTTATACAAGGCTTTCTCCAATTTGCATACAAAATCAAGATTTTCCTCATCTACAAATCCATGTGGCTGATTCATATAGACTGTTTCATTCAACTTGCCATTCAAGAAGGCATTGTTTACATCTACTTATCTAATCTCCCAATCCTTAGACACGACTAGTGTTAAGATAATTTTCAGAGTTGAAGTCTTAATAACAGAGCTAAATGTTTCAACAAAGTCCACTCCAGGAGTCTGAAAGAATCCTTTTGCTACTAGCATTGTATTATGCCTTTGAATTCTACCATCTGAATCATACTTGAGTCTGAATACCCATTTGTTGCCAATTACCTTCATACCAATTTCCTGAGGCACCAGTGTCCATGTTTTGTTCCTGATTAGTGCACTATACTCTTCTTGCATAGCTTTCTTCCAATTGTTATTCATCAAGGCTTCTTCAATAGTGATTGGTTCAGTTTCTACTAATTTTTCTATTGTCTGATTTAAGTAAACTTTCGGTTTGTAGATCCCAGCTTTGCTCCTAGTGATCATTTAGTGTCCAGTGTTTTGAATTGCACTTGTGTTCTCAGTATCACCCTCAATATTGCAATCTCCAGACTGTGTTTCAGTCACCTCATGACCATCATGTTCTTCTTGATTTACTTCAACCTCACTACCTTCTATACATTCTTCACCCCTACTTCCAATTCCCACATCTTTATTTGAGAAGTCTGCAGTAGGTAGAGCATCAGGATGTACTGTATCAGTGACAGATTGAGCGGTCGACACATAAGTAGTTTCTATAGCAAAGGGAAGAAAGTCTAAAGAATTTTCAGGAGTTTGTGACTTTACTCGTTTGTTTATGAAGCCTACTTTGAAGGGAAAATCAAGCTCATTGAATAGCACATGTCTTGATATATAGACACTTAAGCACTTATATCCTTTTTATGAATCACCATAGCCAAGGAATACACACTTTTGGGAATGAAAATCGAATTTATGTTTTTAATAGGGTCGAGGCAAGGATAGCAGGCACATCAAATTTTTTTAAGCATTTTGTAGTCAACTTCTTTTCCAAAAAGTACTTGGTATGGTGATTTGTTCTGGAGTAGAGCGGTAGGTAGTCTATTTATCAGATAAGCTGCTGTTTTGAATGATTCCCATCAGTAATATAAGGGCATTTGAGCTTGTGCTAGAAGTGTTAACCCAGTTTCTATAACGTGTCTATGTTTCCTCTCAGCTCTGCCAGTTTGAACAGAAGTATATGGATAAGAATGTCTATGTTTAATGCCAAAATCTGATGCAATTTTGCTGAAGTTCCTGAACTCTCCACCCAGTCTGATTGTAACGTTTTAATGCTTATTTCTACTTTGTTTTCTACTAACGTTTTGAACTGGATAAAGATACTTAATGCCTCATATTTGAGTTTCATAGGATATATCTAGGTAAACCTACTATAGTAATCAACAAAAATTATATAGTACTTAAATCCAGAGGTAGAGTTCAAAGGAGTTGGTCCCCAGACATCAGTGTGCACGAGTTCTAAGGGTATTGACGCATGTGACAGGGATATGTTAAACGGTAGTGCATGAGCTTTTCCAAGTTTGCAAGATTCACAGAAGTTTGGTCTTTCACTAACATTGACGAATTTATTACAAGCCTTGAAAACTTGATTCAACACATGGTTAGAAGGATGGCCTAATTTCCTATGCCAAACATCAAGTTCAGACTCTAAGAGTTTGACACTACATGTTGACTCATCACAACTGGTACTCACTATGAGACAGTTGGAATTATTTGATTGACTTGACTCTATGGTGATGGTTTGTGGCTTTGAACTTGGCAACATCAACTGATACAATCTATCCTTAAGCATCCCTAGCAACCGTATCTTCCTCGTTCGCATATACTTAACAACATAAGAGTTAGAGAAAAACTTCATAAATACATTGTTGTCTTTGGTAAGCTGTGAGACACTAATTAGGTTCTTTTTTATTTAGGGAACATGCAACAGTTTATGCAATTCAAGATGTTTCATATCCAATGTAGGAATGTTTCCATTTTCAGTGTAAGCAATATGCAGTGAATTTCCATTACCAACTAGCAATTTTTGCTTACATGCATATCTTTTAATATTTTGCAGGTTACCTTTCTCAGCTGTCACATGGTTGCTCGCCCCTGAATCCACAAACCAAGCTGGATCTTCAAGTACTCTTGGTGAGGCTACATAAGCTGATGGTGCTGAGTTGTTGTTCTGATTGCTTTGGCTACTTGGCTTGCTCCCCATATATCTTTCATCGTATCTATTGAAGTATCAACTGGCAGAATGGTTGTTTAGTCCACAAATTTGACAGGGTCCTCTATTTTTATTTTGTCTTCCACCTCTTCCTCTTCCTTTGGTTCTGCCTCTGATCTACCACTATTGAAACCTCTAAAGGCTTTACCATTGCCTGGACTAGTTCTTTGGGCTAGTTGTACACAAGACTGACTAACACTCATAGATGTAAAATTGTTCCTGACTTGATTCAAGTACTCAAGACGACTTTCAAATGTCATTAACACTGAAGGCAGTTAGTGCAAGGATATATTTTCTCTGCTATTAACTTGTACTACTATAGGTGTGTATTCTTCATCTAGCCCTGACAACACTTGAGTTACAAGGTCACTATGATCAATAGTCTTCCCAACTATCTCTAGATTGTCAGCTAACTGTTTGATTGTTGTGAGGTATTAATCCATGGACATTAGACCTTTCCTAGTCCTTTGCAATTCACCAGTGAGAAAACCCACCCTTGATTTGTTCAGTACACCATAACTTTCTTCTACTGCAGTCTATAGCTTACTGGAACTCGAACATCCTATGACTCTCATAGCTATTTTAGGAGTCATGGACGAGTATAGCCATCCGATTAGCATTTGATCAGTCGAAACCCACCTATTATACTCAAGATTCTGATTCATCTCCACTGCTTCTCCTTGACCGACAGTGGTTTGTGTTGCTAGAAATTCTGGTGGGCATTCCTTTATTCCCAACAAGTATCCTTCTAGATTATGTCCTTTGATTATAGGCATAATTATGTTTTTCCATAACAGGTAGTTGTTCTTATCAAGCTTCACTGATGAAGTTTGAGTGAGATTTATTCCAACCGGTGAGAAATGATTTATAGCAACCTGTGCTACTGGTGTCATGCCAAAATTAGTTGGACCAGATTGATTGCATGTGCTGGTGTTAGCCATATTTGCTTGATACCAAGTTAGAATCTGATATAGTTTTGAATAAAACTTCAATACCATTTGTTCTATTACTTCCTCTATTTATATACAGCCAAGTCTAGCTTGCTATACATACAAGAACCTTCTAGAATTGAGCTGTCAAGTGCTAATAGAAACCGAACATAATTCATGAAATTCAGGCACAAAATCAGCCAGCTGCACGAAGGTTGTTATTCTGTTTTGCAGCTGATGGAAGGATTCTTAACACAACCAAAAAAATCCTCAACCATGCCACCACTTTACTCTTCCTCGCGCTTTGTATGGTTGCACGAGGGCAACGGTGAAGCTTCAATGCAACAACGCCAAGTACCATCTAGATGTGCAACAAGTTCCCACAAGTGCAATGTGCTTTTAATTTCTTCGATGTCAACTACTAGACGTGTCACTTTTTTGTATGGACGTTTTATTAACATTTAGGAGTTTTGTTCAATAATTGAATTTTTAGCACTTTATATATACATTTTGGTGTTTCATTAAAGTAATTTATCGTTTCATAGTATATAGGTTTTCATCTTTCCCTATCAAAATGTCTGTTTTACGGTATATAGGTTTTCCATTTCCCCTTTCAAAATGTATGCTTAACACAAGATTTTACATGTTCGATTTTATTTTATTTTAATTTTTTTATGGAGTCTTAATTTGCATATAAATTTCCAAATCATACATAAAAGTTCCAATGGTTCTAATACCAAGTGTAGTCAATTATAAATATTCGATATTTTTCACTCTTTGTGGGTGTATGTTGAGTTATGCAGATGGTAGTGGTTTATGTCGAGTCATGCTTGTTCTTGATTGATCACCATATGTGGTTTTCGATGGTGTACAGGTTGATCTAAACTGCTATTGTTGATAATGGTGATGTGGTTGATGTCCAATTCTTCATAGAACAAGGCCGGGAAATTTTGGTGGACGCTAGAACTAGGCAATAGAAGAGACTAATGTAGCCTGCTCAGATATATCATTTTTCTACAAGAAGAAGAGTTCGACATTTATAACTATTTTGGATTTCAACAGACTTTTTTTTCTGTGGATTAGAGAAAATGTTTTGTAGTTATTTACTGTAAACAAGCTGCTGGTGTTAGCAATTCACAGACTAAAGATGTATCCAATGTAATTGATTGTGTCACTTTTTTTTTTAATTTATGTCATTTTATTGAACTGATTCTAACGTTTTAATTTGTTTTGTCACTTTTTTGAATTTTTGTAACTTTTTTTTAGTATTTGTAACTTCTTTTTTATTTCTGCCACTTTTTTTACTGTTTGTCATTTTTTTTTTAATTTCTGTCACTTTTTTAGTGTTTGTCTTTTATTATAATAATAATAATAATAATAATAATTATTATTATTATTAAGGAAAATTTCAGTCAAGGTACCAAACCTTTCAGTTAGTTATAGACTTTTCTCAAACCTTTCATTTGACACTCACGGTACCAAACATTTAAAAAAATCGCAGCTTCAGTCCTCATTGACGGTTTCCGTCTGTTTGATCACCAAAATCGTTAGTTGACCCCATAAATAAAAAAAATTATAATTTCCACCAAATAGACAAGAACAATTTCGAAATTACACACTTTTCCTATCTTTTATTGCACTTAACTATTCACTTTTTCTCCATTTTCATCACTATTAATGTCCTTCTCTCTCCAACAATGTTAAAAAGGAAATAACTCAAATTATGCACTTTTTCAAATTGTTGAGTTTAATTAGATCGTTCATAAATAGTTGTCTCATCAATTCCAAATCACATCTGTGTGGTATCACATATAAAATGGCACATTAATTGAAGCAAAACTACAAAAAGAAAAGGGAAACTCACTCTAGAATTTGTAGCATTAGAAGAACCCGCCACTCTCGGTGAGGTGACCGGAAATAAAGGTAAAAATCGGGGCTCTGAATCCCTCAACGTATTCGCCGGTGATGTGTGTAAGTGAAATCCCTTTTCTTTAATTGCCTTGTCCTCTACTGCCCTGTTCAAATTGCTAGCTCCATCGTTGGGTGGTCGATTGAATGGGTCGGGTATCAGAGGTGTAATCGAGCAGAGCGCCATAGATGGGAAATCAAGAATACTGGTAGATAGAACTTCTGGAATTCCCATTTGGGGCGAACTCGAGTATCCAGACAAGAATCTGGGTCTCGTGTTCACCAGTCCAGGTGCAAGAGGGTTGATCTTAAAGTCCTTGAGACTGTTTCTTCGCTCGTACAACTTGGAGGTTGACTTATCCTTCTTCAGCCCAATCTTGATGGGAGGAATCGTGTTCTTCGTCGTGTTTGGTCGGGAGGAGTGTCAGACCGTCTCGATGGATCCTATGAGCATTTGAACCACTTGCATGAAAATTGAGGGAAAATGAACATTGAAGTGCAATAATAGATAGGGAAAATGTGTAAATTCCGAAATCACTCGTCTATTTGGTGGAAATTATAATTTTTTTATTTATTTCTGGGGTCAACTAAAGATTTTAGCGGTCAAACAGACGGAAACCGTCAATGAGAACTGGAGCTACGATTTTTTAAAGGTTTGGTGCTATGGGTGACATAAATGAAATGTTTGGGCAAAGTCTGCAACTAACTGAAAGGTTTGGTATATTGGCTGCAACTTTCCCTTATTATTATTTTGTGTTACTTTCTTGAATTTTTTAGTAATAAACATCAATTTTTTAATAAAAAGTGACATTGTATTACTTAATTTTACAAGTTATTTTTTTACTTCTTTTTTTCTTTCACTTTCTTGAAATTTTTGTCACTTATTTGAGTGACAAATATCAGTTTTTAATAAAATGATGTGACATTATATGCCACTTGTTAATAAAAAGTGTCACTTAACTTTTAAAGAGTGACATTGTGTCATTTTTTAATAAAATAGTAACATTTAATTATTAAAAAGTGACGCATAATTTTAAACCGTGTTTTTTTACTTTCAAAACACATTTCATTGGACTTTTCAAAACATCCCCAATTTTAAGAATATTTTTATAAGTTGTCCAATGGAAAATTCCCAAGACCCAAATTTCTGGGCCATTTTTATTTAGGCCCGAGATTAAACTTTAGCCATAAGAAAGTTAAAATTTTATAAGTACGCAATCGATCATTAAATCCAAAAAATCTGAAAATAAAAGTACAACCATAGTTATAAACAAATATATGAATGATTATTAAAAATAAGGAGTGTAAAGAAGAGGGAATGAAGGATACCCAAATCTAGTTCGGAGTTTGGCTGGGGAGATTCTTGGTAAGGGGACTGAACATTGGCGGTTTTGAACTGAAAACAACACATTGCAAAAATACCAACGTTGTATTTGCCACGTCACATATAACATCTTCGTAATTCTCAGCAATCAAAGAGGATAAGTTCAAGTTCGACCGAGTCAACGCATTGACGCAGAACTCTATCACTTCAGAACATGCCGGATTCTTCCATTCACACCACAAATAAAATGCAATTTCATTTCCTAAAATTTTAATAGCAGTCGAAGAAATCGAATTGCACAATATGGATAGTTGTGTGTGGGAATGGAGTAAAGAGGTATGGATAATTGCATGGAGAAATGGAGAAGAATCGAGTGAGAAGAAGAAAAAGAAATGGCTTAAAAGATGCAGCGATGTCATACTTACCTATGAATGATGTCTAATGAACAGTAACTGACGTGAATAGTGAAAATCAACTTTCCTCTTTTATGATTGTAGGGATTTTTGACCTTATGAACATCTAAACCGTTCGTGCATTGGCGTGCCATGGAGGATCATGCAAGTGCTTGTGACCAAATCATCACTTGGTGTACACCCATGTAATGATAATGGCACACGTGCACATGAATTATGAATTGGGACAAGGGACATTTAGTACATTATCATGTTTATTTATAGATGTTTCTCTGTGTTGTTTGTTTGGGTCCGTTTCCTTAGAGGATTGTATTGCAAAAGGGGAACACAAAACTGAAGGCCCATCGGTTAATTGTCATGCCCTAAACCCACTTTTAATTTAAACATTTTTGGTAAAAAAAATTGATTTCTTCTCTTCAATAAAGTCCATATTTGTTAGTAGTAATCTTAACCCCCGTTTGGCCCCCATTATTTCCCATTAAATTATAATTCATTTTTTTTCTCTTTTTATCAACCACACATTCTCCAATAAAATAATATTACACGTAAATTCAAAAGTATTTCCTTTTTTTAACCACACATTCTCCAAAAAATTACTATTCTTCTCATTTTAATTTGAAATAATCGGGGCCAAACGTGGGCTTAATCCTAAAAGCACTTTGTTAGTGGGATCCTTGTAATGATCTTAAGGTCCCATCAAGAGTGGAGAAAATAAGTAAAATGTGTGTGAGAGCGCTTGTTGACAAGGGTTGGGACAATGAGTGTCACTTTGACATGAAAAGAGAGCCTTTCATTTATTCAAACGCTTTGACATGAGTTATCTCTATACTGTTTGCTTATGTCATGTTTAATATGCAGCAATTATATGTACGGTATTCATCAGTATTATAACAATATTACAACTTTATTTTCTTATTTACACGTTGTTTAGTTCTTGTTTATGCCTTTTTTTTTTTATCAAAATTTATTTTCAATCACATATTTTCTCATAGAATAATTTCATAAAATAATTTTACATGTAAATTCAATTTTTTTTATTATACTTTCTTCAAAAAATTAATATTTCAAAACAAATATCCCATAAAAAATGGGACTCAAATTGGAGTTTATATCATCTAATTCACATTGTTTTCAAACGTATCATTAATTCATAAATCCTTGTTCATTAATTCAAAGATGACATTAGTGCACTCCCCTGTTGAAAAGTTGTGGAATCCATGAAATATATAATTAAAATTGATTTTTGAATTTAACTTAATTAAAATCTGAGTTAAAATCTGAATTTTAATCACTACCAAATAGGGGCTATAAGTTAGTATAAACGAGTAATAAATAACTGTGTAATAGTTGCGAGTCTTACAAAGTTATACAGTTAAAATTAATTTATAAGGAAGTAAAGAAGAAACCCAAACAAAGAAATTGTATCAAGGAGATATATCTTAGATATTCTTACTTTGAGTTGTCATGGTGGAGTCAAATCACACAAAATTAAAGTAATTGTGAGTGTTGCTTTCATATTATCTTTTTCTACATGTTTTTGTACCCATAAAAGGACAAAACCCCAAGGGTCAACGTCCTTAGTGAATACAATTCACATGCAGACGAATTGTCTTCCAACCCTTTTTTGAACGTGGGCTGCTTTAGAAAAAAAAAATTAGGTATGGCCCCAATATGTGCAGTAATAATAAAAATATTTTTTTAATTCTTTTTCTCTCATTGGTTAGATTCTACTAGATTTTGTTGCTTATAAATAGCGGCGACAAAAAAGTTCGGAGGCTCGCACGGCTCGAACTCTACTCGAAAAAAGTCCGAGCCAAGCCCGGCTCGAGCTCGGTTGAACAGAGTCGAGGCTAGGGTCGAGCCCCATTTTGGGGCTTCGACCCGAGTCGAGGCTCGTGTCAATTAAAAAAAAAAAAATTTTAAATTTTGATTTCAAATTAAAGCTGCCCCTACCTACTACTAAAAAAAAAAAAGAGTTGTCTTAAAACAATACAATAGGATCCTCTTTTATAATAAAAAAAAAATTACAAAATTTTCAAATTAAAGCTGCTTGTTGTGCAGGCAGCGTGTAGCTGCCTGGACAATTAAATTGTAGCTGCCATAGCAGGCAACTACAAAGCTGCATGCATGCGCAGGCAATTACAAATTGTAGCTGCCTCACGGAGTCACAGGAGCTACAATTTGTAGCTGCCCCAAGGAGTGCACGCAAGTTGTTGCGTGCACGTTAATTTTTTTCAGGCAGTTGTCTTGTCATGATTTAAATTTTTATGTTAAATATAGTTAAAACAGATATATTTTTTGTCTATAAATACGGAAAAAATTTTACAAATCCATATCAATCTTTCGAATTTCTTTACGCAATATTCAATTTTAATATTGTTCTCTCAAATTTTTTACAAAATATTCAGTATTTTACTCTCTAATTTTCATTACTCTATTTTTCAATATTCTTTACTATAATACTTACACATGAATTTTACTAGTGATGAGATTAATCAGTTTAAAGGTAGTTCGAGTACTCCATTAGAATACGATACATCTCAAAATGTTCCAATTGATTTGGAGGATATCGAAGAGGAGGAAGTAGTCGAGGTTAAAAGGTCGAAAAAAGAGTCTGCGGATTGTTGGCAACATATGACTCGTAAAAAAGTTGGGGTTCAAAATGGAGTTGATATTTGGAAAGCATGTTGCAATTATTGTGGTAAGGAACTTAGTTGGAAGCCTAGTTCGAGCACATCGCATTTAAATAAACACATATTAAGAAGTTGTAAAGCGAAACCAGTCAGTCTTGATCCGAAACATACCGAACTAACATTTACAGGTTCCGATTCTACTCTTTCTATTTTTGTATATTCATAGGAAAGATTTCGTGAATGAATGGCTGCATACGTGACTGCAGCAGAGATGCCGCTAACGATGATCGAGTCAGTCCATTTTACTCGTCTTGTACAAAATTATCTTCAACCCAGGTATCATTCTTATCGTAGAAATACTTTTCGTTCCGATGCTATAAAATTATATAACATAAGAAAACAAATGGCTATTAAAAGTCTATAATCTTTTAATTCTGTTATATCATTTACCTCTTATTTATGGACCGATGTTAATAAAAAAAGGTTATATTGCTGCTACAGCTCATTACATTGATCACCTATGGATTATGCATAAAAGAATTATTGCATTCAAATGTGTAGAATATCCTTATAATGCGACTAACATATACATGGTTTTAAAAATAATAATACAAGAATATGGTATGCAAGAAATGGTTCGAAATTTTACTTTTGATAATGTTAGTGTAAACAAAGTTGTTGTCGAAATATTTATTAATGATTTGAACCCTACATTTTGAGGTTTATTTTTTCATCAACGTTTATATATGCCACATTATTAATTTGATTGTAAAAGATGGATTAGAACATATAAAATTACCGTCATATAAAATTAGGCAAGCAATTAATTTTATTACTATATCACTAGCAAGAAAGCAAGCATTTAACAGTTTATGTGTAGAGTATGGTTTAGAAGAGAAATAATTTGTCAATGATGTATCATATAGATGGAACTCTACATATCTTATGTTACACTCGTGTGAAAATTATGATAAAGTTATTTCGATGTTTTATAATGGTAGGCATATATATGGACCCGAACATAATTTGGAAGATTAGGAATTAAATCTTGCATTTGTCGTGAAAAAATTTTTAAAACTTTTTTTCGATACTACAAGGGAATGTAGTTCATTCTATGGAGTCAAAATTTCGTAAATATTGGGAAGAGATACCCTCTTTATTTTTATTAGATTCGGTGATGGACCCTCAACTTAATTTAACTGGCACAAAAGTTACTATAAAAAGAATTTCAAATTTCATGAATATACAATTATCACATGTGCATATAGAATCAATGTTATATGAAATGTATAACCATTACGCTGAAAAAGAAAGTCAGTGTAGTTCTACTTCCCAAAGTTCTTTTTCAAGAAACTCTTCAACAAATGCAGATAATATATGAAGTTATTTAGAGACCAATACTAGTGTTCCATCATTTAGTTCTAGTTCGTCAATATCTAGAGCAATATATGTCAGCAGTACAAATTTTGAAATTCCCTCCGAGTTAGCTAGGTATATGTGCGTGGACGTTCGTAATATGTTACAACCACAAGAATTAGAGGAATTTAGTCTTTTATCATAGTGGGCCGAGCTCAGTTTTTTTTGGCCGGGCTTGGCATGGCTTGGTTCGAGCTAAAAAAAGCTCGGTCCAAAAAAGTTCAAACTCGGCTGGAGCTTCTTTTCCTGACTCGAGCTCGGCTCGTTGACACTCCTATTTATAAATAGTCTCTATTCTTTAGGAATTAAGGTGAAAGAACATAATGCTTGACATATGTGTTGATCGATCCTTTATATTGCATATGGGTCCCGACCTGAATTAAAAAATGTCAACCTCACCCATGTGTGTGTGTTGGCATCCCTTATATCAAGTATTATATTTGTGTAGCAAAACTCATTCTTTAGTGAAGAAAGTCAACACCAGTCCAACAGTGTTGTTCATCATACATTAATTTTCTCCATTTAAAAAAAGGATGAACCGCATCCTTGGTGACCCCTACCTGTCCTGCCCTGTCCTGATGAATGAAGTAAATCGCAGGTTATGCCTCCAAAGGTACGGTGGAAGGCTGCTTGTACACTTGCACTTATCCAAGTGCCAAATTCATATTTCAGGATTCGAATCCTTGACGCAGCAACCTCGAGCAAAGTTGGAGTTTTTCCACATTCCACTTTTACCACTTAGAGATGTGACCTGGGGGCTTAATTTTCTCCCTTTAATTTGGATGGCATCTGGATATAGAATATAACAAACTTTTGGAATCCTAAGTGAAGCATTCGATCATTACTGATGATGATTCTATAGATGTGCAGAATTTATGAGGCAGTTAAGTGAGAGAGTTAGGTGAATTGAGCCTTAATTCAAGAAAGTTACTAAAAATATTTTTTTTTGTGAATTTAGACTAATTAATTGATTTGTGTATAAGATCTTTGATTAGAGAGAAATTAGTGAGACAAAATATATACAGAAAATTTAACAAAGAAATACATTAAATTTCAATATATGATTTTTTTTTTTTCAAAATCATATATTACCACACTCACCAATTTTTTTTTTTTTTTGTAGATTTTGCAACCTCTTAAGGCAAATATTCCAACACTATTTTCATTTACATATGAGGAATTTAAATACAGTGTAATTTCTTTTAAATTAATTACTTTTTGTGCATGATCATGGTACATCTGCAACCCTAATTATAAACTATAAATACGATGTCTTCATTCTCAATAAAATATATACAAGACTTACTTTTTACTCTATTTTATTTTCTGTTCTCCTCTACTGTACAAAATATATCACCTCGATATTTTAATAGTTTACTTCTACCCAAAAGAATCAATATTTGTAAAGTCTTCACATTCTTAAGTTGGTGTGAGTGAGGAAGATGAAAAAACTTTTTTTCTCTTTTATTTTTTTTCTTTTTAATTATTTTATGTTTGAAAATGTAGACTTATCAGTTTGTCATTTTTAAAAATGCTCAAATTATGGACAAGCACTTGACTTTTGATCATCTGGCAGATTTTCGAATGAAAACCGTTAGAGGTCCTTTAGGGGCACATTTATTGAAAAGTTTGTGATGTAACTACTATGGTTTAAAGGTTTGGGACTGCGCTACACAATTTTAAAAGGTTTTGAGACCTCTAATACATATTTTCCTGAAAAATTAATTAAAAATTATAAACAGTTTTTAGTTAGTGTTATTTAAAACACAAACAATTTAACAAATATCATTAATCAAAGAAAGTTTTGTCCGTAAATAAATAATGAAAAATAATAAAATTAAATACAAATTGAAAATATTGTTGACAACAAAATAAAAGTTAAAAAAATAATTAATAAGTCGGTTGTGAAAATATTATATGAAACAACAAATATATATTTTGACTTCGTGAGTTGAAATAAACATATATAGCAAGAATATTATTTTGTGCGTGACATCAACAACTGCTTCTGGACGTCGTCAGGACGACATTATTATCAATAACCATGCTAAAGGTATGCTAATAATAACCTACTGTATCACTGTCGATAATTTCGTTTGAATTACCAACATATACTCATTTCAAACAGAATCACCAATTGTCATATTGTCGAAGATTGAAGTATTAGTGTGATTCTCGATAATGTCACTACATTATCGATGACAATAATGGAAGGAAGTGTGTTAGCGATCATCGATAGTATTGCAATTGGCAATTCTATTTGAATCGCCAATAAATATAGATTTCAATCAATATCACTATTAATCGTACTGACAGCTTGTCGTTCATTAATTTGAAGCATCGTCTTTGATTCTTGACAACATTATATAACATTGTCGTTGATAATAGTTAACAAAGTTGTGTTGGTGATTTCACTTGAGTCGCCATCACATATTTATTTCAATTAGAATCACCAACCTATTAACAATGATGAATGATGGAATTTTCGATAGTAATTATTTTCTCCATTAATTTTTTATTATTGTTATCGAAAATTCTCTCTTGAACATCTTGCCTAAGTCCCTCAATTGCTTGAGCCACCTCTAATAATTATATGTAAACTTTTAACTACTTAGTCAATTGTGTTCGAGGCAAACCATTTCAATCTACCTAGGAATGCTACAATGGCTAACCTTTGGTCTATTCACTAAGTTTGACGAGCTATGCACCCATGGAGATTAGCATGTTTGCTAGAGATGCGCTACAGTGACAGGGTCGGTGACCGACCCAAAAACAGGGGGCCGAGGTGGCTTCATCTCGGCCCTTAATCTAATTTTCAACAGTAAAAATCAAGGATCGAGGTGGCGTCCTGTTTTCTGATCAGTCACCGACCCTGTCCGTTTAGGATTTTTGTGCTTGCTAGGCTTTACAAATCACCTTTACGGTTGGCCATGTGCCATTCAATAAAAAAAGTGTTTATAAGCTTAGCCAAACACAGTAATAGATAATTGACCTTGTTTACGTGAACTTTGCGAAGACTAATTAAACCAAAATCGCGTCTACTGACTTGATTGTTAAAACATTTTAGTCGAGAACACAGAGAATATAATATGATAGAATTCTGACTTATTAATCTCTATATCTTTTCATCATTTTCTTTTCCCATGAGTTGTAACATATAGGAAACTAAATCCTTGTTCGGTACAAATTAAAATCTGATTTTAATATCAAGTCAGAGTCAACAATTAATTTTAACCACATATTCCATGAGATCCACAACTTTTCAATCACATTCTATCAACTTTTATCAAAATCTACAACAAACTGGGGCTAAATTTTGAAGGGAAAATATAATTTATTTATATTAAATTTTTAATATTCCAATAAATAATATTTATCTATTTCAAGATATCAAAATTCATATATATTCATCCATTTCAAGACATAAATTCGTACAACGGACATATTATCCTACCAACTATTTGTCCAATGTTTGTACATGTGCACGTGTCCAAATTGCCACCAAACAAGCCTTAATCAAAATATTGCTATATAATATGTTATTACGAGGTGAATTAGAAAAATATCTACACTAGACGAATATTTTGACCAATCAAAAAATTATTCTGAAAATGACAAATATATCGTTACACGCAAAATTTATTGTTGTTGTAAATTTTAATTCATCCAATAGGAAGGCTTCTTTTTCCAACAATTTGTCGATCTTGTAATGCAAATCCCGGTGCCTGCGGGCATTAGAACCAATACAAGATCAAATGTTAAACCTTATTTCCTCTTACCTTCCTTGCACACTTGTTTATTGTAAGTATAAGCTACTTATAAGTAATTTAAACATGTTGATTAAAGCATTGTTAAGAGTAAGTGTTTGTGTGATTTAACAACGTTAAACAAATCTCTTTTTGACATTGTTTGGTATGACGTGTTTTACATGTTTTATTCAAAGGGATTTGACAAGATCAAACCTCAATACAATTAGTATCAAAATTTTTATGGAAACAAAAAAAAAAAATTATTTTATTTTTACATGATAAACTATGTAAGGACAACTTGGAGAATGGTCAAGTTGAGCGAATAGATCAGGACACACATAAACATACTTGGATGCCTCCTAACAAAGTTGATAATTCAAGACGAAACTCCAAGACTTA
Organism: Fraxinus americana; assembly: GCA_035079005.1. NCBI lineage: Eukaryota > Viridiplantae > Streptophyta > Magnoliopsida > Lamiales > Oleaceae > Fraxinus > Fraxinus americana. Next base: position 36,297,103 of record CM068713.1, on the reverse strand, counting down.
ATATGATAATCGAAAACCAAAAAGTTCAAATGAGCTATTTACTATACCTAAAGCTACACAAGTAATTGAATTTTGAAATTAGCGTTATCGTCGCAAGCTAAGGGTAAATATCATGGCGATTAAATATGAAAATCAATAATGAAGGTAGAAAGGTTAAACTATTCGTTTTAACAAGATTAACATTTTTAAGAAGTGATTCGAACAGGTTAATTTTGTCTATGGTCACTAAATAACTTTAGTGATCATTAGCGTAATTAAACCAACTCAAAACTTATTATTTCATAAGATGAATTGTAAAGCGGAGTGGCCAATATGTAGATTTGCCAAGGGCGAGGGCCCTAGGTCATGAGCCTTGCAAGCTACCAATGTGCTATGTTCCGAATTGAAAATAAGAAGTTCTAAAACTATTGTCGCAAGTTCTCAAATCCATACGATCTTTGACCTTGTAGACCTTTCTTTTTAGGGGTAGACAATACTTATGCGGATTAAAGGTTACAGTACGTAGACTATTGAATAAGTGTCACGATCGATGTTAAAAATGTAAATTATAAAAGAAAAAAGAAAAAATAAAATAATAATTTTTGAAGAACAAATTCAAACATAAGACGCGCAGCTGTATTTTTCTTCTTTTTCTTCTTTCTTAAATGTGGAATTTGGGCAGTTATTTATTTACATATATTTTGGGAAGCAACTAGTATCGAATGCCTGAAAGTGCAGAAAATCTGCCCATCTATTTACCGACAAAGTAACAAGGATCATGTTGACTGCCCTTCAAATGGAAGGCAAAACCCCAATACAATCTTTTTATTATTATATATACAAAACCCTTCTACCATTATTTTTTACTATTAAGCTATTTGTAAGTTAAGTTTGACATTCTTGTTGACAGATGAACGATGTGGAAAGATTGTGATGGTTGGATTGAATATGTAAGATGTAAAAGATTGTGTCGAATGTAAATTCAGTAAACTAGTTAAAAATAAATCAGGATGTGCATGTAGCAAAACTATATTTTTTAAGTATCATTTGCATCCATCATAATATCATATCTTGTTGAATTTTTTACTTGATTTTTTTTTTTTTTAACTTGATCTCACATTCAATAAAGTTATTTGTACAAAGTTGAGTTACAAAAGTTGGGTTACAAAGTGTTTTGGCAAATTCAGACCGTTGATTTCAAATGATTTAAAAATCTGTTTCTAAAATGATTGGTGTAGTTGTAATCAACTTTGTACATGTTGCATAACTCACATTTGGTCGATGAAAACTCTGATATTGCACTTATTTCATACATCGCGGTAAACATGATTTATTTCAGTTAAACTTTTAAAAGAACATGGAACTAATTATTATTTGATTTCTATTTTAGAAAATTGGCTGATTCTCTATGTACTTGTTTGGAAAAATTTAATTTATAATTTAAGTTAGTCAAACACACTTTTTATTTAATATTTTGCATCACATTTTGTAAGACCCACAACTTTAAATTACTTAAATTTTAACTTAAACGAATCAAATGCGCTCTAAAAAACTATTGGATATCATCATGTAATAAAAAGTAGAATTAACGAGAACTGTCATAATGTGTTTATAATCTTTTTGTGACTTAGGGTTTTAAAAATCATAGAACACAAATTATAACTTATAATTAGACGTAAATGCGAATTTTCAACCTTTACAAGTTTTAAGTGAACCTAGGTAAGACTCAGGCGTAAAAAAACGTTTTCTTATTTTTAATATTGTTTTTAATTTTTAATTGTTCTAAAAATCATTTAATAATTAAAATAATACATACCAAACATCTAAATTTATAAAATACTATATTTGTTTAAGAATTCCTATAATTAGTCAATTATACAATTTTTAAGTTTTTGAAATGCAAAAATTAGACTATTTTTCATAATTTCAATTTTCAGTTAGACAAGTTCTACTTAATAGAAATATTGGAACTTTATATATGCTTTAGGAGTTTTCAACAAAATAAGTCTCAAAATCATAATTATATAATGTAGATAATACTGTATTTAAATCTTATTTAACCCTTTATTAGATAAATTTATTTTTTTCTTTTGTACATATAAAGTCTTTTAAAAATTTGAAATTAAAGTCAAATAAAAGGTTTTTTTTAAAATTAAAAAAATTAATAAACTAAAGTTAAATAAATTTTTTTTTAAAAAAATAATAAAGAGATCATAGGATAGACGAAAGAGTGGAAGGAAAAAATCTAGTCGTTTAGAAATTGGAAAAAAAAAACCCCAAGTATGAAGCTAGGCGTTTTGCCTAAGTTTCGAGCCCAGGCGCTATTTAAGCGAGCTTTTTAAAATACTGATTGAAACTAAGGACTAGAATGAAATTAATGCTGCTATCTAAAGAATGAAGAAATTACTACTGAACGAGAGCACAGATAGGGGTGAGCCAAAGAGAAGTTGTTGCGAACGAGCATGTTGAAAAAAATTAAAAAGAACATGTGATAAATAAATGCATGTATTCAGTAAATCGCTATTCTTTTATTGTCGGGTAGCTCGCATTAAGATTTGTCGTTGTAATTGCTCGGGCGAGGTAGGCCATCTATAACAAAGCAGCACAGGCAACAGTGGTTGCCTATAAAATAAATCATTTGACTAAAAAAATTACTTAACTAGATATGAAAAAAAAAAAAAAAAGAGAGAGGAAATTTCACAAAATGTCCACTTTTTTGTGTCCATTTGCAAAAGGGTAATTATATTACCACCACAAAAATTACTTACTGTACCACATTATAATCACACCACAATTAAAATATATTTTCAATAAATACACCACAACAAATTTATAATTATATTCATAATCCAATAAAAACTAAAAATGAAAAAAAAAATTATTGTGGTGTACTTATTGTACCAATATTACTCCTCATTTTTCTAATCTACAATTTCATGAATTTTTCTAAATTTTAGGCTGCAATTGAGACTTCGAAATGCCTTACGTCTGGAAAACAAGGAATCTCTTTTCAACTGATATTGCTCCAATAAAAGCAGAGAAAGTGATTGCATTGTGTTTTGAGCATCTATCGTCAATCATCACTAGCTTGATTACTTGGATTATCTTTGCTGCAAACAATGCAAACTACGTTGCTTCAAGAGGAGAACTCATCAGACGTGTTTTTTACAAAGAGATCGATAACCATCATGAAGAAAAATTATTTTTATGTCAGATTTGTTGTTCTCGAATAGAGAAAATTCTGACTTCGAAACATTGCACAGTTGACTTCTCTAATGACAATGGGGCTCACTGCATAAATGGAAAAACAGATTTCGCCAACAATTGATATCGTTTGCACGATTGTCGAGGGGGAAAAATGAAAAATTAAGTTTTTGATTGTGGGGGAACAATAAATTATTTTATGTAATAAATATATTAAAACCCCATTTATGTAATTTTATTTAAGGTTATTTTAGTAAATAAAAATATACTTAAAATTGTGGTGTAACTAATAAACTTCGTAGTGGTAATATAATTACCCTTTGCAAAAATGTCCACCATTGCAAAAATGTCCATTTTGAAAGAATTTAGACCAAAATACCCTTGCTAACAATTTATAATTTCACATAAAGACAAAAATGTCCATTTTATTAAAAATTTTGTTGGCCAACAAAATTTTGACACATAACCCTAACTTATTTATTTCAAAGTACAATTGTCAAATCGTAATAAATGCAAATTTTCTCATTGACACAGAAATGTCGAGAACGACATTTCAAATGTAAATAAATGTCATGTTCAAAATGAAATATCATTCTAGACATTTAATATGGTGAGAAAAACATTTAAAATGTCGAGAACATTTAATATTGTGATTTGACATGTGTACTTTTGAAATATAAATAATGTTCAAATGTCGAGAACAACATTTAAAATGTCGAGAATATCATTTAAATGTAGCTTCTCATGGAAACTACTTATCGAAATTTGTGAAAAATTGGGAAAAAAAAAAACAAATTGCTTCATTTTTCCATTAAGGGCATGATGTACATTTTGGTACAAAACTCAAAATGGTGGACATTTTCAATTGACACCCAAAAAAGTGGACATTTTTTAAAATGCCCCAAAAAAAATAATTTTTTCAAGAGTACCTATATTCTTAACAAATTTATATCATGTATGAACCCCATTTTATTGTAGATTGATGAAGAATGTGTAGTTAAAATACAAGTAATTTTTTTGAATTTTCGTGTAATATTATTTTATTAAAAAATGTGTGATTTATAATAAAAAAGAGAAAAATATAATTTAAAAATAACGAATTATTAATATCAAATACAGAATTTCTACATGGATCCAATGATTCAGTGCATTGAATGCGCCATCTCGGCATATTCTCAGCTGTATATTTTTTTTTTGTCATTTGTCAGTTATTTACTATTTATTTTTAATTTTTTGAAAAAAAAATGATTTTTAAAATTTATAATAAGCCATCATTTGGTCAAAGCACAGTTAACAGGCTTTCTGCACACACGTATGATGGAAGGTAGCTCTTATTGATTAGCAAAGTCAAACGTAAGAATTAGCCATTTCATCACGAGTACAAGAATGTGTGCAAATGATGCACAATTTACATGTTTTACACAAACTCAATTAGTTTTTTTATATGCAAAAAAATTAAAAAAATAAATTTAAAAGAACTTTTTTTTCTATGTATTAGTTCAATTTTATTTTATTATTATTATTATTTTATTTTTTATTTTGAGTTTTTCATGACCCCGCCTCTGGTCAAGCTTAGAATTAACTCGATTCTTAAAGTGCGCATAAGCATAATAGATATAAGAAATGATATTTATAGCAAATTCAGCACAAACTTGTTGAAAAATACATAAAATTATATTAAACAATCAAATAGAGTGTTCACAAGATTAATACCATGCAAGGAAAACATGTTAAAGATGCAACACTAGACTAGAAGTAATATAGTTATATTTAGATGGCAATTTTGATTTTATTCCATTTCTCTTAATAGATGTAATAAAAAAAATTTACATGAATGAGTGAAAACTTAATTGATTAAAATTTAAAAGAATAAGCCATGCGTTTCTTAAAAAAAACCTGACACTAAAGAAGTTTTTAGCAAAAAGTAAGGTTTAAAGCAGGTTAAAGTGTTCCAACTTTTTGACAATTTAAACATGCAGGAAAATTATTAGATGCTTCTATTTATGAATATGCATCAAGCTTCATCATTGTATAGACCCATAAATTATTTCACATATATTTCTTCTTTAATCTTATTTTATTTTACTGATAAATTATGTTTAAACACTCATTGACGTCAATTTAAGCCCGAATACAGTTTTCGTGTCAAAACCCTGAAACGTACATATTTTTTTTATAAAGCTTGCTCCAAGCTTCATCAATGGAAAGACTATAGTCGATAAATTATGTCACGTATTCTTTTTATTTTTAAAACATATTTTATTCAATTGATAAATTTTGTTTGATAGTGCTTAAACACCCCTCGATGTTTGTTTAGGCCAGAATTCAGTTTTCGTGTCAAGACCCTGAAATGTACATAAATTTTTATGAAATGAGAAAGTGATATATTTTTTCAACATAGACATGGCATAAAATGAAAACCAGCATCATTTTCTTCCATTATTGTCTTGAAAGTAGAGAAATTTTGCTGGCAAGTGGAATCCAATATAAAGAAGACAATTTTCATTTGTTTAATATCCTAATTAAAATGCATTACTCCTCTTGTTGCATGTGGATTCTTCACTGTATGTGTGTGTGTGTGTGTGTGTGTTGTGCTTGCTTGTGAGACTATTTGTAAATGCTTTTCAACATCCCACGATGCTTCCACTCTATATTCAAACTCTTCTCCATTATCCTTATCTCTCAGCAATTCCACTCTTCAATTATATCTTCCATTAGTACTGTCTCCACTTCATCTCCAAGTCTTTTTCATCAAACCCATCTTTCCTAATTCAAGAAAAAAACACTTGTTAACCCATCTCGATCCAACAATTTCGTCTGCATTCCTTTTTACAGAAATCATGGCTCTTGAAACATGGTTGATCAAGGTGAAGAAAACAATATCACATAGTTTTGATTCTGTACGTGCCACCCCACATGTTACAAATAAGCCCATAATCAAGAAATCTAGTGTTGGAGTTTTGGCATTTGAGATTGCTAGTCTTATGTCGAAGCTCCTACACTTGTGGCAATCTCTCTCCGACAAGAATATGGCACGGATTCGAAGCGAATCAGTTTGGCTAGAAGGTGTTCGTAAAATTGTCTCAAACGATGATGCGTTTTTACTCGGCGTGGCGTGTGCTGAAATGGTGGGAAATCTGAAGCTGCTTGCTGATTCTGTATCCAGGATTAGCAAAAGGTGTGAGGATTCAACTCTTGGGGAATTTGATCGCTTGTTCGATGAATTCGCTAACACGGGACGTGATCCTCACAATTGGCTCCTCAGCTTGAAGGATATGGAGGCCAAGAACAAGAAAATGGATCGATATGTTACTGCAACAGCCACTCTCCACAAAGAAATGGACGAGCTTATAGTGCTAGAGAATGGATTGAAGAAATTATTGCGCAGTACTAAAGATCATGATGCAGCAATCAAAGAGCAGAAGATCATTGATTTGCAACAGAAACTTCTATGGCAAAGACAAGAAATCAAGTATCTAAAAGAAAAGTCTTTATGGTGTAGAAGTTTTGACACCGTTACATCATTGCTTGCTAGATCTGTTTTCACAATTCTTGCAAGGATCAAGCTCATTTTCGGGTTGGGACACAGATATCCAACTTCACTTCCTCGTAGTCTCTCGGCCTCAGCCACGGTCTATCCTTCAGAAAACCCGAATACATGCACCTTTGTATCTGGTCCATTGATGAAAGACCCCCCTCCACTCCAAGAAAATAAAAGTTCAAATCATGGGTTTTTCCAGTTGAACGCCATGATTCTCAAACCACCTTCAACTACGTTAGGGGCTGCAGCACTTGCATTATACTATTCAAATCTTATCGTTGTAATGGAAAAGATGATAAGATCACCCCAACTCGTTGGAGTTGATGCAAGAGATGATCTTTATTCAATGTTACCAAATAGTATTCGATTCGCATTAAGGGCTAGATTGAAAGGTGTTGGATTTTCAGCTAGTGATCCAGCTCTCGCTGCAGAATGGAGAGAAGCATTGCACAAGATACTGGGATGGCTATCACCATTGGCACACAACATGATCAAATGGCAAAGTGAAAGGAGCTTTGAACATCAAAATTTAGTGCCAAAAACAAATGTCCTTTTGCTACAAACTCTATATTTTGCAAATCAAGAAAAGACTGAAGCCGCCATTACTGAGTTGCTGGTAGGTCTCAATTATATTTGGAGGTTTGAAAGGGAAATGAACGCAAAGGTCTTATTTCAGTGCACCAACTTTAATGGATTCTTGAATTCTAATTAACCTTCGAACTTTATATTTTCTTTTCTTTTCTTTTCCATCCCCCCCTCTTAAATCACGCTTCTGATTTTGTTATTTATATCTTATGAAGGGTTTTTTGTACTGAACCCTTCTTCCAGATCTGTGCGGATAGTTTGGCCTCTATCCCCTTTCTGTATATTGTAAAATAATTGTTGTGAACGATAAGAGTGAAAAAAGAATCGAGGAACATTTGGATCCAGATATTGATTAAGATCATAAAGGATCCAGTTGAACATTAAATATGAGATTGGCAGCTGTGTTATGATTAGTAGTTGCCCATGCTTTTCTAATTTACTCATATTGTTTATTAGGTTAGTTGAATGGAAATTTTCGATGCCCTTCATCCTCCTATATATCATATGTGCTTAATTTTCATATAGAAGTTGGGACGAGAACCTTCACAACATAATTATAATATTGAATTTAATTATTGTATTTTTAATATCAAGTGGTGGGGTGCGGGGGTTCATTTTGCAGGGTTTGATGGTGGCCAGCCAAACATGCAAGTGAATAGAAAAACTGGGACAAAAAATTGAGTTGGTGTCATCTGCTGCCTTGTGATGGGCGCCGGAGATGATGCATGTGCGCATGAGTGCATGGGCCTCACAATGTATTGCTAAGATAATATGAAAATAGAAGCAAAAATAATCAAGAGGACACCTCTAAGGCACCTAATACTCAGGAAGAGTTTGTGGACATTGTTTTGTTCCAGAAACAATTTAGCATTAATTCATGAATATAGAAGGAGCTTTTATTGCACGTTTGAATTTTGGTTGACTACGTAAACAAGTATATGAAGGCCCGAGTAAATGAGCAAAGAAGCAAAAACACTCCCAGGGAACAAAGTTCTCTTTGGATAATGAGAATTTTTTTCATGGAGCTTATGGAATTTTTTTTATAGGGACGGAGCTAGAGTTAGAAAGAATCTAAATTTCATTTAACGTGGAGTGTTATACAATTAACACAAAACTATCCTTTATATTATTTAGAATTGCTGTCTTGACGCCCCCAGAACACATCTCCAAGTTGTAAAAGGGGAAGGTGGAAAAACTTCAACTTTGTTTAAGGTTGTCGCGTCAAGAGTTCGAATCCTGAAATATGGATTTGACCTTTGGGTAAGTGTAAGTGTACAAGCAGCCTTCCACCCTATACCCTTGGAGGCATAACCTGCGATTTACCTCTTTCACCAAGGCTCAGGGCAGGACAGGTGGGAGCCGCTAAGGATGCGATTCATCCCTTTAGAATTGCTGTCTCGACATGCTTCATTAATGTTGAATAGTTGAAAATTCAAAGTTAAAGTTTGAGTTAACTATATAAAACAATCTATTAACCTCAACAACATAATAGATCTTTTACTATTTACTTAAGAAAGAAAAAAAAATACACAATTAAAATAGCCACAAATTGTCAAATATGATAGATTAGTTATAAACTCATTAAGCTGACATGACAAAATTAGTGCACATTTGTTGTCTGATTACTAAACAACTAAGCATGAAGTAGAACTGATTTTCCTGAACTTTTGGCAAAAGTTCTGCCCTTAATTTCATTGACCATTGTCTCAATCAAACCCACCACCATTTGGACCATTAATCATCATCCCTGGCCATGCCCGAAGTCGTTACCTTAACCGCAAGGAGGGGGATGCCAAAGGCAAGGCTAGTGACTGGAGTGAAGTCGTAACAAGGTAGTCGTACTGGAAGGTGCGGCTGGATCACCTCCTTTTCAGGGAGAGCTAATGCTTGTTGGATATTTTGGTTTTGACACTGCTTCACACCTAAAACAAAAAAAAAAAAAAGGAGCTACATCTGAGTTAAACTTGGAGATGGAAGTCTTCTTTCGTTTCTCGACGTTGAAGTAAGACGGAGCTCAGGGTTAGAAGTTTACTTAGGTAAAGGATATAACATTTTGATCTTGCTTCTCTGACTTGTGCTTTCGTCTTTGTAGGATTATTTTGATACTTTCGGTTAATTAGTCTAATTAGTGTCGAATGATGTGGGATTATGGGCTGGACATGAAAAAATATATGGGCTAGAATTTTGGGGCCAAGAAGACTAACAAAGCACGGAGAATAATTATGAGCCCAAAGGCTGCATTGGACTACACCCTAGGTCAGCCATAACCAAGCTATGTTATGAAATAGTTGTTTCCTAGCTCTCCGTCTGTCCTGATGTTGAGGCAAGCCGACTACCCCCTACATTTGGGTAATTTCGATTGTCTTACTAATTCTCTTCTCGGAACAAGAAAGAAAGCACGACATCGTTATGAACATAAAGTCCTAAGCTATGGAATCCCAAAAAGAGCTGACCCAACTTAAATGAAACATGATAGCTTCTTTATGGCCTAACATGGGTCGAGTGGAGTGCATAAGTCAAGCATAGACATAGAATAAGACAAGTTGCTAAAGTCATTCCTCCTTTCCTAATCCTTAAGGAAGGGATACTCTATGACAGACACTCTTGCTCCCTGCTATCCTCTCAATTGGTTAGTCAGTAGTAGAATAGATTGCCTGGCAAAGGAAGCCCTTGCTTTCTTGTAAACCCAACAACACACTTTGTCGGCTTATGATGCAATACAAAAAGAAGAAAATTTCATGGAGAAGTGATGTTGGCATTGTAATTTTTCGAAGTGTCGAATTTTGGGTGGAAAAAGTACGTTCGACTTTTCTCAGCCAAATTTCATCTTCTAGGGCTCCGAAAATGTTTTTTTCTATTTTATTGATAATTTAGTTTAGTTTAATTAAACTATGATTTTAATTATGGTTAGAATTATTATCTTTAGTTCTCATCATTATCTAGAATTATTTGTCATCTATTATTTAGAAGTTTAGTCTTTATCCAAAATTTAAAAATTGCTTTAAATATGAGTTGTAAACATTATGACAGTTAATCAATTTTGATTATAATAAAAATTCATGTGAAGTTTTTCTATCAAGTATTGTCTTTTTTTTTTTTTTTTTTTTAAGTATTCGTGAGTGAATTAACAAGTTTGAATTTTCTTTTGAATTTTTTTCTTTCATATAAGCTTTTACTACGTTAGCTTATAAGAAAATTCTATAAGCACTACCCAAACATGCTCAATATTAGACTTAGAATAATTATAGTTAATCAACACGTAATTTATCTTCTATTAATATGAACAATACTAGAACGGTTTAGGCCTTTGTCAAGTAAATAGAAAACTAAAAATTGAGACAAGTGTAGTGTACATTTTTAAGATTCATCAAATAAAATTTGCTTCTAAATTGACATGATCTAGCATAGGGGTGACAATGGGAATAGGTTGCCTTCTTATCAGATTGACGCTAGAGCTGGAGCCATGGACGAATAGTTCCATCAAGAGTCCATGGACCGCACCATGCTCGACAAGTAAAGCTCATGGGAAAGCTTGTAATCCGTCATATTTTTCTAATTTTCTTATTTAGTAAAGTTCAATTTCCTTATTCTTATCTCGCATTTAACTTTTCTGTTGACATCGAAAATAGCTCCGACACGTGGCCAACAGAATAAGTCTTCGTGTCAGCTCTTCCCTGCACATGTAGCACGCCGTTAGTCACCCGTGGCCTTTCCCGAAGGGATGGAGAGCGGACGCGAGCACTCCAACGGTCTACTCAGTTTACAGTTTAACCGGAAAAGATTCGCCGGCGGTAGAACACTCGCCTGGAAGTAGTTGATAAAGTGTATAGTGATAAAATTGCCAATATTTAAGGGAGAAGATAATACTCAAGTTTTCAATATAGTAGGAGAAAATATTGATTCGAATCCTTCTTCTGATACAAGGAGGAGATATTTATACTAAGGATGGGAAGAGGAGAGTCGTTGGATGAGGAGACACGTGTCACCAGATCCTCAGGGCTCATCCCATTCTAGGTCTCAATTCGTCTCTCCATAGGTTGGGTGTAATTGAATATCTCGACAGTGTAGCAGTTCCCTTTCTGCATCATATCTTCTAGTGCTTCCCCTTCCAAATCCAAATCTTCCTCTACCAGAATTATTTCTCACAAATCCTCTACCATAACCACCTCTTCTTCTGTTGTCTCTTCTGTAATCTGTTGCATTGACTGACATTGCACTATTTTCATTAGTCTCTGGAAATATGTTATGCACCTCTCGTTGTTTTTCAACTCTTAATATCATAGAATAAGCTTTGTTCACAGAAGGGAGAGGATCCATAACCAGTATCTGATTTCTCATATGGTCAAATGTGTCATTTAGTCCCATTAAAAACTGAATCAACCGATTAAAAGCAGTCATGTCTGTGACTTCTTTTGATACATTGCAGGTGCAAGTAGGCATTGGCATTAAACAGGTGAGTTCATCCCAAAGTTTCTTCAGCTTAGTATAGTATTTCTCAACCGTTAAAGCACATTGTGATATGCTACTTATCTCTCTTTGCAATTGATAAAGCATTGGTCCATTGCATTCTCCATATCTTTCCTTTAGTTCCAACCATAGATCTCTAGCTGACTTAGTGTAAATAAATGCTTCAACAATATCCTTTGCAATTGAGTTCAGCAACCATGACCTAACCATGCAATCGACTCTAATCCATTGTTCCAATTTCGAAGGATTCTCAACGGCTGGTTTATCACAGCTTCCATCGATAAATCCCAATTTTAACTTCGCACCCAAGGCTATAACGACTGATCTACTCCAACTGAGATAGTTTCCACCTGTTAATACCGAAGTAACTAAGATCATACCAGGATGATCTGAATTTTGGAGATCCAACGGATCTCTATTTGAATATTCTTTTCCCGTTTCTACATCTCCAGTTTCTGACGCCAGTAGATTCTGTGGTGCCATATAGTCTACAATTGATGATTTATTTTGTAATCAGGTTCCAGAATTATCTGTCTCTGATACCATGTGCAAAATCAAGCTGTAACACTGAAGATTATTTATTCAATTATTACTCGAAAATCAGTAAAACAGAAATGGAGGATTGCATCTATTTATAGATGCCATAGCTCCATATTGTCCAATCAGGGAAAGACAACAAAGCAAGAGGAAAAGAAAATGAATAACAGACTAACAAATGGTGTTTACTAAAACATGAAATCAGAAACACGACTACAAGCTAAAGTCTATTGCCCGGCTGGTTCGGTTCATCTTGGCAATGATCCGGTTCTTTCTCCTTTACTTTCTTCAAAATGTAATTTTGAGAGTTTTCATTTTGTTATAGATTTATTGGTTAGTGAATTGATATGTGAATATAACGATGTGAGTCCATGTATTTCCTATTGCCATGCTGCTCTTTTTCATGGATTCTTCTAGCCATTCAAAGTTTTCCAGTTTTGTCAATAGTGTAACATGAGGCCATTCAGAAAATTGTGTGTCTAGTCCAGTCCACAACTTTACCAATAAAGCAGGTGCCAGAAGCTAGTTCTCTTTAACCTTATTAAGAGACAAAATCTTAAACATTTTGTTGCACTGAGTAGCTATACTCGCAAAGGAAGGTAAGTCAAAGCAGTTGAGAACAATCAAGGCCCCTTTGTTAAGCCTTTCACAAGTGAACACAGGGTTGTCGTGTCTATGTTCTTTTGTTTCAAGTGATAGTATTGTGCATCTTTTACATGACTAAAGGTCCTTGGGGTACTTTTCAGTGGAACACCTTTCATTTCTAAGGACATATTAAGCAGTTTCTTACCTATGCATTTTCCAACTTCGATTTTATTTTACTTTTTGTTTCATAATGACTTCATATTAACTTATGAAAGCCGAGACAGATTACTCTTTGACTCTTTAGGGATTTCTACACTTCTAATAATTGATTCTCTGCAGGAGCAAGTAGTCACATACTTCAAAATAGTGCAAAAACGAAAACCAAGTCAGCTACTAAACTATGCCAATCAAGGAGTTCAACCCTAATGAGACCTACAGCTAGTCATTTGGCAAAACAAAATAAATTGGATGATATGTGTTCGAGCTGTGTCTGTACAAGGTAACTATTGCTTGACTGGCCTTATTTTGCAGCTATACAGTAAATGTTTTTCTTCATACTCTTTTTTAGAACTTCTTTTCCGTATTTATCATTTCTTTTTCCTTGATTTTCAGGTTCCAAAAAAAACCATCAAGGTTGAGGAAAAAATCACCCAGAGTCCTCCCAGATTTAATAATCCTGCAACCAAGAGACAAAAACTTGAGATTGGTTATTTGCGGAAGGTACATTGGATCAAAGGCTCATATTTTGTGCCATAGACATTTAAATGTTTTGACCAACTTGACTTCTCATGCATTTTATACTGACGTTAGATCACTCCTAGAAAAGGAAGTATTAACCATTTTACGTAAAAGCTTTAACCGTTAGAGATGGCACATATATATCATTTAAATCTAGTTTTCAGCACTCCCCGTCCCCTCACATGTAGGCGGGAATATATTTTCCCATCAAAGATTGTCAAATGCATAATTTTAATAAATGTGTGGCAACGACACTTGAACTCAGGTCTTTGCGTGGCTTTGATACCATGTATATTGTTTATATTGAAGGTTGCTAGGTATACTTAGATATAATGCTTAGTTTTTAAATGTATTCTTGGCTGAAAAGAGGAAAAATATTACCCAATTGTTAATGTCAATCTGATCCTTTACCAAACTCCTAAAATTTGATTTTAAATCAACCAGGTTGCTCATTTGAAGCATCAGAGTTTTCTCTTCCACAAGTTAACAAAGAAGGTACCAAATTTTTTACAGTACGAACTGTGTTATAGGTAGAGGTGAATAAGAATTATATACCCACTACAGAAAGCTGACTACTATAAAAATTTTGCCTACTTTTTGATACATAAAAAATTGTTTTGTCTTCTCTGCTAATGAAACTAATTGTGTTCATTCTGAGTAAAAGGTTACTGTTCCTAAAGAACCAGAACTGGAAACATTGCTACGAGCACAAAAGCGGAGGTACATTCAATTTTTTTAAAACAAATTTATGTATTCTTTCATCCTGGTAGAAATTCCGAACATGACTGACGAATATAGTGTATGATCTTAATTTTCAGGTCCAAAAATAGTTCTGAGTCAAGTGAACACGAGAAACCCAAAGCACCCACCTTTAGAGCACGCCAGTCCAATAGAAAAGTTGGTATTTGCTGTAATTGAACATGCTTTTCTAAAATGTGACCAGGCGGTGCACAGCTTGTGAATGATCATTTGATTAACAAGATTTTTTTCGTGCTTTCTGTAGATTCTGCAGACTCCTTCGTTATACTTGCACCAACCTAAAAAGAAGACGGAGTTTCAAGTAAATAATGCTTGTTTACCACTATCCTTTAACGATCTGAATAGAATATTCAATTTGAAATCTGAAAATTCTCCTCTCATAATTCCAAATCGCATTGTCCCTTTAATCAATGTTCATTAGGAGTTTCACTTGAAGACCACGAAGAGGGCAACCCAACATGTATCTGCTAATGTAAGTTATTGACAACTTGCTTTTGTATAATATTATCATTCTTACAACATAAGTTGTTCATCCAACTTTGTAGATGCTTTATATTGGATCTTTGGAGTGTCTTACCGATTGGATCAGTTGGTTTTTTCGGCAAAATAAGTGTCAACTAGCTCCAAATATGCAGGTACCAAGTTCACATAAAGTTGCTTCTCGTTTACGAAGTGGTGGATCAGACTCAAAGAGGTCAGCATCTTTACATTTCTATGTGTAACGATTAGGTTCAAATAATCAGCCACTTTCAATCAACAAAACAGAAATAAAAATGCATAAATCAACAAGAAAAAACAAGTAAAGAACACGAGATGTTTTGCCCTAAGGCAAGAGGTTCAGAACCGGAGTTCCTAATCCCCTTTTGAGTTTCCACCAACCGGAAGAAATCACTATATTAACCGGAACCAAAAAACCGTTCACAAATTACACCAAGACACTCAGACGAAATCACCCAAGATTACATCAAATGAAAGCCCTTAAACTGATCGAACAGCAATCCACTCAAGGATACAACAATAGCCCTTTACAAATCACTCGAGATCTATACAAGAGATTACACATTAATAAGCTTTCAAATTTCAAAGTGCAGAAGAACGGTGAGGATGAAAAATGAACAGAGAGAACACAGAGAGTTTGAGAGAGTTTGAGAGAGTATGAGAGAATGAAAAGCCACCCATCAAAAATCAAACCTTAGGTGTAAAAATTAGAAGTCCCCAGAAGGTCGGCCAATCCAACGGCTCATGGGACGACACTTGGCGACATCTCAGCCATCAATCCTTAAGAAAAACGCATCAGTTAAAAAACACGATTTCAACTGGATGAAAAACAGAAGCCACCAAATAATTCAAGTAATAATAACAGTCCAGCCCAACAAAAATCGGCCCAACACAATAATCCAATCAGCAAAAGCAATCATCATTGTTCCAATTCTTTACAACCTCCACCTTGGTACAATGATCCTAGTTTCATCTATAGTGATTTCTCCATCATGACATCATTTGCTCTTATTCCTGATACACAAATTAGCAAATGTTAATGTTTAGTTGGTTTAAACCGTCCAAAAACTTATTTAAAGGCAGCACTTTTGTACCAACATCAGCAAGATTAAAATAAGTAGAAATGTTTTCAAGTTTTACAACACCTTGAGAGATAGCATCTCTAATAAAATGGAATTTCACATCAATATGTTTTGATCTATTATGTAAAACAAAATTTCTACTCAAATAAATGGCAGATTGGCTATCAGAATACAAAACAACCTTTTTAACAAAATCAAATTCATTTAAGAGTCCTTTTGGCCAAATTCCCTCTTTTATAGCATCTGTTGCAGCTATATATTCAACTTCAGTTGAAGATAATGCAACAATTTTTTGTAGTTGTGATTTCCAACTTATGCAAGAAATACACAAAGTATATATATAGGCAGAATTGGATGTCCTATTGTCTCTATCACCAGTATTGTCAGAATCAGTGTAACCCCTAGATAACACCTTCAGATTGTTTCTTATACTGAATTCCCAAGTTACAAGTTCCCTTAATGTATCTAAGAAGCCATTTCATAGCTTCCCAATAAGCTTCACCTGGATTTGACATGTATCTACTCAATACACTTATTGAATGCCAAATCTGGTCTAGAACAAACCATTAGATACATAATAGACCCAACTACATTAGAATATGTCACTCTTGCCATTCTTTTGAACTCATCTTCAAATTTGGGACATTGATCATTTGAAAGTTTAAAATGATTTGCTAAAGGTAAACTCATACTTTTAGCATCAAACTGAGAAAATTTTTCCAATAATTTCAAAACATAAGATTTTTGACAGAGACTAAGTGTGCCTTCCCTTTTATTCCTTTTAATTTCAATATCCAAAATTTTTCTAATAGAACCTAAGCCTTTCATTTCAAATTCAGATTTCAATTTGTTTTTAATTAACTCTATTTCTTTTATGTAATGACTAGCCAAGAGCATATCATCAACATAAAGAAGAAGATAGAGTGAATTTTCACCACCACTTCATTTGCAATAAAGACATGTATCAAAATTACTCATTTTAAAACCAAGTCCAAGCACAAAAGTATCAAACCTCTTGTACCATTATCTTAAAACTTATTTTAAACCATATAAGGACTTTTTAAGAAGGCATACTAAGTCAGAGTTTTTGTTTACTTCAAAACCTTTTGGTTGTTCCATGTAAATAGTTTCATCAAGATCTCCATTTAAAAATGCAGTTTTAACATCTAATTTATTCAATTCCCAGTTAAACTGAGCTGCTAAAGTAATATTGCTCTAACAATTGTAAATTTTACAACTGGAGAAAAGATTTTATTCCATCTTTTGAGTAAAGCCTTTAGCAACTCAGTTTAACAGCTCATTTTGTTCTCCCATTTTTATTTTAAAGATCTATTTACATTCAACAACCCTTTTTATGGGTTTTTTTAGTCAAAATCCATATTTTATTCTTTTTAAGAGATTCAATTTCATCTTGCATTGCTTCAAGCCAATGCTTGGAATCTTTGCTACTCATAGCTTCATTAAACCTCACAGATGGTCTCACTTGTCTTCTTTGCCTATTTCGAGCAAGTTGATAATCATCTAAAGATTGATTTGTTTCCAAATTAGCTTCAGATTGTTCAGATTTTTCATTACTATGAGTTTCAACATCATCTCCAGTCTGAACATTAGGAGGTTGATTATCAACCTCAACTTGCTACAACTCTCTTTCAGTCTCTCTCTCTCTACACTCTCAGTCTGACTTAAAGGTTCAGTGCTATTAACCTTTTTCAAACAAGGTAGATCATTTTCATTAAACACAACATTTCTACTTATAATGATCTTATATCCTTTGGTTTCCCTTATCGACAGTTTATATCCTTTTACCCCATCACCATAACCCAAGAATACACACTTAAGTGCTCTTGAATCCAATTTCTCTTCAGATTGATGTGCAAAGGCTGCACACCCAAAAACTTTTAAATTGCTAAAGTCAACATGTTTTTCATTCCACATTTCTTCAGGAGTTTTAAAATGTATAGCACTAGCGAGACTTCTAAACTAGCAGTTTTTGCAGCTTCCTCCTAAAATAGCTTGGGAAGACCTGAACTTAAAAGCATGCATCTAACTTTTTCAAGTATAGTTCTATTCATTCTTTTAGTCAAACCATTTTATTGTGGAGTGTGTGTCACAGTTCTGTGTTTCAATATACTATGCAATTAGCACAACTCATCAAACTCATAATTACAAAATTCAAGGCCATTATCAATTCTTAGCAATTTAATCCTTTTATCAATTGGTTTTCAATCAAAGTTCTCCAATATTTAAAAGTAACAAAAGTATCAGACTTAGATTTTAAAAGAAAAATCCAATTTTTTCTAGAAAAATCATCAATAACCAACAAAAAATATTTAAAATCTGGATGTATAGGCATAGAAGCTGGTCTCCACAGATCAGCATGCGAGTATTCAAGTATTGATATAGATTTATGTATTCCAGACAAAAATGGTAATCTATTATGCTTTTCTAGAATGCAATAATCACAAAAACTGAGTTTTTCAATGTTCTTTTTTCCAAATGCCCTTGTTTTTTTAAAATATGCAAACCTTTATCACTAGTATGACACAATCTCTTGTGCCATATTTGTGACTTATCATTTTGAACATAGATTGTTGCTGAAGTGGGGTCAAAAAGTTTTGAGTTTGCAGAAATGTAAAGATCATGTCTTTTGGGAGCTTCAACAATCAAGTAAGAGTCCCTCAAGATTTTAATGTATCCCTTATTAATCATAATGTCATAGTTTAGGTCATTTAAAAAACATAAAGAGATCAAATTTCTTTGAAGGTTAGGAACATACCTAGTCTTCTCCAAGACTAGTTGATTATTATCTTTTACTCTTAAGGTGATAGTTCATATTCTCTTAACTTGACATGTTATATGATTACCCATTAAAACTTGACCACCATTTACATTTTCAAAATCAGTAAACCATTATTTATTAGGACACAAGTGAAAAGTACAACCAGAGTTGAGAATCCATTCTTGACTAGGTTGATAAGTTACAACAACATAAACTTCATCAATATTAGCCTCATTGTTGCAGGCTAAAGCTGCATCATCTTCAATTTTAGACTTGTTTCTATTATCACTAAGTCTTTTAGGACAATCTTTGATAAAATGACTTTCCTCTTGACAGTAAAAACACTTTTTACCTTTAATTTTCATTTTATCTTTCTGATTTCATTTCTTCTTGTGTCCTAATTTCTTATTGAAGTTACTATTCCTGGGATTAAACTTAGACTTCACCATTAGATTCATAATACTAACAAATTCTTTCCTTTCAGATTTCAACTCTAACTCCTTAGTTCTTAAGGCATTAATGATCACATCAGTAGTTAGAGTTTCCCTACCATATTCAATTGTACTTTTAACATCTTTATATTTATCACCAATTGAATTTAATAAAACCATAGCTAGTTGTCCACTTGAGAGTTTCTCATCACAGTTGGCTAGGTCACGGGATAATCTGTTGAATCTATCAATGTTAGTTTCAAGGTCAAGAGATGTGTCCAGTTTAAAACCAAAAAACCGTTTCAGCAGATAAACCTTATTAGGTATGGTTTTATTCAAATAAGTGGTTTCTAATTTTTTTCACAATTCAACAGTAGTCTTTGTTTTTCCAACTTTTCTAAGCACATTGTCAGACAAATGCAGAAATATAGAACTTCATGCAGTTTCCTCTTGTTCGGTAACTTTACTTGATTCAAGATCAGTTGACCATGACTTATCAATGGCTTTTGCTCATTTTTGTTGAAGTAAAAAAGCTTTCATTTTCTAGCACTAGAGACTAAAGTCTCCTTTACTATTAAAAACTTCTAGTTCAAATTTTGAAAAAAGCATAATCAAAAAATTTGAATGAAGAATTAATGTATGCAGATCAGGTAGAGCACACCAGAAGTATATACAACAAGTAATAATCCAGATATCAACACTCAAGAGACAGAACTGAATTATACAGAGACTATAGAGTTGTATAAACAATGTTCAGAATTTCACAGAGCTAATTCCAGATAAGATTGTTACAGAACACGTCTTAAAACACAAGAGCAAGTACAAATTATCACAGTTTGCAATATACAATATTAAAGAACATGTGCAGAAGCTTTGTATGAAGGTCCTTGACTCGAAATCAAGACAATCCTCAGATTCCAGACAACTCTTAGGATTTCTGGACAAATGAATTGCCAAGAAAAGTCTCGGAGCCAAGTTTTTTAAAAAACATTTTACAAGAACCTTTAAAGTATAAGCAAAAATTTGTACATCAAACGCAAAACTGGAACGAACTCACCAAATCCCTTTTATTAGGGTTTCGGGAAATAAAATGAACAAACTAAATCAAGAGTCAAGCTTTAAGATTTGCACAGATTGGAGCCAAGAACCACCGTATGAATGCTATGATACCACTGTAACGATTATGTTCAAATAATTGGCAACTTTCAATCAACAAAACAGAAATAAAACTGCACAAATCAACAAGAAAAAACAAGTAAAGAACACGGGATTTTTCGCCCTAAAGCAAGAGGTTCAGAACTGGAGTTCCTAATCCCCTTTTGAGCTTCCTCCAACCGGAAGAAATCGCTATATTAATCGGAACCAAAAAACCGTTCACAAATTACACAAAGGCACTCAGACGAAATTGCCCAAGATTACATCAAATGAAAGCCCTCAAACTAATAGAACAACAATCCACTCAAGGATAAAACAATAGCCCATTACAAAACACTCAAGATCTATACAAGAGACTACACATTAAAGGGCTTTCAAAGTTTAGAGTGTAGAAGAACGGTGATGATGAAAAACGAACAGAGAGAACACAAAGAGTTCGAGAGAGTATGAGAGAATGAAAAGCCACCCATCAAAAATCAAACCCTAGGTGTAAAAATTAGAAGTCTCCAGAAAGTCGGCCTATCCAACGGCTCATATGGCGACACTTGGCAACATCTCAGCCATCCATCCTTAAGAAAAACACATTAGTTAAAAAACACGATTTCAACCGGATGAAAAACAAAAGCCACCAAATAATCTAAGTAATAATAACAGTCCAGCCCAACAGAAACTGACCCAACACAATAATCCAATCAGCAAAAGCAATCATCATTGTGCCAATTCTTCACACTAAGTTATATTTGAAGGGAGTGTACTTCAATTATATTCTCGTATAGTCTTCCTCTTAAGCCGCCTTTCTCTCTTCCATGATGCAGTTAAGCATTCCAACCAGCATCTTTTAGCATTTTTCCAAATGTTCATTTAGAATAACCCTTTTAAGGAAGAAAGAATGTAGGTGCATGAATTTTGCATCTTCGCTAATTTTGAGCTGTCTCTACTACACTACGACTTTTTACTATACGGTTTCTTAGTTTTTATAGCCAGTGGACTAATATAGGTATTCTAACATGGTTAACTGTTTTTCAACCAAACTCTAGGGATACATTGAAGCCTGAGAAACGTGGCACTTCGCTTAATTCTAAATCTCAAAAGGTGGGTAGTCTCTGGCTTTGGATGTTTAATATTATTTCTGTTTCTGTTCTTGCACTTACTATACAACTACATTGTCTCTCCAGGTGTTTCCAAGTATGCCAGATGATGATTTCATTCAAGACATTAAACAGGACGTGAGGACCCTAACAGTTAATTCGAAAGTATATTTAAGTTTCTGAATTATTCATCGAAGAATGAATCTCATTATGGAGTTTCTCTGATTCTATATCTTAAATCAAGATTCGTGTTGACTTTCCTCAGGAATTCAAGATTGATTCTGATAATAGTCTCTCACAGATTCCACCAATGGAGTTGTTCAATAAGGTAGAAGTTCAAGTACAATTACTTGATCCATTTATTTCGGAGTTATATGCAAGTGAACATTGTTTTTGTGTTTATTATCACTCAACAATATTTTTTCTCCTCAAATTTTCAGCTTTCCCTGCGGTCAGATATTGAAACCAATGAAGTATCTCAGCCAAAGAAGCAAGTGTTGAATAAGGTGAGTCTGACAATGCTGTGGTCGGAAGATTATTGTTACTGTAAACGACTTGGCTATAATTCTTAGCATGTTTAATGCAGGGTTTGGAGGGATTCAGGAGAATGTCCCTGGTTCTTTCCAACCTGAATTCTGGGTAAGAAATTACGTTTTAATTCAAAGTTTAAATGACTGTTTAATACGGAAAACATTGAGCATTTCACTTAAAATGCAGAAATGTCATGCGAAGCCAAATCAACGCGGAGGTCAGATGAGAGTACCAGAAACTGAAGGATGGTCCAAAAAAGGGGTAGCATTGAAGTTATGAATTGACAAAGGATCTAAAAGCAAAATGGAAGCCTTTTGATCTTTAGAATAATTTTTATTTCTCAAATATTGTTTAATATTGTAATTAAGCCCCTGTTTGGTATAGATTAAAAATCTCTAAGTCAAAGTTAATAATTAATTTTAACCACACATTTCATCAACTTTGATCAAAATCTACACCAAATGAGGCTGAAGTTGATGTGTCTAGCGTTGGAAAAAAGAGAGAAGAAAACTGAATTTCACTTTTTGAATTTAACATCAATATTGAACTGTCACAGACACTTGGGTATCAGCTGAAATCTTACGAATATAGCCTGTCCTTTCTTTGTAGAGCATCAGAGGCTGTTGAATATTCTGGAAATGTGAAGCTTCTTCAGTACTCAGGTCCCTTTACACTGAAATGTATTCTTGTCTATCTTTGGAGGAAATTTCTTAAGACACTATTCTACAAGATGCAGAAGCAAAACAGGCCCCTTAGTAATGTCAAATAGGTTTTTAGGTTTCATATTTTACGTACATTTTTGTCTTGTTTGAATTATTTATTTGTATATTCAAATGCAACTGATAAAGTAGAGATGCAATAGTTGAGTGTAAATTGTTTCATAGAATTCATTTATATATCCTTTTTTTTTTCGTACTGTATCATTAGAGGTCACATGTTCTACAATGCTTCCAGAAAGTAAGAATTCTGAGTAAAAGATTAATTTTCACTACAATTAAAGTGTTACAATATGGCCTATATTTATACAAGAAACTCTATGCTTACAAATATATACAAAAAAGGAATATTCCTATTAACAGTAATGTGCAACCCGTTGGCAGACAACATCCCTGATGATCAGCTGCTATTTTCATTCCACTCAATTTGTTATGCAATACCGGTAACTTGTTATGCAATACCGGTAGCATCACGTTGGCTGTATAATTTCAACTCCCCCTCTCAAGCTGGAGTGTGTTTCAATTACTCCAAGTTTGTCTCTTAGAAATAAGAATCTAGAATGAGCAAGGGGCTTTGTCAGCAAATCTGCTGTCTGATCAGACGATGGTATATAGTTGATCCGCAATTCTCCTTTCAGAACCTTGTCACGAACAAAATGAACATCAAGTTCAATATGTTTGGTACGTGCATGATACACCGGGTTAGAGGCTAGAGCACTAGCACTTAGGTTGTCACACCAAATTATAGGAACTGTCTTCTGTGACTCTTTCAATTCCAGCATTAACGATTGGATCCATGTGATTTCAGATGCACTATGGGCTAGTGCACGATATTCAGCTTCTGTGCTTGATCTCGCAACAACTTGCTGTTTCTTTGAGCACCAAGACACTAAGCTATCTCCCAAATATACACAATAACCTGCTGTGGACCTTCTATCATCTGGGCATGATGCCCAGTCTGAGCCTGTGAATGTATTCATGTCAAGTCTGTCACTTTTGTAGATAGCGAGGCCGTAATTTAATGTTCCTTTCAGATACCTGAATATCCTCTTTAATGTTTTCCAGTGTGCATCTGTAGGCGCTTGAAGATATTGGCTCATTCTGTTGACAGAGTAGGTAATATCAGGTCTAGTGTGAGTTAGATAAAGAAGACCACCGATTGCACTTCTGTACAGAGTTGGATTCTCCATGATTTGTCCATCATTTTTTGATATTGGCTTACCAACTGCCATTGGTGTTAGGCTTGGTTTAAGGTGTTCATAGCAGAATTTTCTGAGCAGATATTTGGTGTATCTTGTTTGGGTTAGGTAAATTCCAGCTTCATCTCTGTTGACCTCCATTCCCAAGAATTTACTGAGCTTTCCTAGATCCTTGAGAGCAAACCTCGCATTTAACTTGTCAATGATTTCTTGTAGTCTTTGATTGTTATTCCCAGTCAAGATTATATCATCCACATATATCAGCATATAAACTACATCTTCATTATCAGCCAGGTAGAAGAGTGAGTTATCAGCTTTAGACTGATTGAAGTTCCATGTTAACAGGGTGCTTTTCAACTTTTCATGCCACGCCCTTGGAGCCTGCTTCAGACCGTAAAGTGCCTTCTCTAACTTGCACACAAAATTTGGAGTTCTTTTGTTCACAAAACCTTGTGGTTGATGCATATAAAATGTCTCATTCAATTTTCCATTCAGAAAGGCGTTGTTAACATCTATTTGTCTGATATCCCAGTCTTTAGAAACAGCAAGGGTTAGAATGATTTTTAGAGTAGATGCCTTGAGGACAGGACTGAAAGTTTCACCATAATCCACTCCAGCAGTTTGAAGAAACCCCTTGGCTACCAATCTAGCTTTGTGTCTCTGTACTTTTCCTTCAGTGTCATATTTCAGTTTAAACACCCATTTACTGCCTATTATCTTCATTCCAGCTTCAGGAGGCACTAGTATCCATGTCTTGTTTTCCATTAAGGCATTGTACTCATCTTGCATTGCCTTCTTCCACTTGCTATTCTGTAATGCATTTTCAACATCAGAAGGTTCAGTTTTAGCTGCCTTGTCTTGTGTTTGACTTGTGTAGGCCTTTGGTTTGAAAATTTCGGCTTTGCTTCTAGTAACCATATGGTGCCTAGCTATCTCTGTTGCACATTGGTTCTGATGATTCAGATGATCTCTGATATCTCCTCCTACAGATTCACCTAGATTGGTGATATTACCCAGTTTGTCTGTTTGTTCACTTTGCTCCACTTCATCATCATTTATATCTTCTTCTAACTCATGTTCCTCAGCAGGACTTGTCTCTGTTTCAGGAAGATCTGCTATAGGTGATGCTTCAGGATTGGCTATATTCTGAGATATTATCTTGTGACTAGGGTCAAGATTAAAAGGTAGTAGACTCAGGGAACTTTCAAAGGTTTCAGGGTGAGATGACTTGTTCAGGAAACCAGTTTTAAAAGGAAACATTATTTCATTGAAGACAACATGTCTGGAGACATAGATTCTACCACTGGAACTCAGGCACTTATATCCCTTCTGCGTGTCACCATAGCCTAGAAATACACATCTTTGAGTATGGAAACTGAATTTATGCTTTTGGTAGGGTCTAAGACACGGATAACAGGCACAACCAAAGGTTTTAAGGAGTCTGTAATCAAAATTTCTTGCATACAGCATTTGAAATGGTGACTTGTGGTTAAGTACTGGAGTTGGTAGTCTGTTGATTAGATAGGTGGCTGATTTGAATGATTCCCACCAATAGTGTAGAGGCATTTTTGCTTGAGCCAACAGAGTTAGCCCTGTTTCTGTAATATGTCTGTGTTTTCGCTCAGCTCTACCGTTTTGTACTGAGGTGTAAGGGCAGGTGTGTCTAAGTTCAATTCCGTAATCGATGCAATTTTGTTGAAGTTTCTAAACTCTCCTCCCCAGTCAGATTGTACTGCCTTAATCCTTTTTTCAAACATGTTTTCTACCAGGGTTTTGAATTGGGTGAAGATATTTAGTGCCTCTGATTTATGTTTCATAGGATATATCCATGTGAACCTACTATGGTCATCGAGAAAGATGATATAATACCTGTATCCAGAGGTAGAAACCACAGGTGCTGGTCCCCAGACGTCTGTGTGAACTAAGTCTAGGAGGTTTGATGCATGTGAAGTGGATGAATTGAATGGTAGTGCACGAGATTTACCAAATTGGCAAGATTCACAGAAAAACGGAATTTCATTAACTTGAGTTGACTCATTACAGGACTTTAGCACTTGACTCAATACATGGTTTGAAGGGTGGCCTAATCTCCTATGCCACAGATCAACTTCTGTATCTGCTACCCTTTTGTTTGACTCAGCACACTTAGACATCACTGTGAGACAGTTGGGATTATTTATGCGGTGTGAATTTTTGGCTGTGAGTTCAGATTTGGGGCTTGGTGATCTCAGTTGATATAGTTCATCCTTAAGCACTCCCTCCAGCAGCATCTCCTTGGTTTGCAAGTCCTTAACAACACAGCAGTTAGAGTAAAATTCCATGTAGACATTGTTATCATTTGTAAGTTGTGAAACACTCATTAAGTTTTTCTTTATTGCAGGTACGTGTAGTAGTTTATTGAGTGCAAGAGGTCTATCATTTAATGAGGGAATATCTCCCCTGCCAATATGTGAGATATGTAAAGAGCTTCCGTTACCAACTAAAAGTTTCTCCTTACCGTTATATTTCTTAGCCATAGTCAGTTTACCTTGGTCTGCTGTTACATGGTTGATTGCACCTAAATCTGCAAACCATGTTTGGTCATCAAGGACTCCAGGTGAAGCCACAAATGCAGTAGGATTCGAGCCACCACTCTGATGACTGGGGTTGATTGGTCTGCTACCCATGTATCTGTCGTCATATCTGTTGAAACACCAACTTGCTGAGTGGTTACCCAGTCTACAGATCTGGCAAGGTCCCTTGTTTTCAGGTTGTCTGACTATCCTTCTTCTTCCTCTTGGCCTTCATCTGAAGTTCATAGATCTGCCATTGTTAATTCCTCTAACTGATCTGCTATTTCCTTGTCCTGATCTTTGAGCGAGCTGCACACTTGATTGACTTATATTGAAAGACGAAAAACTATTTCTAACTTGATTCAGATAATCAAGCCTGCTTTCGAAGGTCATTAGCACTGATGATAGTTCGTACCACGATATGCTTTCTCTGCCATTTATCTGTACAACAATAGGTGTGTACTCTTCATCCAAACCTGATAGGACTTGGGTTACAAGATCACTGTGATCTATTTTCTTCCCAGCTACTTGAAGATTGTCAGTTAGCTGTTTGATAGAAGTGAGATATTGATCCATGGTCATGGAGCCTTTTCTTATTCTCTGCAGCTCTCCAGTAAGAAAGACTATTCTGGATTTGTTGAGAATGCCATAGCATTCTTCGACTGCAGTCCATAAGGCATTTGAGCTGGTGCATCCCATCACCCTCATTGCCACTTCTGGAGTCATTGAGGAGTATAACCAGCCCAACAACAGTTGATCAGCTGAGTTCCATTTGTGGTATTCAGTGTTCTGAACCATTTCCACTGCTTCTCCTCCGCTGACTGTGGTTTGTGTTGTTAGAAATTCTGGTGGGTAGGCTTTCGTGCCAAGCAGATAACCCTCGAGATTATGTCCTTTAATCACTGGCATAATCATGTTTTTCCAGAGTAGATAGTTGTTTCTATCTAGTTTAATGGGTGGAGTTTGAGTAAGATTAATCCCAAACTGTGAGAATTGATTTGTGCCAACTTGGTTGGAGGTAGTGAAGCTAGGAGCAGATTGATTGCTTGTATCGACATTAGCCATTTTAGCTCTGATACCAAGTAAGAATTCTGAGTAAAAGATTAATTTTCACTACAATTAAAGTGTTACAATATGGCCTATATTTATACAAGAAACTCTATGCTTACAAATATATACAAAAAAGGAATATTCCTATTAACAGTAATGTGTAACCCGTTGGCAGACAACATCCCTGATGATCAGCTGCTATTTTCATTCCACTCAATTTGTTATGCAATACCAGTAACTTGTTATGCAATACCAGCAGCATCACGTTGGCTGTATAATTTCAACTCAGAAGATTAACGGGAAAACAAAATAACGTCACAATTTCTTTCACAAATCGCAGACAAGAGATCGGTCCATGATATCAGGGACACACAAAAATCAAAATTTTTGTCACGCACATGTATCAATTATCTTTAGAATTGCAGAATAAGATCTTATTTTGAAGTCATGTGCTGTCATAACCTGTCACTTGCGATCACAGCTGGTAAAGTGTTGCGATCACATGGCTATGGTCAGGGGTAACAAGCCTTGACCAACCCTCCTCAATGATCATTGGTCGGTGAGGAAGAAATTCTCACTGTCATCCTCACCGATGATGCGTAGGTCAGGGTGAAATTCTATTCTAAACTTGATTTTGGATGGTGAGGATTTCTTCCTCATTGATGCCTCACCGACGTGTCGGTCTACTCTAAACTTCACAAAATTATACTACAAAGTCATAAATTTATTTTGAGTTTGATATCCCCCAATATATGTTCATTATTTGGTCTATCACATTTTTTTCTTGTGATTACATGCCGCTCTTTCTATCTTGAAATTTGTGTTTTCTGCCTATGATACTTGTGTACATATACAAATAAATATATTCAATCATGCTATATGTATATCATGGTTGACAACAAATTTGACACTCTTCTATATAACGGCAATCTACGTCATTAATTTTAAACACATCTATCGAATCACAGCCTAGATTCCTTCCACCTAGGGGGATGTCATCCTTGGTGACAATCAATGATTTACATCTAGCTTAATTCTTATATATCACCCTAAGCCATTTATTTGAACCTTGGAACTTGGAAGTAGGACAAATTTAGGACAAGTATGAGAAACATAGCCCCTGTATGACAACCATTCTTTCAAAATTCTTTTTTCTCATACTTATTTCAACCACACATTCTCATAATAAAATATTCTTCACGTAAACTCAAAATTGATCCCTACTTTTTAACTACACATTTTTCAAAAATTTACTATTCAAAAACTCATTCTTTTTAAACGAAATTCTGTCAAACGGGGCATCACTGCAAAGTGATATGATTAGAACTATGAAAATTTGGATTGGCTCTATTGCATTTGTGATACTATATTGAGTGTCAGGGTTTTAAATTTTGCATAAATTTGATGATAGAAAATTGTTGGAGGAAAATTATTTTTCTTTTTGTAGCGTTTAATATGGTCTCTTGAATTAACTCTACATATTTTCAATATAAAAACAATCTTAGCAATATAATTTAAATAAGTGTCAATTTATTTACGAAAACTGCAAACGCTTGTATTATATTGATTAGTTACAGACCAAAGATCTTGAGTGTCCATGATATCATCCAAAGGTAAGCTTTTTTTATTTCATGTATTTTGTAGTATTTTTCTACTTCAATTAGGACTAGTTTAAACCCTATATCAGGGCTTATGCAATGTAATTCACACAATTTTAATAATGAAATAAAGATATTTTCTCTTTATTAAATTCTTGTTCCATCTATCTAATTATTTTCCCTGTTAGCAACTTCATACGACTTGGCAGCAGAAATGATGAGGATTAAATGAGTGATAAGGAGACTACAAAATCTTGGAGTGATTCTTGGGATCAACAAATTCAAACCAAAGGATAGTCCAACGGGATGAGGAGATCTAGCAAGAACTAACAACACATTTTTGAAAAATAATGTAATAAATTAAATTCAAATCCAAGTGCATTGATATAATCTATCAAATAATAGAGTCCTACAAAAATGCAAAGTTATGGATTTGTTATCTATTTGATAGTTGTTATCTATTTTTTGGATAAACATTAGTCACAAAATAGTGAAGAGTTATTAATCTTATTTTATTATAAATTGGAACCAATGTGACTAGGTGCTCATTGCCCATGACCATCATTCAATAAAGTTATAAACATTCTTTTATTCATTTTTTTGCTTCTTTTTCCTATTTTCTTCGCTCCCTCCTATGTCCTCCCTCTTCTTCTCTTTTCCCCTCCTCTTCTGTCTAATTGTTTGATTGCATCCTATGTTACTTATGGTATAATAAGTATTTCAATACGAGGTTGCTCTATATTGAGCAAATAATCCTCTTAACTAGGCTACTTAATTTTCTCTTATTGCATTCGTGTCTACTATGCTCGTTGTATCACTGTGTAGATTAGATGCATTGTAACAGGTGATCTAGGGATGGCAAAAAAATTTGTTCAACCCGATACCCGTGGGGTCCCGCCCCCGAATGGGACGGAGATTGCCCGCCTAATCTGTTCAACCCAATACCCGTGTGTATTTCAATTTTGAAGACATAGTTAGCTAGATAGTTAGAAATGAAGGATTTGGGTTCTCTACGATATTTCTTGGGTATTGAGCTAGCCTGATCACTTAGAGGTTGTCTTCTTTCTCAGTCGAAATATGTTGCAAATATTCTTGAGCGGGTTAGACTTACTGATAATAAGACTGTTAATACTCCAATTGAGGTTAATGCAAAGTATTCTTCTTCTGATGGTTTACCTTTATCAGATTCTACTTTATACCGTACTATTGTTGGGAGTTTGGTATATCTCATTATTACTCTTCCAGATATTGCATATGTTGTTCATGTTGCTAGTCAGTTTGTTGCTTCTCCTACTACAGTTCATTGGGCAGCTATTCTTCGTATTTTGCGGTATCTTTGGGGTACAGTCTTTCAAAGTCTTTTACTTCCATCCACATCTTCCTTGGAGTTACGTGCATACTCTGATGCTAATCATGGCAGTGATCCCACAGCTCACAAGTCTGTTACTGATTTCTGTATCTTTTTGGGTAATTCTCTTATTTCTTGAAAGAGCAAGAAAAATTTATTGTCTCTCAATCTTCAACCGAAGCAGAATATCATGCTATGACATCTACTACCAAAGAGGTTGTTTGGTTACGTTGGTTACTTATAGAAATGTGAGTTTTTCCTTCCCATCCCACTCATATGTATTGTGATAACCAAAATTCTATTCAAATTGCTCACAACTCGATTTTTCATGAACGAACTAAGTACATTGAGATCGATTGTCACAACTGCATTATGTAGAATCAATGAAACCATATCCTCCTATTCTTTTTCTTTATTTCTTTAGATTGTCTAACACAATCAACATGTTTTAACCCCCAATAAACATAAAAGATGCCCACATTTTCTGCTCATAGATATATAACTATAGAAAGGGATGTAATAGCCGCGAGTTTTGTTGATCTGGGAATTTGTAATAATATCTGTAGGAGATATTATACCGATAATGTGCATATTATATTCATGAAGAACATGACGTTAATATGCGTGAAATCGAAACATCATTCGACTAACCGAAATCTGATTTGAGAAGATAAAATGGCGATTTACAGACTTCGAATATAATAATATGAATTCTTCACTTCTCAATGTGAGTGAACGCATGTTGTTCTTCAATTCAAACCCTTCAATAAAACACATAAATAAATTAACTATATTCTGAAATCAAGCATAAATAAAATCAGAAACGAGAAAGATGAAATGTAAGTGATGCAATTGGTCGAGGCAAGTGTTTGACACTTTGTCCTTAAGATGAATTTGCCCCGCATCAGTGCTAACGATTTTCCGACAATCATTTCCTAAGATACAACAACTACGTCAAGCCATAGGAGCACTCCAAATGATTTAGACCAACGAACTCAAACGGAGTTCCCTCTCTACCATAACCATGATTTTGATGCAAGAAATAATCATTTCTATAAAGTGTTTTATACAAAACTAAAGCAAAACATGAAATGATATGAAACTATCAATTGAATTGTTTCTTGTTTCTTCTTGTTGTTGTTATGATCCAAACATATAGGGAATCCATATATATAATAGTTGGAAAGGCTTGTCAAAAGATACAATCATACCAAGAGACACATCTCTTGAATATACATAATTATTGGAAGTTACTCATACCAAAAGTCATGATCTCCAAAGGTCATGATATTCCATATGAAAAGACACATCTTTTCATCTACATCATCTCTAGAATATTCCACAATATTCTACACAATTTTCCAATAATTTCAAGTATTAAGTGGTTTAAGTTTGGCTTAATTTCTCATTCACCAAATAGGGAATTTCCACTTAAATCATTTCAATTGGTCACAACCAATTTCCAATACAAAATTCCAACAATCCCCCACATGAATGAAAATTAATGCAAATGACTATGCAGACACTAGTAGAGAGAGGGCAGAAAAAACACTGCATCAGAGAAGGTAGCTTCTGGCCTTGAACCTCCCTTAGTGAAATACTATCGGACTTACTGGCTAATTGGTGAACTTGATGTCTTGAACCATTCAGCCGTTGGTTTACAGCCAAGACAACTGTACTCACACAATGTCTTTCCTAAACCGTTCATGGTTCTCACGGTTGTGTCCATTTTGGCCATGGATCACTCTTGGTTTCATAAGTGTTTAGAGAATTTTAGCCTCGAACAATTCTCATTGAAGCGGCCCCACTTCACACTTATATAGGCGACCTCCTATTAAGAGTATTCTGCCATACTCCATTTAACTGAATCAAGCTATAGGAATCATTAAAAGAATATCTTAACCTTCAATCATTTAGCAGAAAGCACTTTAATTATCATAGGAATGAGTAGGAATAATTTCCTAAGTGCTTCATGGAATCTTCATAACTTAGTTGTCCCTTTGAACCAAGATCTTGGGATCTCCAGTCAACAAGGTAGGGTTACCATTATAAAGACTCTTACGTCGTAGGCTTTAATCTCATTCCTTTCGATATGCAGTATTCTTGATCTCTCGGTAAATCTCTTAAAGGTACCACGAATTTACACCATTGAGATCGACTGCTTAACGGTATTATGTCTACGTCTAGACTTACCATTACATGTGACTTAGTATCTCATCAAATATAGCTAGCCAACGATCAATTGATTTAATAGATACAACATGTCACCATCAAGAAATCCTCTCATGAAGCTACATGCTTCTAACTAGCTTTATCTAAAACTTTATAAATTCCAAACAACAATGTTAGAGAATTTCTATCACGCACTACACTAGTCAATCACTTTTCACTAGTGGATTTCAGAAACATGTATTCAATACCATTATTGAAATATTACAATGCATTTCAATTTTATGAATATTTTTCAAATATTTCAATTGATCTTGCATATCCAAACAAAAGTCGTAATTGTCTTTTATCCACTTTAGACTTAGTGTATATCATCCTTATAATTAATATAAGGATTTTCACATTTTCACCTTCATAGATATATTTCCATGATTATAAGGTATAGAAAATTGTAACTTTTAAATATAAGTTATCCCCACAATTCCTCAATTAGGAATGCATGTGCAACTAGTAATGTTGAATTCACAAATCTTGAACTTTTCATATAAGTTCGCAAGCATTGATGTTAACCCCCACATTTTTGGGTTACACTTGAACTTAGAGTTCATCAACTCTGTTGTAGTTCAATTCATTTATCGAATAGATAATGTCCATATCAAATGCTTCGTAAAGTTTAAGTACTTTCAAAATAGTGGTCGTCAATCTACAATTTATTTCAATTGAAATAGTATACAATGTACTTCAATCCAACTATCTTCAATTTGATCATCCAAATTAAATTAAAGTCATCACATAGACCAACAATGCTCTCAAAACATATACCAATTTACTTGGTTCCACTATTGAAATCGAATTCAACAATGAAGAAGACTAAACATCTTGATTCACAAGAATTGCAACTTCTCCAACATTTCACAAGATAGTATTATTTCATGTTAAATAATGCTTATTCACCATGTTCAAATTTAATGAACGAATAATCCATTGGTTCGATATTTGTGTTCTCAAAAGACACAACCCAACGAGAGGACACACCTCTTCGAATAAATCTCTGTGAAGAGATACACCAATTGAAAATTAATCATTTTCAAGAGTTTTGATTTCTCATATGATATGATCCTAGATTATTCCATAAATTTTTCCACCACGTGATTAGGCGGCTTAATACCCATTGTGACAAGATCATATATTGTCATGCTAGAATGCAACCATAATTTGCATAGATTCAACTCAATTAATTTCATCAAATTATTTGAGGCTATCAAAATTAGTGTAATTTCAACATGAAATTTAACCAACTAATTTACCATATTCCGATCAAAAGAATATTTATGAAAGTTCATATACTTTTTTCACATAAATCTAACACTTTAGATTTCTCCCATAGCTATATGCTTAGCAATTCATGTTATAGAGAATAACTTGAATAGACACAATTTTCTACACTAGAAATTGGTCACCAGTATCTTTCTATCATGATAATTCAATCAGAGATTCTTGCAAAAACGATGGCATGTACAGTTAGACACAAATTCATACAACAACATAATAGTTTCTCAATTTGTGGCATGAATAAAGCAGATAAATATCCAACAATGATTCGGCAAACAGAATTTTAATCATAAGGAACACTTATGCCCATTCATATATGCAAGTCATAAACTGCCTTTTATATGGAAAGACACAATCTTTCAATTACCGTAACATGCATACATACATTATTTCATGCACCATCTGATGAAATAATATTTATGCAGAATTTAATTATCATGCATCTACTGCAGATTTAAATACAACAGTTTTAAACATGAAGAAACACAATGGTTGGCACATTAAATTCATAACTTCCACATGCAACTGATATCACAAATCAGTTTACAAATTGAGACCAAAGTAACTATCAAAACCAAATGTTCAATCCATTTCATAAATATAAAATCAGATTTTAGATAATAGACGCCACTTAATGGACTTTGAATTAAATAGAAACAATTTTCTATGAGAGTGCCTAATGGCATTCATTCACGAGTCGAGACATGGTATGAACAAATAAATAAAGCGACAAATCTCATGATTTCTTTCCAAACAGGAATTAAAGTATACAACCATTGGTAATCATTATATATTCCAGATTCAAAATGCAAGTATATTCCTTAAATACAACATGCATACCGGCAATGAGAAATCCCACATAAGTTGTCTATCTAACATGCACAATTAAACAAAATTCATCTTAAGATTGTAGGAGATATTATACCGATAATGTGCATATTATATTCATCAAGAGCACGCCGTTAATATGCGTGAAATCGAAACATCATTCGACTTACCGAAATCTGATTTGAGAAGATAAAATGGCGATTTACAGACTTCGAATATAATAATATGAATTCTTCACTTCCCAATATGAGTGAACGCATGTTGTTCTTCAATTCAAACCCTTCAATAAAACACATAAATAAATTAACCATATTCTGAAATCAAGCATAAATAAAATCAGAAATGAGAAAGATGAAATGTAAGTGATGCAATTGGTCGAGGCAAGTGTTTGACACTTTGTCCTTAAGATGAATTTGACCCACATCGGTGCTAACGATTTTTCGGCAATCATTTCCTAAGATACAACGACTACGTCAAGCCATATGAGCACTCCAAATGACTTTGACCAACGAACTCGAACGGAGTTCCCTCTCTACCATAACCATGATTTTGATGCAAGAAATAATTACTTCTATAAAGTGTTTTGTGCAGCAAAACATGAAATGATATGAAACTATCAATTGAATTGTTTCTTGTTTCTTCTTGTTGTTGTTGTGATCCAAACATATGGGGAATATATATATATAATAGTTGGAAAGACTTGTCAAAAGACACAATCATACCAAGAGACACATCTCTTGAATATACATAATTATTGGAAGTTACTCATACCAAAAGTCATGATCTCCAAAGGTCGTGATATTCCATATGAAAATACACATCTTTTCATCTACATCATCTCTAGAATATTCCACAATATTCTACACAATTTTCCAATAATTTCAAGTATTAAGTGGTTTAAGTTTGGCTTAATTTCTCATTCACCAAACAGGGAATTTCCACTTAAATCATTTCAATTGGTCACAACCAATTTTCAATACAAAATTCCAACAATATCAAATTCAGTAGTTTTACTGTTGAAAAAGCATTTTCCATGGGCCAGAAAACTCTATTGAGAGATGGTAGATTAAGATGTTGTTTCTCGTTCATCAAAAATGTCAATTCTTTATGATAAAATGTTCATGCAAGTCACCTTATTTCTAATATTTTGTTGTGTTTCATTTATTTTATATTAATTGGTAATGTCTCGGTAGTGTCATGGATTCCGAAGTCTTATTATGGGTTCAGGTTTTGGAGGTCTGGGACTTTTCCTCTATGTCACGGAGGCCATGTGAAGCACAATAAGGCTAAAGGAGATAACGTTGGACCTCTGCTCCTCAAGAAGCAGTAAAATAACTTTTACACCCTCTCACGTGTGTGTGGGGCCCATCAGAATAAAAAATGAAATCCCCCCCACCCTGTAAGTGTTATGCCCTAGGTCCAATCAACTTTGGATATAAACACTTTGAATATATATAATCAATGCATATGTATGGCAATATCTATTATTTAATTGAATTAATATTCTAATAAATTAAATAATAGAATCCGTAGATTCAAGTTTTGGTGATTTGTTAATCACAAGGAGTTGTGATTGTGATATACAAATTACATATGACTGAATCTTAAATCGTCCGTGGTCGAAGTAATAACGAGATACGGATATCATTATTACGGATAGACTATCGCGTGTGGTATTTTTACTTGTGAAGTAAGTAGCTGATCTCACAAGCTAAAGTGTGGTGACACTTGAATGAACACGTGGATGTTTTGTTATAGAACAAAACATTGGAGACCTGCTGAGAGATTCCACATGGATAACTATTTGAGTGTTAGTGGTTAATCTCTAACGTTCGGTAGTGGAATTGGTCATTTGACTTGAGGTCATCATGGTACCTTATATGACGACAGTCATACTTTGGTGGTGTTGGACGTTGCTCTGCCAAGGGTCGCTAATACAACATCGTTCGGGTATGTCAAGAATCATATGAAGGTTGTGAATGACTAATAGAGGATTCGTCACTCTTAGATAGTAAGAGATTATGATCTACATTTTATCCAGTTAAGTTGATAATGAAATCCTTGGCCAAGGTGAACTCATAAGTCTGAAAAGAGTTTTCGACGTACATTGACTTAACAGTGGGATAAAAGATATGATCGATAATTGAGATTGACACATATCCATATTTCATAATTGATCGGATCATATTGACGAAAGGATTATAGTTTCACGGTAAACGAACAAGTTTGGTTTTGTCATACTACGTAATATTTCCCGTCACATGTATTGCCCTGACACATTGCTAGATGTCAATCTGGGACAACGAAAGTGAATTAGTGATAAATTAAAAGGGGCGTTTTAATTTATCGATTTTGATTAGATCAAAATAATAATTCACGTCGTTAGGCATCGTGATCGGGAATCTAATGGGTCACACACAAAAGAGAATCAGAAGAATGAGATTTACCAATTAATTAATTGACAAGTGTTGGATAATTAATTAATTGAGTTGTTTATTAATAGGCCCGAATTAATTAATTGGATTAATTAATTCATGGACCATATTTAATTAATTTGATTAATTAAATATTGGATCGGGTTAAGTTTGACGATGGGCCGAGCCCATTTGGATTTATATTAATAGGCTACTAGGGTTTGAAAACAGTATGAAATTTTTCATTATTCTTGCTAGCACAAGAAAAGAAAATCCTAGCCGCCATTCTTGTTCTCCGTGTGGATCACCATTGGAGGCTGGACAATTGAACAACTTGGATTGCAGATCGTGATCATTGGAGTTCAAGAAAAACAAAAGAGCTTGTGGAATTCATTAAATGTATCATTCTCATCACAGTTTCTATCTAAACACATTGCAGATCCTCGTTTGGGAATTGAAAATTGTTTTATTTCTACTGTGCATGTTAAGTAAATTCCCAACACACCCCACCCCAGGGCCCCGTATTGTGAGTATGTGTGAAACCACTCATCCCCTTCTTTCTACAAGTGTAGCAAAGTTAGATTGATTTAACTTAAAATTGCAGTGATTGGGACAATATGTCCTTGTTGAGTGATAAAGAAAAAAATCAAACGATTGACAAGGCAATATCAACTACATTGATTGATTTTGATTTCGCATTTAATTAATGCCAAAATTTGGTTATGGAATGTCCTATAGATCACTGGATGAGAGAATCTTAGCCCCTGTTTAATAATTTGTTTGATATTAGTTATAAACAGATTGCTTCAAGACTTTGTCATTTTGTCCCACTATATTTCTCACTTCAGCGAATATATTTTGCTTTTACATGAAATGCAAACTTTTCAATTAAAATAACATATGGGATAGGAAACGCATATGGAATAGGGTGACAATCGGGTTGAGCCACTCATCGGTTCGATCTATGAACGGCTCAAACTCTTATAGAAATGAGTGGAGCTCAAATATTTTTTTGAGGAAATTACAAAAAATGTCAAATTTTGGCTTTACCATTTACAAAATTGTCACTTTTTAAAAGTGACAATTTTTGCAAACAAAAAGTGAAAGTGACAATTTTTGTTGGAGTTTCAAATTTAGTGACATTTTTGAAAATTCCCCTTAAAAATATTAGAGAGAACAATTCAAAGAAGGTTGTTTTTAGTAATTATCAAGGCCGGCGCCAGCAGCAAGATTTTGAAATTTGAAGCATGACAATAAGTCAGAAATTGAGCCAATGATGGCAATGTAGGCTTTGTCGTCATGGGCGCAAACTTGAAGAACCCACCAACACGCAATTATTTGTGAAATAAAACAAAAGCTAATAGTTGACAATGAGATTGCACTTGCAAATGCCAGTTGGGTAGCGGTGACGGTCTACCTTTTATAGCTGTATGTCTTCATTAGTGAGGGTGGTTCGGTTCTTGAATGAGTTGGGATCTATTCGTGTCCACAACTTGGACTCCGGTCAATCATCTCATGTAATTAATGAGTGGAGTGAAGCCATCCATGAACCGAGCAATCGACTTGCAAGTGCTTGTTAAAAGAAAATCCTCTATTTTATTTTTTTTTAATACCAATTTGGCAATTTCAGGGTATAAAATTAAAATTGAAGTCAA
This sequence comes from Fraxinus americana, assembly GCA_035079005.1. Classification (NCBI taxonomy): domain Eukaryota; kingdom Viridiplantae; phylum Streptophyta; class Magnoliopsida; order Lamiales; family Oleaceae; genus Fraxinus; species Fraxinus americana. Next base: position 36,258,283 of record CM068713.1, on the reverse strand, counting down.
ATTTAATTTTGACCATACATTCTACGGGACTCATAACTTTTCAATCATATATTTCATTAATTTTTATCAAAATTATACTAAAAAATTGATTTTAATCCACCCCAAACAGTGATATGGACTCACATTTGGTCATCTCTTCTACAGTTCTACCCGATTACAACTCAAATTTTGAGTGAATATAGCCAATCATTCAAATTCTTTGGATTGAGTGCCAAAAAATATAATGTTGGTGCGTTTGATTGTCAATATTTTTCATGAAATCTAGTCCATGTTCGGTGTAGATTAAAATTTAAGTCAAAATCAACAATTAATTTTAGCCGAACATTTTATTAGATTAACATCTTTTCAAGCACATTTCATCAATTTTTATCAAAATTTACTAAAGATCTGATTTTAATCCACATCAAATATGGGCTAATATTATGGACTAATCGGTACTGTATGAATAGAATTTTTATTTCTTTTCATCTTCGAGTCCAAAGTAGGGACCTGCATTTTGATCCAAACCACTCGAACATGGCAACAAGATCTATCCCACCAAACTAGTTGATAGGAGAAGGTTCGTTTATAGTTAAAATTATCTCATTTTAGGTATTCGATTCGAAAATTTTATTGAATTTGGTATTTTCCTTGGTGGTGGTAACGTGTTGAGCAAAATTACCCTTAATAGCCTGATTTTAATTTAGGCCCTCAATTAAATACTTGTCTCTTCTCCAGCTGATCCTTTCAATACCCATAAGCCTTAAGATTCAATTCCACTGTCCTCCGCCACCTCCAATTCCCCTATTTCTTCCACTGTGACCGTCGACGGAGTAATTACCACCGACACTACCACTCAAAAGTTAGCTTCTAGTTCACGGCAATACCAACAAATTGTCGGCGGCAACCGCCATACACGACCAAGGCTGATGCTTCCCATTTCCAATGACTCATCTCCCAAACAACCCGCAAATCCAAAACCACAAAACCCAGAAGTTTTAGAACGTAAGAATTTGTTCAACACACTAAAACTCTACCTCCCTTTCCACCACCGCCGCTTATGGTTTTTCCTCGCCGTCGTCCTCCTCCAGCTCCTCCTCCTTCTTTCCGCTCCCTCTATCCCTTTGTCCCATTCCACCGCCGGCACTCCCAACTCTTCCCCCACCATACAAAATCTTACTTCCTGCTCCACCGCGGCAACCTCAATTATTACCACTATTAATAACAATAACCCCACAACCTCTGGAAGCTGCCCATATGGTAAAGTTTATATTTACAACCTCCCGCCACTTTTTAACTCCGAGATAGTGAAACATTGCCATGATTTGAACCCATGGAATTCACGCTGTGACGCTCTATCGAACTCGGGGTTCGGCAAAACCGCCACAGGGATTTCAAAAGTCGTCCCGAAAAATATAAGCCCTGCATGGTTTTGGACCGACCAATTCTCGACGGAGCTAATTTACCACAATCGAATGCTGAATTACCAGTGTAGAACCTTGGAAGCAGAATCTGCTACTGCTTTTTACATTCCGTTTTACACTGGACTCGCGATCGAGAAGTATTTGTTCACCAGCAATTCCACAGCACAAGAACGCGATCAGTACTGCAACATGATGCTGGATTGGGTGAGTGATCAGCGGTACTTCAAGAAATCAAATGGTTGGGACCATTTTATTTCCATGGGCCGGATTTCATGGGATTTTCGCAGAACGAAAGAGGAAGATTGGGGTTCGAGTTGCATTTACATGCCCAAAATGCGTAACATAACGCGGCTGTTGATTGAGCGGAACCCTTGGGACTACTTCGACGTCGGAATCCCTTACCCAACCGGATTCCACCCCAGCTCTACCGTTGACGTCATCAATTGGCAAGAATTCGTCCGATCACGGCGGCGGAACACCCTCTTTTGCTTCGCCGGCGCAACAAGGGGAATTATAAAGAACGATTTCCGGGGGATTTTACTGAGTCAATGCTATAACGAATCAGATTCATGCCGAGTCGTGGATTGTGCCGGGTCGAAGTGCGCAAATGGTTCCTCGGAAATTTTATCCACATTTCTCGACTCGGATTTTTGCTTGCAGCCAAGAGGGGATAGTTTCACTCGGCGGTCCATTTTTGACTGCATGGTGGCCGGTTCAATCCCGGTTTTCTTCTGGCACCGGTCGGCTTACGTTCAGTATGAGTGGTTCCTGCCGACCGAACCGGAAAGTTACTCGGTTTTCATTGACCGGAATGAGGTGAAAAATGGGACCTCAATAAAGAGTGTTCTTGGAAAAATCAGCAAAGAAAAAGTGAAAAAAATGAGAGAAAAAGTAGTTGAAATTATACCAAAAGTTGTGTATGCAAAGCCCAATGAAGGATTAAAGGGCATAAAGGATGGATTTGATGTGGCTGTGGAAGGGGTATTGAGGAGAATTAAGGAACATCAAGGAGGGTATAAATGGAAATAAAAAATAGTTGAATTGTGTTAATTACTTAGATTGGTATAATCATTTTTTTTTGTATGTTATTAACTTATACTTGTTTTATGTATTTGTAAACACATTTATACAAATTACAATACAAAAATAAATGAGTTTTTCCTTTTTATTTTGGGTTTTTGTTTTTATTGGATGTAAATTATTGGAAGATAATGCCATTTGTGATGTTTCTTTCATAGGGGCACAAAGCAAACATTAATGTCCCTTTTCATGTATGGGTGTTTTCTTGTTTCTAAAAATCTCTATCAGCTCAAACACCAAAAAAAATATACGGGTTGAGGACGACTTTACAAAATAGACCTTAAAAGATAGATTTTAAATATGAGTAATGCTATGTAGTCCCACTGAAGTTACAACTCCAGTCTAGGTGGCTCTAAATAAAAGGTGTAATTAAATGACTTATTTAATTACATCTATCATTTAATAACACATTAACGTCACATAAACTGAGATTGTAACTCTAGTAGGGCTACATAGCATTACTCCTTTAAAGAGTAGCCCTTCTTCATGTACAATAACGATAATTTGATTGGCGATTATTTGTATGGAATGATGCCACAAGGATTTGTCTTCATGAACCCACGATAGTAAATAATAAGAGAAAAGACGAAATTAAACACTTAAGAACATATTTGTATTTGTTTAATTGAGACCTATTGTGCATATACTGATGCTTAATCCCATATTCTGCTCGTGGAATGGTCGTCATTTTTATACAATTGTTAAACTTTTTGTTGGTGTTCAAGCAAAAATTATTTTATCCATATTTGATATTCTTGACGACGTGGGCTAAATATAAGTGCGGTTGAAAGGGTTGTTGTATATCGAACAAACAAAAAGCAAAGTTTAATCCGTATGAATGTGACTAAACATTATAACAAGATGATTGGAAATGTAGTATCAAAACTACAAATGAAAATAAATGGCAGCCAAAAAATAAAGAAAAATACGAACAATTCGAGGCAAGTGATTTTCACTATTTTTTAAAAACAATTGCCCCGCAACGGTGCTCACAGTTCACGTCACTTGTCTCCCAACATACAACGAATTCAACTCGTGATAGAAGCACTTCAAATCACAAGTTACAGCGAACTTTCGACGGAGTTTCTCCCTACAAAGAAGAAAACGGTTTTGAATGAATTTGGAAGTAATTTGCAAGAGTTTCTATGTAATGCTCAATGCAAATATGGTATGAAATGCCTAATGGACGTCTAAGGGGTCCTATATATAGAGAATGAGGGATCGCTTGAGTGAGAGTCTAGCGTCGGGCGAGCGACACATTTAGGCAAATATCCAGCAGTTTCCCCTGTTTTCTTCCTAACTTTGGACTGCAATTTCTCATTCATTCGAAATTGATTTTGAGATTTCAAATATATTGTGACGATCTACTCGACGACTAGAACAAGTTGGTCTATTTACATTTGTAATTTGACCATCAGATAAGCCTGAATATTTGGTCGAAATAGACAAGAAAGTTACTTGTCCAAGTTTTTGGTTTTGACACTTAACCAAATTTTCAATTTTTTCAATCTTCTAAATCAATTTCCAACAGATATTGACTTATTTTGCTAGATTAGCATGTTAAACAAATACGTGCTCATTTATTGTTATAGTATGTTTTAATATAAAAAATTGTTCTTCGAAAATCGAGCACGAATTGAGAAAGACTCGATTTTTTGGCATCAAGGAGCGTCTCCTAGAGCCTCGGGCCACTTGTAACACTGTGTGAGGTGTTAACCTTATAGTACCTCAAATGCAAAACTCAGTACAAGAAAGTAAAATAATTATGTATACGGAGAATGTGAAAATAAGTGATTGCATATCTTTAGTGAAGAAATAAGGACTACGAACATGTTCGGCAATAAATATTGGGAATAGTACACAAAACCTACATATAAGAATTACTTTTCAAAACTAACAAATTTGTCTAATTATTTCAAAAATCAGGTGGTAAATAGATTTGTTAAATATTAAATTATAATTTAATATATACTAATTATTTACACCCCATGACACCTCATCCATCCACCCCCATCACCTTACTACACCACCTTCCCTCCATCTCCGACACCACTCCAACGATGGTCCGACGACTATTCCGACTATTACTCCGGTGGCCGCTCCAGTGACTCTCCGGCGATCACTCTGAAGGCTATTCCGACGATCACCCCAACGTCCATTCCGGCGGCCAACTTCCAAATTTTTCTAGAATTTTTTTGTCACAATCAGTCACAATTGGTCACCACGAGTCCCAATTCACAAATCACAATCGGTCACAAAAGGGCACAATCGGTTACAAACAGTCACAACGAACTACCCAGTAGTCAAATCGCGATCTAGCACTTGAACTTTCGACCGCTGAACCACCACCACAATCAACAGATACGCATCTCTACCATTTTGCAACCCACCAAAAACCTCCTTCACCACTAAACAATCAACAACCATTACCACCTCACCAACACCATCTTCCACAGTCCCGGATCTACTTCTGCTTCTCCTCTTTGATCCGCTTCAGCAGAGCGGCCTAATCCAACTCCTTCTGGACAAAAACTCGATTCGCCTTCTTATCGACCTTTTTCATGCTCTTTTTGAGCTCCTTCTGTTCCTGTTCAGCCAAGCAGCGCGCCTCGACCTTTTTAGTGGCGAGCTCAACTTTCTTCTAGGCTTCCTCCTCACGCTGCGTGACTTAGCCCCTTCGACTTTGCGCCAGTACTGATCTTCCTTCTCTCGGCTATCGCGCTCGGCTTCAACTTCAGGAATCTTTACGAAATATTTTTTGTATATTTTGATTGGGGAAGATTATTAAGGTTTGGGGTTGGATGAAGAGGAAAATGATGAAAAAGCACCAAATGCCTTCACCGGTGAAGAGATGTTGCCGTTGAAGATGAGTGAAAGATGAGAAACACGAGTGAAGAAGAGAGGGAGTGAAAATAAGAAGTGGGTTTGGGAATGAATGATTTATTAATTACAATTAATAATTTTATTTAACACCTGATTTGTGAAAATAAAACTTAATCCCCTTCTTTTTGAAATGTTATCTTTAAATGCAGGTTTTGAGGTAATTTTCTCATAAATATTTGCTTTCTTATAAACTAGGGTACCAGAAATTGTGTCAAATAAGTTGGGAGCTTATATAGGTTATAAACTGGGCTTATAAATTTTGGTCCATGTTGTTGGGTTTTGATACCCAATAAATTCTGATTAATGATATTAAATGGTTAGGATTAAATTTCATAGTTCTCGCCTGATATATGAAATTATTATCGACACATCAATTTGTTAGCTTGACCCGAAAACAACTCGAGTATTGGATGCTACTTAATTAATTAATGTTGTTCAAAGCCTATTTACTTCTTGGATGGTCCTTTTAATGTGTAGGCCCACTTACCTTGAGTTAATCTATTTGTTTACCTATCCCTAAATCTATAAATAAGCCTCTCTTTGGGGATTAACGTGTGTGGGTACTTGCAAGAAACCGTGGCTTCATCTCTATTATTCTCTCCCTTCGTGCATTTGACTTTAAACTTTTTTCCTCCATTGTTTTTCCTCCTTTGTGGCTGCAAATAACCACCAAAATTGTGTCATCTGTGGGTACATTAAACTGGGCAACCGAAGTGAATACATAAGTTGTGGGTTGAGCAAATCGATTGATCGGTGTTGAAGATTGGTAGCTTGAGATTGAGCCCCGACTTCCACCAAATCAAAGTTCTTGGAGCATTCTTCCGTGACACGTACAATTCGTAAAAATTAATTTTTTAAGAAGACAGAATTTTATTTAGGAAAAATTGCAGCCACGGTACCAAACCTTTCACTTTTTTGCTGACTTTGCCTAAACCTTTCATTTGTGCCACTAGAGGTATCAATCTTTAAAAATATCGCAGTTGGAGTCCATTTGACGGTTATTTGACCATTAAAATCTGGTTACACACAGTCAAGCGAAAATCAAAATCAAAATCTATATTAAAGAAGGAAAAAAGCTAAAAAATTTCAAGTATTACAGATCAAATACCTAAGAGAAAAAGCTGAATTCTTGAATCAAGAACACCATAACTCAAATGAACTCAAACCCATAAAAATTCAATAAATCAAGAAATCGAATAAATGGGAACAATAAAAAAAACCAACCTTGGTCAAAACACAGATTGCTTCAGCCATTATTTCTCCCAAGAAATTAAAAAAAAAAAATCAAAAGGGCCCTTACCAGAAAGCTCAGATTCATCTCTATATATATTGTATCGAGGGAATTCCTTATCATATATTTTGCTTCCATTTGTGTTTTGAAGGCTTGAACTTGGTACCTGTTTGTTGCTCGAACGACGATTCAGAAGTGTACAATGGACCACGATGGCTCGCATCGGTGGTACTATGCAGAGAAAATGGTAAGAACCTTTCGATAAATTACTTCCTTTAAATTTCGGGTTATACAGAGAAATGGTAAGAATCTTAAGTGCTTGACAGCGTGTAACCAGATTTTGATTTTGGCTTTAAGAGGCGAGGCAAGGCGAGACGGGGGGAGGAACAGTGTTCTTCCAATTTTTTTTTATTCTTTAATATTTTTATTTAATCACTATAAGGTTATTTTATGTATTGAATAATATAAAAGTACCATTTTATCCCTTCTAAATTAGTCCAAAGATGTCAAATTTTTTTTAATGGTCAACTAATAGTCAAATGGATGGATTCCATCCATCTGGACTCCAACTGCAATATTTTTAAAGGTTTGGTACTTCTGGTGGCACAAATAAAAAGTTTGGGCAAAGTCTGCAAAAAAATGAAAGGTTTGGTACCGTAGCTGCAATTTTTCCTTTTATCTATTAATTCTACATAGTCGAATTCTATATAATACTGCCCATAAAACAATATGGATCCGTTTGATTGCAAGGGTGAAAAATGGATGGATAGAAAATGAATTCTAGGGAAAGTAATTGTCTAGAAATTGTTTTGTAGGGAATTGTTAATTTAGTGTGTTTGATTGATATAATTTTCCACCGGGAAAATTTTTAAATTTTGTGTTCGTTTGACTTTGTTTTACATGAAAATTGTTCATTAAAGTGATAATTTTTTCCACAATTGGTTATAAAATTTGTTTCCATTGCCAAAAAGACACAAAAAAAAAAAAACAAAAAAATTCCTTAAAAAATCATTTTTATCAAAGTTTAGTGTTCGTTTGTCTTTATTTTACATGAAAATTGTTCATTAAAACGAAATTTTTTTTACAACTAGTTATGAAATTTGTTTTCATTTAAAAAAAAAAAAAAAAAAAAAAAAAGAAAGAAAGGTAGCAGCACCTAGAAAAGCTTTTCCCTAATCAATTTTGAGGAAAATAGGGGGAGGGGTGCGGGGGTGGGGGTGGGGGTGGGGGTGGGGGAAGTTTTTCCTGGAAAATTGTGGCAATCAAACAAGCTAAAACCAAGAAAATGGAATTCTTTTTCAAGTACTAAGAAAAATAACACCAATCGAACAGGGCCTACATGTGACCAACATTAAGTCAGCTAGGTTGCCTCCGCTAATAGAATCTCAACACACACTTGGACTCGTGGTATTATGAATTCATAATTGTGCAAATATTTTATTGAATAATGCTTGCAATTTGGAAACCACAGGATTTCCTAGGCTTGTTCAAGTTAAAGGGCCCCGCCCAAGAATAGTTTGTCTTAGACAAAACATGTTAATAAGATTATGTTACTGGGAACACCTTGTATGCTTGAGAGTGCTTCAAATAGGGATTCAAATATGTATTAACAGTCACTGTTCTTATAATCAAATTCTTTTTCCTTTCCATAGGACTAGGAGATTGATCCAGCTGTAAGAAAAATGCTTGGTATAAATAATTTACTTCTTGGTCTTCGATCCCCTCAGTCACCACGAACGCCCCCAATCACTACAATCAGATGTGTTAAAAAAAAAAAATCTTGTATCCAAGGTTGGACCAGGAGGGTCTCTTAACACCTTTTTTTCTTCTCATCGAAGTTATTTCACAAAGACTTGTTGGATAAGGAAGAAGGGGAAACAATAGACACTAGGTATGATTATGAGTTATGACCAATATATTAGTGTTGTGCTCGTGTCTCGGCACCAATTGTCGAGTGAAAAATGCCTTAGCTCAATGTGTACAAACGCTGTGCAAGACGAGTTTAAAATCATGCAAAGCAACGTGTGAATATTACTAGCTTGGATCAAGTTCGATATAATTACATGCATATAAAAGTTTAGGGCAACACGAAAAAAGCTCGGCTTGGAGAATGGGTATGTGATGTGAAGACTAGTTTGTGCAAAGTTCATACATCGAGATATACAAATACTTGACATCTTACTTTACTAATCAACGTGCACCAAACATTTCAATCCTTCAAAATCGAAATTTGTACTTTTAAGTTACAATAATAAGGAACATCTACTACTTATAAGTTGTAAAAAATAATTACCATATTCATTCTACCGGCTATGAACCCAAGAACAACTTTGTAAAGTGAAGCAAATGGATCTTGTGCACATCATTGCTAAGCGGGGCCATATTCTGGTGGCCAATGGAGCAGTGGGTCCACTATGTGATTTGCATATTTATAACCTCTAAGATTGGAAAGCACATTAAGAATTCCTTTGATGCATTCATTTGGACCATGCGATTAGTCTTTGATTTTTCTAGTAGGCTTCACATTACTTGGGATGGATAGTGATGTTACTTGAAAAACAGACATCATGAATTTTGTGTTCTAGGTTCGTGCTTAGACTCTTCCAAGTATCGATGTCTAAAAGACAACGAGTTGCTTAAAGTTAAGAGGGTAATTTTGTCATTTGGCTATCCTCTACATCATCGCTTATCTTCACTCTCAAGGTTGAATAAATTCTTTGAGTTGCCAGAATATTGAGTAAAGTTATCTCGTGTTGTAACTAATAGCTTAAAGTTAAGAGGGGTAATTTGGTCATTAGGATGTCTTCAGCGTCATCACTTATCTTCACTTTCAAGGTTGAATAAAATTCTATAAGTTGACAGAATATTGAGTAAAGTTGATATTAATTTATATTGTGTTGTAACTAATAGCGTCAATTGGTTTAATGTCACAGGGAAATCAATATTATACACGAGACACGGTATCCCAACCTGAATGTGAGTGCATATGAATCTATAGGTGGGGCGATGGCTCGAGTTCAATGTAAGCAAGGTTTGATAACAATGTGATTAGGCTTTGATAAGCCGATAGTGATGCACAACATGGCTTGAGGTTTGATTGTTTGTGTGAGAGTTTTGTTGGTACTAATCATGATGTCATTAGACATAATCTAATGTCATTAGGTGATCATAAAACATATCGCGATGCGTGAAATTGGCCTCAGGCTTGAACACACAATGTGTAAGTCAAAGGTCTTCGATCTCTTAGCGATGATGGGTGAACTTAGTGTAGAGCTAGAGATCTAAGTAGTGTGTGATATGAGCTTGATATAGGTACTTGTTCTAAAGTTTATAAGAGTATATTGAGCTTAACGTAGGCACGAAACTTGAGTTGTAAGGATGTATTGTCCAAGCTCGTTGTAGGCTAAACGCTAGAGCTATATGTAGGGTGTGTAATCAGAGTCGAGGTAGGATACCAATCCTTGTACCTGAGCTAGTTTAATCTTATTGAAAACAAATCTGAACTTTGATATAATAAAATGGTATTGGAAACAAATGCTTAAAGTATCTAAGTAAACAAAAATTACTTTAGAAAGATGAAACTAAATCTTTAAATTTTTGTGAGATGTGTATTAGGTAAATTTTGCAGGGCGAGCTTTGAAGTAAGTTCACAAAATACCATAGGCCATTATACTTTTGATGAAAATAGATATTTTCTGTCCCTAGTGGATGATTATTTTAGAAAGGTATAGGTTTATCCTTTAAAGGTTAAATTGGAGACATTTCAAAAGTTTAGAACTTGGCTTAAAGCTGTTGAAAATCAACTGGAGAATAAGTTATAAACTCTAGGAAGTGATAAGGGCATTGAGTTTTGTAATTTTGAATGTGACAAGTTCTATAAGCAAAAGGGAATAATGAGACATATAACTGTCAAATACACACCCCAACAAAATGGGGTCATTGAGAAGATGAACACGACCCTAATGAATAAGGTCAAGTCAGCTTAGGTTTGGCCAAAGGTTTCTGGGCTGAAGCTGTCTATAATGCAGCTTATCTAATTAATATATCTCCACCTAGTTATGTGGATTTTAAAACTCCACATGAACTGTAGACTGGAAAACTACCAAACCTAACACGCATTAGAGTCTTTGGCTGTACTGCATATGCAAATCTGTCTGAAGGAAAGTTAGAACCGAGAGCCACTAAATGTGTGATGTTAGGCTATCCTGAAGGAGTAAAAGCATACATGTTATGGGTTTTGGGTGTGCAAGGCATTAAGATTATTAATAGTAGAGATGTAGTCTTCAATGAATCTGAAATGACATACCTAAAATAGAAGACTAGTAAGTCTGTTGAATCTAAGAAAGATAAGGGTGTTCAGAGTGAGGTGAAGTTGACCAAATTCAACCTGCCTCAACCTAAAGGTAATGAAAATAAGACTCTTTTAACTGAAGAACATGAACCCGTAGAGGTTAATGAACCTCAAAGTGAAAATGAAACTAAAGAGCCTAACCCTTTAGCTGATAATACCTCAATTCAAAATTATCAGCTTACTATGGATAGGGAAATGAGGCAAGTAAGCCTAACCCTAGATATGAATTGCAAAGCTCGACTGATTTTTCCTTTGTTTCAGGTGAAGCTATTGAACATTCTGAACCTTCTTCTTTTGAAGTAGTGAATGGGCCAAAATCTGAAAATTGGAAGAAGGCAATGGAAGAAAAAATGCGATCTTTAATTGAGAATAAAACTTGAAAATTGGTTAATAAACTTAAGGATCATAGGATCGTACAATAAAAATGGATTTATAAACTTAAAGAAGGAACTGATCCTTTAAGGTATAAGGCTAGATTAATGGCTAAGGGATTTACTTAAAATATTATCTGGATGCTGGTTTTGCTAGTGACAAATATAACAAAAAATCTACCACCTCTTGCTTTTTTACACCTGGTTCCTTTAAGTATCATTTTATTATAGAGAAAATATCTACAGGTGAAGTTAATCTGTTTAAAATTCATACTAACAAAAATCCCTCAGATATGGGGACAAAAGTGATGTCTGTAGGAAAGTTTAAATCGTGTTTTGAATTCTTTTGTAGGTACTGGGCAATGATGATGGACCGACTTTCCACGTGCAATTCAACAACCGGAGAGAATGAGTATTATTAAGAACCAATGTGAAGATTGAAAGAAAATGTTTCTCAAAACACGTTTTTAAGAATGGTGTCATTTCTGAAAATTGTATATGCTACCTATTTGGATTTTGGATGGCCTACGTGAGAACTTCCAAATGGTGGACTGGCTTAGACAAGGATTGTGCTAGCTGAGATGATTTATGGACCTTTTGATTGAGATCAATGGCTGATTTTTTTCATATGACTTCTAGGTTCTCTTTTTTCTCTCTCTGGCCCTTTATTTTGTATCATCTTCTTTTTCTTCCTCGGTGTAATTGTAGCATGTAATTAACCCTGGAAAAGTAGTCTTGCTATGGTAGATTTAAGCCTGAAATAGTGGCCAGACTGTATAGTTGGTATCTGCGTTTCTGGATTGATGGTTTGAAAGGTTATGTCGTGTTTTGTAAATTCTTGTGGATTGATGATCAAATCTGATTCCTAATTTGGTTCGCTATAACATAATACTTTCTTTTGGAAGGTTGTTTTGCATTAATGGAACGAGCTAGTCTCTGAGCTCTAGATTAGGCTTTAGTTGAATTAGGTCAACAATTTCTTGACTTTCGTTTAATTTTCTGCTTGTAGGTGTTTAATTTCTTTATTGCAAACTGTTTTCATCGATTAAATTCCAACACCTTTAAGCCCTCGTTTGGAGCTCATTTTTTTGTACAAAATCTCATTAATTTACAGTGACAAACCAATAAAAAATGCAAAAGTTGAACCTATTTTATCAGAATTTAATTTTCCTTTATTAGACAGTTGACCGTGGTTGGACACATTTATCGTCCCTTTTCCAAGCTTATTGTCTTCAGTTCACATCAATTTTATCACCGTAATGTCAAGGGCATCAATGTAAATTCATGACAACTATGTGTGGAACACTCTTTACGATAGTCAAATATTGGAGTTGTGATTGTCAGACCTAAACAATAATTTAATATGTGGGGCCACAAAAAATGAAAATGAGATTGAAAATAGTGGAGGCGAAACAAACGCTAAAACTTACGACCTTGGAGATGAGGGTTACATCAAAGTACGACAAAGCTTTTACTAAAACTTCCTCATCTCCTTACTATAATACAGAAGTTACATATTATTAATTGTACCAAGTTCCAATATTATTCTATTATAATATACTAAAAATTATTTAAAAATGATGTTACAAGCATAGGAATTAAATTTTGACTAGATCAGTTGGACATACATAAAACTTCGTGAATCGAACCTCAAATTGGCCCGAATGATATAGTTGGAGCAAATGGCAATTACCGGCCTGGTCAAACTCGACCAGAACTTGATTAAAATTGATTAGGTTTCATCATTGAACTAGTCTAGGTAACTAGTGTTGTTTTAAAATAATTAATGTTGCATATAAAAGATTTGAACTTGAGCTATCTAAGTTATATTACAAGCTTAAGTTACCAAGCTACTCAAGTTGATTATCACTACAAAAACATTGAGCTCCAGCGACCACAGAACATTGGTTGGTATAAGATCCTTTCACCGACCAACTTTTGGTTGGTATTGTTCTTGGTAGATTAAGATTGCATAGATTTTTTAATATCTTATTGCAACCAAAGTTTGGTCACTAGTTCTAACATTTATCGACCAAATAGTTTTTGGTTGCTAATAATCAGGGTGAGAATTTTCCCCGCCTTTTTTTTTTCGGGTACAATTGGGGGTATGTCAGCGACCTCAATGTATTGGTTGCTGAAGAAGGAATATTAGCGATCACATGGTGTCACTAATGCTTATGGTTTCAATAACCAACTATTTATGGTTGCTAAAGCTCCAATCACATGAAAAAATGAGAGATTTCTCTTGCCAATCAAGCGCGAAAAAGAAATATGGTTTCCAACGACCAAACTATGGTCGTTGATGTATCTCTTTCTCCAACCAATGCATTGTGGTCGATGTCGTTCTCGACAAGAGAAACCCACCTTTTTTTGGCTCTTGATTAGAGTGTTCAGCAATCATATACAATTGGTTGGTAAAACTTTATGCTTCAGCGACCACTAGTTGGTTGGAGATATTTTTTTCCTAGGAACGTTTATCCGGTCAAGGGATTCATTTACTAGAGAACAATGGTTTTTGGAACTCATTGTAAAATAATAAACAAAATGAAAAAAAAAAAAAATATATTGCAATGGAGAAAAATGATGAAATGGTGAAAATGACCAAGCCCATAAATTAAGACACTAATAGAAGCCCATAACCATCCAAAACACACTCGTTCATAATTAGGCCCAAATTGAAACCTAGCTAACGCTATAATTCCTCTATTACAAACCCGAAATTTTCAACTACACTTCCTTCCTCACTCCGTCTCTCCCTACCCACAGTTAATGCAGGAATTCCCGAAAATGGGTAGGTTTGAGTTCTTCTATCTTTCAACCATTGCGTCCTTGCCGTCTCTTCTGTTGGGCGGTTCCTCTATTTTCAGAATTGTAAATGCATAGATTGCTTCTCTATTGAAGTCACTGGACCAGATGAGTGTGATTATCTCTTCACTAGGAGTCGTGATGGCACATTAAAAAGATGGGCATTGGCTGAAGATGCTGCTGCCTGCTCTGCTACATTCGAGTCACGTGTGGATTGGTACACTAACTCTTTTCTTTGATTAACTCTTTTGTGTATATCTCTCCATTGTTTTCTGCTGGGCTTGTCTAACAAACATCAGTATTCGTTGCTGTTACTAAGCATACCTCTCAACTGTACTTTTGGTTCTGATAAAGCATAGATTTCAGCAGAATATTATACTAGCCATTTCTGGAGTATCCTATTACTCCTGTTTCATGTATTGCTTCATTGTGAGGGATTACTGTTTGTCCTATTTTTTCAAATGTTCAGATATATGGTATCAACATGCTTATGATATAATGATATCTGGATTACCTCATAATTATGCTAAAAAAATTTGATTACTGTGTGTCTACAGATGTAGCTTCTACTTGCACCCATGTGAAGGTTCTATTATACAGCTTCTATTAGCGTTCCTCATATTTTGAGAATACATAAAGTAAGAACTTTAACATTGTAGGGCTTAGTCTACTACATGTACACTTAGTAGTAATACATTTAATTTCCAGTGTTGACAGCATTGATGGTAATTGCCTAAATCCCATATGTAGGTTCCATCATCTGGTGAGTCTTCTCTTTCTTGACGTAGATGGTATTATTCTATCAACTTTATGCTTAAGTAGACTGAAATCATGCAAACATGGATTAATATTGATACCACAGTTCTCAATTATTAGTAAAGAGGGTATTGATCTTCTTTTGTTTACAGTCGTTTGATGGACCGTTGGGGACACACAAGCTCCAACTTTTGTTTCTATTTCTATACCTCCATTGCAGATTGTCTCTACACCTTGTCCACATATTCCAAATGTCTCTGGTAAACAAGGGTTGCCCTGCATATTCTTTTAGAAAGGGTACTGTTTAAAAGTGCAAGGCATGAAACCAAAAAGGGAAGCAGAAATCGAAATCCACAGAAGCACAATTGAACCAACAACAATCCAGTTCCTTATTCAGATTTAGGGCTCAGAAAGTTCACAAAGAATATTGTACCCGTCTGTACAAAAGAACAAGCCACAAAGACCCAGCCCTAATCAAGAATCGCACAAAAGCAGCTACTCAATGGATCTAATCTCTAATGCCTATCTAAACCCACACAAATCACAATCGAAGGATCACATAGATGCACACTATCTAGTTTTGTGATTAAAACCAAGAGTTTTAATCGATTACACAAAGAATCGAAGAAGGCAGTAGAGAGACGAACGAAACAGAGAAGCCCAGAAGAATTTCTCACACTAAGCCAAAAACAGAATGAATTCCCGTTCAAAGGGAATGACCATCCAACTTCTTTTATAGTCCATCCCAACACCATAGATTAGGCAATAGATCAACGGTCCAGAGCAGCACACTTGGCAATCCTTTTGGGCCGGGTTTTGGGCTACCTTCCTTTTGAGTTATTGGGCAATAGTTTTAGGTAAAACATTTTTATCTTGGGCCAAGCCCTATTTCATCATTGCCCATTGTGTTAGGAAATCAAATGTCACAAATGGCATCAAATCCTAACAAAAAGGTGACTAGTGTCCATTTTTGCGTGCATCAAATTCTGCAAGTACAGTGATCCAGTGATTCTCATGATGCAAGATATACTGATACAGTATTAATGGAAGAGAAATCTATAACTCATTTTTTTAATTTATTTTGTCTGCACATACCTTTTGTGCTTAAAGTCAAAGGACGCATTTGTTTATTGGACATTTTAAGTTATGTATACAATGACAAATATAATATTCTTTTGTAGTTATTGTATATTTTTTTTGTTTTTTATTAATTAAAAAAATTAAAACAATCCAACTTGTGGTTGCAAAAAGTCCAACTAAACCATTGGTAAAAAAATTAAATAGTTTAAACATTTACGTACCAACGAACTACTCGTGATAGGTACTATCTTTGCTTGATGTTTTTCAGGGACCAATATTTGGTCGCTAATCATGGACCTTCACCGACCAAATAATGGTTCTTGAAATATGGTAATTATTTTAACAACCACAGTTTGGTCACAAAAGGGTGCATATCAACCAGTTTTTCGCTATTATTGGCCACCAAATCAAGACTATTACCAACCAAATATTGGTTGCTGAATATTATAGATTTAGCGACCAATGTTGGTGTGGTTGCTAAATACCTTTATTGACGGAGAATTAGCGACTACTCAGCGACCACCATACTTTTTTGGTTGCTGATGATCTTTAGTGGACCAAAAATTTGCTTTTAGATTTAGCGACCATTGTTGGTGTGGTTGCTAAATACCTTTATTGACGGAGAATTAGAGACCACTCAACGATGACCATACTTTTTGGTTGATGATGATCTTTAGTGGACTAAAAATTTGCTTTTAGCGACCAAAATCAATAATTTTGGTCGCTAGAAAGCTTATTTATTTATTTATTTATTTTTTTTTTTTTGTAGTGTATGGGGAAATTAGGCCCACCATCCTTAAAAAAATAAAATATTTGATTAATACTCTTAAAAATAGCAAGGACTACAAATTTTCGTATTAATTACACTCAAATTAATTGTCACTTTTTTGAGTTTTTGTCACATTTTTTGTGACTTTTTTGAATTTCTGTCATTTTTTGTTTAATAGTCATTTTTTCCCCTCTTTTTACAATATTGTAAGTTAATTATACCACAAGAATATTGGTTTAAAGGGAAATAATATCACTTTTTAGCAGTAATATACCTTAGTTCCTTAAAAAAATGACATTTTGACAAGTTACAGGCACTTTGAACTTATGAAATTGTTGTCTAATTTAGCTTATGTGTAAATATAATTATACACCATTTATTTCATTAATGGACTTGCATATCAATAACTATTTAATCTCTTTTTAACAATTTTAATACTTAGCTTTTTTTTAAAAAAAGTGACATGATATGTCAATTTTTAAACAAAAAATAATATACGTTTTAACAGAGGTTGTTGTATGTGCATTTTATTGGGATACTAACTTCAATCATTTTAACATTTTTATATTCGTTATCTTGTTCCCATTTTTCTCCATGACAGATGAGAAAGTTAATTTTATCCATATTTTTAAACTGAATACAAATATGATGTTATTTTTTCTCCATAACAGACGTTATTTTTCATTATGATGTTCACAAATACCTTGCATGCATTATTTGAATTAATCTAAAGTTTATTTTTCATATATGCTTACTTTTTTTTTTTTTTTGATAACCGTGAATGTCCGGACTAATTTGCGCGCACCTTGACTAATTCCACGGGACCCTGAAATTTACGGCCGGGTACTCACTTCAGTGGCCTTAAGGGGATTCGAACTGGTGACCATTGGGGAGCAAACCCAATGCCTGACCAATTGAACAACCCCTCAGGGTTCATATATGCTTACTCAATCCAATTTATACAAATTTAAGTTTTAATATATACTAAGTCAAAACTATTAATCTAAATATTAAATTTCATATCTACTAGAACAAAAAATCTCTAACAACATCAAAATCAAACAAAACATAACTACTTGAATCAAAGTTAGAAATTTACAAACCTTAAGATTTGGGTTGATCATATAATTCTATTTATGAACCCATAATTTATTAACCTTATCAATCATATAATTAATATACCTAAATGTTACTTTTATATGTTTAAAAATAATTCTATTTAAATTTGCATCCCTCGATTTAACAAGTAAACCAATAACCCACTGCTTTCACTTGGTCGAGTGTAATAACTGTAGTCCAGTGCTATTTTGGGAATTTTCTTACAAATTTGTAGTCTTGGCCTAGGCTAACAGTGACAAATTTGGGCTCAATAATCACAGTCCATCTGGTGTGGCCCAATCATTTTCCTTTCGAATAGTTCGTGCGAATGCGAATATTCCAAAACGACATTGGCAACATGAAAATGCCAAATTACATGAATCTGATACTCGAAATCCAATCTAACGGCCCCAATTTACTCCCCGGCCATAGCCTATAAATTCTCAAAACCCTAAACCTCCCATCTCTTCTTTCCTGTCTGCTGCTTCTGCGCCTCGTTGCAAATATCTTCTCTGCAGCTGCAGAACAGAACTCCGTCTCTCTCTCTTCACATACAAACGCAAATATATACTCTCTCTCTATACGCATATACATACATAGACACATATATCATTATGGCTTCTGGCAGTGTTTCCAAGTCTCCATCCTCAGACAAGATGAAGAAAGTGAAGAAGGGTTCCACTGAAACTCCGGAGACTGGGGAATTTATTGAGAAAAAGAGCAGAAAGGAGAAAAAGACAAAGATACCCTCCGACAATTCGAATATTGAGAAAAAGGAAAAGAGGAAGCGAAAGGATACGGAGGTTGACAATGAGGAAGAGGAGAGGAGCGAGACTAGCTCGGAGATGGGCGAGCCGGTGAATTTGAATAAGAAGAAAAGAATGAAGCTTGATGATGAGGAAAACGAAGAGGAAGAGAAACCAAATGCCGTGTCGAATTTCCGGATTTCGAAGCCGTTGAGGGAGGCCTTGAAGGTCAAGGGGATCGAATCTCTGTTCCCGATACAGGCCATGACTTTTGATACCATCCTTGATGGGGTCGATTTGGTTGGCAGGGCTCGTACTGGTCAGGTAAGGGTTTTTGTGTGTGTAATTTGAGGTTTCAATTCAAGGGTTCTGAGTTTATTTTCTGAGGATTTTGAGCTGAACTAATAATGTGAAACATTTGAGTTGAATTGGTTGTCATTCTGTTATAAAATTATTGAAATTTCACTGATTTCTTATACAATTAAGACTTCTTTTCTAGCTTTCTGAGCTGATTCTGAGAATAGAATTTGAGTTCCTCTTAGATATGCCGTAATGAGTGGAATTTTGGGTAAAATTGGCTCCCTTTTATGTACGTTAATATTTATTGTTATGTGTATCACAATGTTTCCACTGGAGTTTTACTTCTCCAGAAAATAAGATGAATTTCAAAATCGAAGCTTATGGTGACTGTAAAATGAAATCAATTTAAAACAAGGGATTTTTATTTTTTTTAGATTATGATCCCCAAAATGTTCGATCATGTTTTTTATGGAACTTCCTATTTTGTTTCTTCCAATGTAGTTAATAATTTGATTTTTATTAACTTTATGTTTTATTATATTATGATAATTCTCAATATTTATTATTTTGTGCATTAGAATCCAGTTTATAAGTCGTCCTGGATCTAGTTATAGTAATATGGGTTAATGTGCTCCCTTTCTCCAAAGTAAGAAAATACTTGCAAATTTTGAGCCACCAGGTGTTGGTATGCTACAATAGTATGATAAATTGAAATTTGTCGAGCTTAAAACTTTTCTATGTGAATATACCCAATGTTATGTTAACTTAATATTTTCTTGGTATTTAACAGGGTAAAACACTGGCCTTTGTGTTACCCATATTGGAGTCGTTGACAAATGGACCTACAAAAGCTTCAAGAAAGAAAGGATATGGGAGGACACCAAGTGTGCTTGTGCTTTTACCCACTAGAGAATTGGCCACTCAGGTATTTTGTTGGTTAACAAAACATCTGCCCTAAGATTCTTGTTTACCTTTAATGTTTTCTTCCATCAAGTTTTCACCTTTTTATTTGTTTCATTCCCTCTCTGCCTTGTTTATGATTATAGGTGTTTTCTGACTTCGAATTCTATGGTGGAGCATTGGGGTTGACTTCGTGTTGCCTATACGGGGGGTCTCCTTACCAGCCACAGCAGATTCAATTGAAAAGGGGTGTTGACATAGTAATTGGCACTCCTGGCCGCATTAAGGTTATGCTTTTTTTACTGGGGGTCTCCTTACCAGCCACAACATATTCAATATACTTTGTGCTAAAATATTTCAACCACAACTTTGTTATTGATTTTTCGGAGATCTTGGTGCAGGATCACATAGAGAGGGGGAATATTGACTTTAGCTCACTGAAGTTCCGTGTCCTTGATGAGGCTGATGAGATGTTGAGGATGGGTTTTGTTGAAGATGTTGAACTAATTCTAGGTGTGTAGTACTTCACGATTTTGTAACGGAGTGGCTGGCGTCTGAATTGCTTGCTACTGTATTAGTGATAAAATTTTGTGTTCACTTTTGATTGGTGCCTTATAATTGCTTTGCACTGTTTTTATTAGAATCTTAAATTTTTTACTCTAATTATTATAGAGTCACTAAATTTTCCACTTTGAAATAAAGGCAAGGTAGAGGATGCGAGCAAAGTTCAAACACTTCTCTTCAGTGCCACTTTGCCAGAATGGGTGAAGCATGTACGTGTTCCCCCCACCTGTTGCATGTGCTAACTTTCATTTTTGTGTGAATATGATTATTGCTTTCGACAATATTGCAATTTTTTTCCTGACACGAGTACTTTCTGAGGCTAGATTGCATCTAAGTTTCTGAAAAGGGATAAGAAAACTGCTGATCTTGTTGGCAATGAGAAAATGAAGGCTAGTACCAGTGTGAGACATATTGTTCTTCCTTGCTCCAGTTCTGCCAGATCTCAACTTATTCCAGACATCATTCGCTGCTATAGTAGGTCAGTTGCGTATAACCCAACTGAATACAGGTCGTAATTTTCTGATATGTTATTCGATTCATTTAACAAGCCAATTCTTTTTTGCATGAAATATTTATTCAGTGGTGGCCGCACTATTATTTTCACTGAGACAAAGGATTCTGCCTCTACCCTTGCTGGCGTGTTGCCTGGAGCACGTGCTTTGCATGGGGACATACAACAATCTACTCGTGAGGTAAATATATATATTCGGTTGTGCTACATGTACATAATAGTTTACATACATATGATGTGGTAAGATATGAACGTGTCAGGATTTTTTCAATCAAATAAAAAAAAAATTCTCTACTCTCTTTTCTACGCATCATCTGTATGTAAATCATTATGTAACTCAATTATGTACAAGTAACATTATTCATATATATTTGGTTTTTTTTTTTTTTAATAGATTTTACTTGTATCAATTTATAGACATCTCTCTATGAAAGAAAAATGGCTGTGGAATCAGCTACCTCTTACTTATTATAGGTTAACACGAGTAGAAATTATATTGCTGGGTAGAATGGACATGTTTCTAGTGTTCCAGTTGAACATTATTTCTCGTATATTCCTACAGCTTAGATGAATATTAACAAATTAATTCTTTAAATTTCACCTATGTGCTATCATTTAATTAATGTTATAGTTTGTGCTATGATGCTGTCAGGTGACACTTGCTGGATTCAGATCAGGCAAATTTTTAACACTTGTGGCCACAAATGTGGCGGCACGTGGATTGGATATTGATGATGTCCAGTTGATAATTCAGGTATGTTCCATTTTACTAAATCTATGGGCTTTCATATCATGCTTTCATGCATGTTGTAAACCTGCTAGTAATGTGTGCACGAAAAACATGTATTATGCTGTAGTGTGAGCCACCACGTGATGTAGAGGCATATATTCATCGATCTGGACGAACTGGGAGAGCAGGTGAGTTGAGGATAATATGATTTCTTGAATATGATCCTTGAAATGGTTGGAGTTTCACTGTTTATATAATTGCATCTTGCCACCTCCTCCAGGGAAAACTGGTGTTGCTGTAATGCTTTATGATCCAAGAAGGTCAAATTTTTCTAGGATAGAAAGAGAATCTGGTGTGAAGTTTGAGCACATATCTGCCCCGCAGCCAGCTGATATAGCTAAAGCTGCTGGGGCAGAAGCAGCTGAAAAAATCACTGAGATCTCTGATAGGTAACATTTTTTTGACGTTTACCTTAGTTACTAGTATGTTTTGACTCCGGACATCCATATATACTTCATATTTTGTAGTGTCATTCCGGTCTTCAAGGCTGCTGCTGAAGAGCTCCTGAATACATCCACTTTATCTCCGACTGAACTACTTGCAAAGGCACTTGCCACGGCTGCTGTAGGTTCTATTTGCTTTTGTCTGTTTTGGTGGTGAATCACCTTTTGGTTCTATAATTGACACGTCAGGTTCACCATTTGTTATGCAGGGTTATACTGAAATCAAGAGTCGGTCACTTCTGAGTTCAATGGAGAACTCTGTTACAGTTCTCCTTCAGTGTGAAAGGCCCATCTACACACCATCGTGAGTGCTCAGAACTCTCCTATATATCCATTTGCACTCAGTGTTTTGATGTACTGCAAGTGATCATCATACAGATGGATTACAATGTTATATATTATGTTGGTCCCTTTATGTGAACCCAATGAGGAATGATTTCAAAATATTAGGCTATACCACATGCTTCTCCTAGATCCTCCTTTTCATCTGCACTGGAAATGATGGACGAGGGGAGGGATTATGCGCTGAAACAATTTAAAATTTTAATTTATTTCTTAACCATGATATTGCAGCTTTGCTTTTGGGGTTCTGCGGAGGTTTTTACCTGAAGAGAAGGTTGAGTCCATCAAGGGTCTCGCTTTAACAGCTGATGGAAAAGGTGCAGTTTTTGATGTGGCAGCCGAGGACTTGGACACATTCCTTGCAGGTTAGTTCTGTTGGAATTTGGAGAGAGCAACATCACGTGTGCTGTCCAATTGATGAATTTTCGAGCATATTACCAATTTTCTATTTAATTCGTTAACTTTCCTAACAATTTTACGCAACCAAGGCTTGTACGTGATCTAATGAATGATCCATTTTGGGGGCTTGCAGGCCAGGAAAATGCTGCTGGCGTAAGCTTAGAGGTGGTGAAATCATTACCGGCCTTGCAAGAAAGAGAGTCAAGAGGTGGACGATTTGGAGGTGGACGTGGTGGCTTTTCTGATAGGAGAGATGGTAGGTTCGGAGGAGGCAGAGGAGGCAGAGGCGGGTTTTCTGAAAGGCGAAATGATAGGTTCTCCAGAGCTCCTAGAGGAGGAAGAGGTCAGGGCAACAACCGCAATTGGTGAAACCCTTGACCCGCGAACTTGCTAATATGCATGCTGAAACATGCATAGAAATTTTGTCGCTATAAAGAATATTTAGTTTACGTTATTATTATTATTATTTTTTAATTTAAAGCTTTTGGTTTTGTAAGCACGATGTGCAATGTATTTCTTGCCCCATTATTTGACTTTAGGCTTGTGTCTCTTGTTCAAAATATTAAATTGATTAGCACAATGATTTGGTGGAAAATGCAGCTAATTGCCTAATCCTTCCTAAAAAACTAACGAACATTTGACTGCTAGAATGTGTAATATTTTTATTTCCAAAATTTTATCAACTTTTTATGGCTAAATTTAAATCTCAACTGTAATATGGGATTCAAAACTTTTCGACTATGTATGCATTAATTTTTATTAAAATTTGCTAAAATTTTTATCGAGAGTTTTGTCAAACAAACTTTGATTCTAATTATTCTTTTTTATAGGAAGATTGATGTAAATATTTTCTGAGTGAAAAAAATATTTTGTAATTTGTAATTTTGTTTTAAGAGAATAATTAAAGGCAGGGAAAAATTATGTGTACAAGTGTAAAATTAATTAATTAAAAGGAATATGAAATTTTAACGCTCAAATTGCATAGTATCGTAAATAGTTACTCCAAATATTATCCATCCGCCAGAAGAGTTTATAAACAAAAACAAATATCTGATATCATCCTCGATACTGAAATATATCATAATATGGATAATGTGATTCGAGATCTTGCTATCAACTTCTTGATAAAAAAAGTAATCTTTCCCGATAAAGGCAATTGATAGGGTAAAATTTTATCCCTCAGGAACCATATATGCACCTTTTGATGCGTACGGTTTAAAATATAATTGCGAAAAAACAAAATAGCTTCAAACAAGGCTATGATCAACAAAACACTTTCCTGACTAAAACACCAGACGAGTTGGCCCATTGTACTGTCCATTATCTATAAAGAACTCCCGCCAATAAACCAAATCAAACGAAGAATGATCGAATACATGCGACTAAATCTCAAGGACGTACTTGCACGCTCTATACACAATTGCAAAAACATCAGGGAGCTTAAACAAATCCATTCCCACATCATTACATCCCCAAATTTATCACCAAATCATCATTATTTTCTCATCTCTCGCCTCCTCTTCTTCCTCTGTGCAGTTAATGAATCACCAGAGGGTCTCAAGTATGCGGACAAAGTGTTCAGACGCATTGCCGAGCCAAGTCTTTTTGCATACAATGCCATGATTAGAGCAAGTTCAACGAAAATTAAGGACCCCTTTTCGCGCGAGTCCTTAATTTTATATAAAGAGATTTTGTGTATTAATCTGTCTCCTGATAGTATTACGATCCCTTTTGTATTAAAGGAATGTGCCAAACGGGTTGATGACTTAATGGGTCGGAGCATCCATGCACATGCAGTGAAGTTTGGGTATGAAGGCGATGTTTATGTGCAAAATGGTTTGATAAGTGTGTACTCGGAGTGTAGGTTTTTGGAGGATGCGAGGAGGGTGTTTGATGAAATGTCAAATAGGGATGTTGTTTCTTGGAATTCGATGATTGTGGGATATTTGAGAGGTGGAGAGCTTGATGTGGCATTAGATTTGTTTAAGGAAATGAAGGACAGGAAAGACATTATTACTTGGAATTCAATGATCATGGGCTTTGTTCAAGGGGGTAGGCCGAAGGAGGCTTTAGGATTTTTCCAAGACATGCAGATTTTCAGTAATGATAGGGATATGGTTAGGCCAGATAAAATTACGGTGGCTAGTGTACTTTCTGCATGTGCTTCTCTTGGTGCCGGTGATCACGGGAGGTGGTTGCATAGTTACTTGAAGAGAAGTCGGATGGAATGTGATATGGTGATTGGGACAGCTTTGGTGGACATGTATGGGAAGTGTGGGTGTGTTGAAAGAGCGTTTGAGGTTTTCAATGGGATGCCAAAGAAGGATGTTTTGGCATGGACAGCTATGATTTCAGCATTTGCACTTCATGGGCACGGGGAGGAAGCTTTTAAGCTTTTTGCAAATATGGAAGCAGTTGGTGTACGGCCTAATTCTGTGACATTTGTTGGGTTATTGTCTGCCTGTGCTCATGCAGGCCTGGTGGAGAAAGGTCGCAGGTGTTTTGACACGATGAGGCGTGTTTACGGTATTGAGCCGCAGGTGCAACATTATGCTTGTATGGTTGATATACTTGCCAGAGCTGGGCAGTTTGTTGAGGCTGAAGACCTTATCAGAGGTATGCCCATGGAGCCAGATGTTTTTGTTTGGGGTGCACTATTTGGAGGATGTCAATTGCATGGAAATGTCGAGTTAGGAGAAAAGATTGCTGAAACCTTGATTCGTTTGGAACCTCAAAACCATGCTTTTTATATCAATTTGTGCGATGTATATGCCAAAGCTGGTAGATTTGACGACCTAAAGAGAATAAGAGCTTTGATGAAAGACAAAGAGATAAGGAAGTCGGTTCCAGGATGCAGCCTGATTGAAGTTGATGGTGTTGTCAATGAATTCTCCGTGAATGGATCACCTGAAGTCCCGATTATGGAAGCAATAAAGAATGTATTGACGGTATTAAGTCATGAGATGAAGAGACAAGATAATATGAATATTTTCATCACATAAGAGGAAAAACAATTTTTTTGGTGACATGAAGATACTTGTTTGGCTGTGAGGTAAATTTCCCATTTGTTTGACATGTGACGTATGACCATCTGAAACGTTTGAACCATCAGGCCATGTGCACTTTTGAGGATCCAATTGCACAATCTAAGCTTCTCTGCAACTTCCAGAAATTGAAGTTTCCTTGTTCATGGTTAATCTGTGTAACATATGATACTGAAGGACCGCAAGAGTTCAAACAGAGAGCATTTTACAGGATGGTTACAGAATATGGAAAAGAGATGTTGTGAACTATATGTGCTACGCAATGGGAATGACGACGTGCATTTGGGGATAGCATTCTGAGTGGAAATATGGCTCGAATATGGTGTTTTCCAGGCTCAAACATCTATCAAATTCACTGCGCCTTTGAGGTCAGCAATTGTTCTTCAACCCAACATGCTTCTTAAAACGAAGCTTACAGGAATTATTTAGATACGTTTTTGTGAAGGAATTATCAACTAGCCTCGTATATAAACAGTTCCTGATTGTTCTTTCCTTCAAAAGCTCGAGTCGTTTCTTTGAAATTATATTAATAAATCAAATGACAATGAAGCTACTTGGCACATAACAAATTAATAACCACTCACCCAATTTTCTAGTATTGCCAAGATCATGTTTGGTTGTCTAAAAGTAAATCAAACTTATTTTGCTTAATATGATTTTCAGAAATTTTTAGATAAGCAGGACTCTCAAATGCTGTTATCTCCATTTCCTAAATCAAATTTTTTTTTTTCTATGAACATTTTCTATTAATCAAGATCAGAAAATTTATAAAATAGATATGCAAGCTTAACTAATAGGAGGAAATAATGTATTCGAGTTTGACTTCAAGAGAGAGAGGACCCGGAAAGTAAAAAAAAAAAAAAGAGGGAGAGAAGGTCTTATTTCTAGTGGACATAGGGCGATATTGTTTTTGCTATTTTGTTGTAAATCAGATTTTTGGTAGATTTTGATAAATATGTTTGGTTGGAAAGTTGATAAAAATTACGAGTCCCGTAAAATGTGTAGTTAAAATTAATTATTGAATTTAACTTAATCTTTATCAATTTTTGTAGCTAAACTAGACCGGGGGCTTTATGACTCAAAAGCAGACTTCTTTCAACTATTTATATGATTTTCGATTATAAAGATTTTTGTTTCTCGTTAGCATATCGTAGTATTCTCCAACAAATTCAAGATAGGAGCATGGGATTCGCATGATTGAGCAGACCTCGTAAAAATCAAGCCTTTTCTTAGTTCTTCTATATAAACTTGAAGGTGTGTACTTTGCCTTAGATTAAACAACATCTTCCCCTCTGTTTGATACCAGTTCTTGCCAATTTGTAGACATTTTCCGACTGTTGCAAGAGTACCCGTCTGACAGAACATGTGCCTTCACTTTGAATAATTTTGTAAACATTCTCCATTCTACCCTCAATCAATTCTTACCCACTCACTTGCCAAATTTCACAAAAGGGCATTATAGTAATTCAGCGGAGAAAATGATTAGCCAGGGAACAAAGTAGCTAGCGGTGGAGCCCACTTGATTTGACAGAAAAATGCATTCTTGCCATCGATAATGCCTACCAAACGGTAATTAATTGTATCAAGTCGGAATTAAACCTTTATATTAACCTTCTGAATGGCCATGTTGTATAAAATTAACAATTTTTTCTTTTGTAACGTATCTCTAAGCACCACAAATTTTCTTCCTGCACATAGATAAATTGGAAAAAGTCAGGAAAATAGAACAATTATGGAAAATACCCAGTTGATTGTTTTTCAGAACTTAGGCGTGGGGTTTAGGTAATTGAAATTACTCATTTTCCTATTTTTTTCCAAATATCTTCATCATCCTGGCCCATCAGTTGCATTTTATTGACCCAAGTCTTTCTTTAGCTCACAAACCCTTCGTTTACTTTCCGACAACTGCTGTCGTATTCTAGAAGATTGAAGGAACGAGGAAATTCATCTTATCTAGTGGTGGACTCATTTTTTGAGTCAATTTAGAATAAAGAAAAAACTACATAAATTGAGCGTGTTTTTAGCTAAGTTTAGAAATATATTTGTAAACATGTGAGGATAAGATATTTTGGAAAAACTTGTTTATTTTTGGTAAATATTTCAAGCTTAGCCAAGCATGATCTTTTTATAATGGGAAAATTGCATCAATGGTCTCAAACTCATTTTTCAGGTAGTAAGTTGGTTCTTGAACTTTAAAAAAGTGCAAGTCATCCTTAACAGCTTTGATTATAGGCACAATTATTTCATCACAACACAATGAAAATGATCCAAATTTTGATTAAAGTATTATGAGAACGTGGAAACGCGTCTCATTTAAATTTTCTGTTGAATTTAAGAAGTATAAAATAAATGAAAAGAAGGAAAGTGGGGACGGGTGCTTGGTGGGTTGCGGATGGAAGCACGTTGAAATGGATCGTGATGGTGTGGTGTGGGGTGGAATGTGGGAGTGGTCGTGAATAAGGGTTGGGGGAACACTTGTTCAAGAGTTGGGATCGGCGAAGGACAATATGCATAATTTTTCCTTCAATTTTTTTCATTTCTTTCTATTTTCTACATCGTTATCTTTAATCAAAATTATTTGATTTTACTATAACCTTCAAACATTGCTACATATGCAATGCACACGAAATTTATAATGAATACTTGAACAGTTTCTCGTTCATTAAGATTACTCGTGGAATGACATCAAAAACTTCAAGAGAAAAATTGGGCACTAACTTGCTAAAACGATTACATGTCAAGGACCAAAGTTGCAATTTTCTCTCCACAAGTTGGAGAAAAAATTGAAGGAACAAAAAAATAAGAATAAAAAAATCATTTTATCACCTAGTGGACCTTCAGAGTCAACAATTCACAATTAAGAAACAAATATTTCAAGAAAACTACAAAAAAAAGCACACACTCTCTCTCTCTCTCTCTCTCTCACACATATTCATCTGGTTTTCCCCTCCAATTACTGGACAGTATATATATCTATGAAACTATCAGCATTATACACACAAAGAGGACTGCCATGGACATGGTGACTCTGAATAACCCCTTGTTGGTCTTAATTTTTGCTGCAATTGTAGCACTATGTGCAGTCAAGAAAATCTTAGGATCATCAAAGAAGGAGAAGAAAAAATATTATCCAATTGCTGGAACAGTGTTGCATCAGCTGCTTAATTTCCGAAGGTTGTACGATTACATGACTGAATTGACACAAAAAAACATCACTTTCAGATTGCTTTACCTTGACAACAGTGAAGTCTACACTGCAGACCCTGCAATTGTTGAATATGTACTCAAAACAAATTTTGCAAACTATGGCAAGGTACTAACTTTCTCACTCTGTCTATTGATACTGTTAAAGTGTAATATTGCACGTCGCTTGAAGATGAAAATGACGATTTAATTCGCAGAATTCAAACTCCTTATGCTTATTTCCATCTTGATTATGCTCACCAGGATAATAGGTAAGTTTTTGATCGTATCTGTTTGACTATTTCTTTCAGTCTTCAAGCTTGAGAGGATCAATAAATGAGTTGGTTACCACAACTTGTACTCGAGCTTAAGCTGGTGTGAATTAATTGTCGAGAATCTGGCAGAATTGAGTTTAAACCATCTATGCTAAACTGTATATGGTGTTTTATTATCACATAAAGTTTAGGTATACTAAATCTTCAGATAAATACGTTCTTCATGTGATTCAGCAACAAATACAAATCCAGACCCATGCTTAGGTTGTCCAAACAAAATAAGGATTGAATTTGATATACTTGGCTCTAGCTTGTGTATGCAAACAAGCAAACCGAAATTTCATGAGACCACAAAGTTGCCTGTTTATGTAATAAGATACAAGTTCTAGTAGTGGTATTGTATCAAAATAATCAGATTGTTGAACTGTGTGGAGCCTAATAATACTGCACACTTATACCCTTGACCGTGACTTTTTAAGGGATATATTAGGTATTCCATACGTTGATTTTCGTTTGTCTAAAGTTCCTAATATGTGAAGTAAGGAGGCAATTTTTGTTGTCTGTGTGTGTGACAGGCCATAGCTGTCACATTGCCATGTGTCCTCTTTGTTTCTTTTTCATTATTTTATCACTGTTATCGCTCTGGTAAGTCGGGATTAGGGCTTAATCTCTAATGAGGATCGTGTCATATGAACAGAATCCTGAGGTTGAATGTTAAGCTTTCTCGACTTCTAAGTTACAGGAAATCAACTTGTGCAGGGCTGGTACCACCATAACATCTTGAAAGATCTCCTAGGTGATGGGATCTTCACAGTTGATGGAGAAAGATGGAAACACCAGAGGAAGATGTCAAGTTACGAATTCTCAACCCGAAACCTGAGGGATTTTAGCAGTGGTGTCTTCAAAACCAATGCAGCAAAACTCGCTGGGATAGTTTCTGAAGCTATAGCCTCAAATCAGATCATAGAAATTCAAGTAAAGCTCCATGTACCAGGATAAAACTATATCAGGATCCTTTCATCAGATAATATGCTAATGAGTTCTCTAAATCACAGGATTTATTCATGAAATCGACTTTGGACTCAGTGTTCAAGGTTGTACTTGGCGTTGATCTAGACAGTATGCGTGGAACAAACGAGGAAGGGACTCAATTTTCCAAGGCTTTTGACGAAGCAAGTGAAATGACCTGTTACCGTTATGTTGATATATCCTGGCCAATCAAACAGTACTTTAACATTGGATCAGAGGCTAAATTGAAAAACTGTATGAAGATAGTTGATGGATTCGTTTACGAAGTCATTCAAAACAAGATCGAACAAGTGCACAAGCCCAACGACGACCTTCCAGTGAGTTTAACTAAATAATCATCAAAATTTTCTTGTAGTATAATAAAAATAACAGATTTTCTTGGACTGTGTGGAGCCTAATCGTCATGTACCTTGTGCCTTCAACTGCGAATCAAGCTAAAATTCCAATCATATATAAGAGATTTTAAGGGAGGTCATTTCTCTGTTCAAGAGAAACATGACATCTTTTGTATACATCTTTTTATCATAGATGTAGCTCACGCATTGAGGGTGGACCACTAAATATGTGTGCGCTTTGCATGTTTCTGATGGCTTTTTTGCTTATGATTTCTCTCATAATTCAAGTTATAGTTTAATCCCCTGACGGATTTTTGGACGTGTCTAAAAACAGGTGAGTAAAGGAGATATTTTGTCTAGATTTCTGGAAATGAATGAAACAGATCCGAAGTACCTTAAAGACATAATACTAAGTTTTATAATTGCCGGGAAGGATACAACAGCAAGCACTCTATCCTGGTTCTTTTACATGATGTGCAAACACCCACTGATACAAGAAAGGATTGCAAAAGAAGTGAGGGAAGCAACAAAACTTCAAGAGAATCCGAGCATCGATGAAATGGCAAACAGTATTACTGAAGAAGCATTGGAAAAAATGCAGTTTCTCCATGCATCCATAACAGAAACTCTCAGACTTTATCCTGCAGTCCCGGTGGTAAGAAACAATTTATATCCAGTTTGACACGTATAAACACCAAGTTTGCTTCCATTTACAAATTTAACGCTTGTGCACAACATTGGCTTTCATTTTTGTCGCGGAAGTTCATTCTAAGGATCTTCAAAATAGTGTTTTCCGGGCTCAGTTTCACGTTACCTTTCTCTATCAGACAACCAATCCAAATGGCTCAATCTCACCCACAAAGGATAAGATAATGGTGATGATTTGTAGCCACAAAGGCAAGAAGAAAAACAACGAAAGGCAAGAGAAGAGACCAAAAAACACAGAAGGCATCGGTTTTTCTTCTCCAGCAAGCAGCCGATTTCTCTCTCTCAAAGGCCACATTTTTCTTCTTTTTTCATACACAAATCACACATACTACGGCTAGGGCAAAGATAACATATATATAGGATAGGTTAGGCTTTAGTTGTACCAATAAAAGGGTTAAATAGGCCAAGATTCAAAGTCATCCAAGAGGTAATATATTTGGGTCGTGAGCAAGATTAATTCTTTAAGCTACTTTCAAAGGCCCACATTGTTTTCGGATCGAACCTTTGGATTTGATTGTTGGTAACAATTTAATTCATTGGTCAACGCCTATGAAATTCAATCCAACGTTTACATTGTAGTTCGGATTCATTGGGTATCAAAACCCAACAATTTTTATGCTTGTTTTATTCAATTATATTTTGATGTACCAGGATGGGAAGATGTGTTTTTCAGATGATACTTTCCCAGATGGATTCAGCGTGAAGAAAGGAAACTTGATTTCGTACCAACCGTGGTCAATGGGAAGGATGAAATCTTTATGGGGCGAGGATGCAGAGGAGTTCCGGCCCCAGAGATGGTTAGACGAAAATGGTGTCTTCCAGCAAGAAAGCTCTTTTAAATTCACAGCCTTTCAAGTAAGTTTCTTAAATACTCCTCCTTTGGGGAACACATTCATTTGTTTGAAATTTTCTTTAACTCACTCTCATATGAAGGCCGGAATCCTTTTTCTCTTCCGTTCCATTTTTTTTCCAAATTTATCCTTTTCAAGAAAGCATGAATACAATTGCATTCTAAATTATTAAACTTAAAGATTGGGAACTTAAAACTAATGTATGTATGCAGGCAGGCCCAAGAATTTGTCTTGGAAAAGAGTTTGCTTACAGGCAGATGAAAGTATTTGCTGCTGTGCTTCTTAGTGTCTTCTCGTTTAAGTTGAATGATGAAAAGAAAGCTGTGAATTACAGAACTATGCTAACACTGCAGATCGACGGGGGCCTCCATCTTCGCGCTGCACACAGATTCAGACGCTGAAATTCTGTTGAGACTTCTGCATCTCCTATTTGTGTATGTACCGTATTCTACTGATTAAGATGAAATGTAAAATGGACAGAATGCCTTTTCTAATGGAGATATCAGTCAATGTATAATTAACAATAAATATGCCAATGTTAAATGAAATCAAGATTATCCTAATGATCAAGGGAATAATTTGCACCTAGTTTACTGATCGATGAAATGATTCAAGAAGTTGACTCACACGTGGTTCATCTTACATTCTTCATCTATATATCATTAATGTTGTTTTGTTTGTACTTTCATTTTGTCGCGAGATAAGTTAAATTTACGCGTTTTCTCATTTACTAGACATGAGGTTTTATGTCCTGTAATATTTGGTAAAGAAATAAATTTCTGGAGATCATGAATAATTTCACGGGAATTTATAAAGATTTCATTTGCTGCTCTATCTTGTAAAACATTATACATGGGTTTGTAACTTTAAGAACATGAAAAAATTGTGTTGTCAAAATCTTTTCCATCCACCACTTGTTAATAGTTCGTTTTCATCCCTTGATAGAAAACACCCCATATGTTTTACGAGTTTATCCTTTTGTGGGAACAAATCTCTGTTACAAGGACTTCGTGGACTAAAAACAACCCGGACAGAAGGTTTCTTAGATACAACTTCTATAACATACCAGATGCGTGTGATTATTTTGCTTGGGTTGATCCACCTCCTCATCCACGATATACGAAAATAATCAGTGGATTGCTGCACGAAAATTAACAGTAAGGTGGAGTCGAAGATGCGAAGAATGATATCTGGTGCACATGCCCTGTGGGCTGTGATGCCATAGTCCAGTCCACTTAAAGGCAATGATGATTGGCCTTCGGCCCATTCCAATATATAACTAGTTTGCTGAAGTTAGCCCAGTGAACCAGGCCCAAGATCAGTCCAAGATCAAGTCAAATTCTACAGCTGCTCTGAGCCGTTGGATGATAACTAACCACATCTCGAGGCCTTGATATTTGAGGGTTTTCCAATCGTTTCTGATTCATTCGATTTCTCTGGCTTTCTCTCTCATGTTCTAGAGGCGTCTGTGTGACCTTTTCCCTTCATTCTTTTCTGTGTGAATCTGGTTTAAGGGATTCGTTTCTTGAGTCATTTCTTTGTGAGATTACAGTGTTGGTAGGGCTTTCTTTGTGGTTAGTCTGATTCCTTCTTGGGTCTCATTGAAGTAGCTTAGGGTTACTTGGTTGACTGCTTTTGGGTTCCTGTGTAGATCTGGGTCTGAAGGTGTAGAGGGGTCTATTGGGTTGATGTTCTGAGCCTTATCATCTGTGAAGCTTTGATGCTAAGTGATTAATGTTCCAGTTTCATGTATAGGAAGTCTGAATGTAATAGGGTTTTGAGTTTTTCATTTGATCTGTAAACTTTGTATTTGAAGTTTGTATAACAGTGGTATCAGAGCCTTCGTAGGCTATTCTTGGGGCTTCGATCGAGAGCTGGAGTCTGGAAAATTAATTTTCAGCCTCCAATCTTGGATCACCTGAAATTGCGAGAAAAAAAAAACCCTAGTTCTTGATACTTCGATTCTTGGAATTTTTTTCGGGTTTCTTGTCTTGGTGCTGTGACTGTCGGTGCCTGTGTTTCCTTATTCTGGTTCGATTGTATGATTCCATGTGTTGGGGTTTTCGATTGAACTCTGATCCCTTTGCGGTTATTGGTGGAACACCATATGGGTAGCTATTCATTAGCTGCCCTCTGGTTTGCACGTTTCAACCCTAATTGCACCCCCCTCCCCTGAGTTTTTCATTAATTTTTTTGTCATACTGTTTGGGGTGATCAAGTTGAGCCTTGACCTGAGAACATGATTCTCACGGAAACCTGGTGAACTTGGTCATTCTAGTTGCATCTGTATTACCTTTTTAAATTCTGCCCTGCTATATGGCCTGTTTCCTTAATTCAGTCTTATAGCATATTTGTTTATACCTGATTGTATATTGTTTCTGATCATATTATTGTTGTTTAGCATATATTCTTGTTTCTGTTTTGTGTCTATTGCTTATAATCCTTCTGTAATCATGAATAACTGTGATAATTACTTACTGCTTATTCACTGTGACCTATCCTCCCTTTAATTTTTTGTGTAGATCTTTTTTACCTTACTCTTGAGTACATCAGTTGTCATAGTTTTAATTTTTCTTGAAATACTTTGTGTTATTTCTGACTTTAAAACATGACAAATTCTTTTGAATTTGGTATTTTTGATGGAAAAGGGGATTTTCCCATTTGGCAACAAAAAATGAAAGGAGCTTTAGTTCAACAAAAGATTTCCAAAGCAATAACACAAACTTTTCCTGAAACTATGACTGCTGACCAGATTCTTGAAGCTGATGAACTTGCATATGCATCTATTATTCTGCATTTATCTGATCAAGTTTTGAGGAAAGTAGGAAAACAAGAAAATGCTAAAGCCCTGTGGGATGAGTTAGAGAAACTATACCTAGCTAAGACCCTACCCAATAAATTGTTTCTGTTAGAGAGGTTTTTTAGTTTCAAATTAGATACCTCTAAGGACATAGAAGACAACCTGGACAATTTTAATAAACTGGTCCAAGACATCACAAATGCTGGTGATAAGGTCTCTGATGAATACAAAGCTGTTGTGTTGTTGAATGCTATTCCTGATACCTATCAGGATGTCAAGGCTGCCATAAAATATGGTAGAGATACCTTGACTTCTGATATTGTCATTAACTCTTTGAGGAGTAGAGAGCTTGAGCTTAGGAATGCTAGAGGGAATGGTAGGTCTGAGGCCTTATTTGTTAGGGGTAGGACTCAAAATAGGTTTAATGGGAGCCAAGAGGGTTTTAACAATCAGGGAAATAGTGGTAAGAAGAAGTTTAAGGGTATAAATAGATCCAAGTCTAAGACTAGGAATAAGAAGTGCTATGGATGTGGGAAAACTGGCCATTTTATAAAGGATTGTTTTAAAAGGAAGAATGAGATGAAAGCTGAGAGAGCTGATGAAGGAAACTTAGTAGAGCCTAGTGATTCCAATTCTGTTGATGTCTATGTTGTGACTGAGCCTTCCCTGGATAGTGATTCTGCCAATATTGTTGACTGTAAGAATCTGATCCATGAATGGATTTTAGATTCTGGTTGCACCTTCCATATGTCTCCTAAAAGGTGTTGGTTTAACTCTTTTAGAGAAGTCAATGGTGGAGAGGTGGTCATGGGCAACAATATAGCATGTAGGGTTGAAGGTATAGGTGAGATTACTTTGAAATTTGAAATGGTTATATCTTTACTTTGGAAAAGGTAAGATATGATCCTGATTTGTCTAGGAACCTGATTTCAATGGGCAGTCTGGATGATTTAGGTTTACTAGGAAAGGTGGGTGATGGTTTATTGAGAGTGATGAGAGGTTCCCTTATGATGTTTAGAGGTGTTAAGAGAAATGGGATTTATGTTGCTAGGGCTAGTGCTGTGGTGAATGGGATAGCTGAGGCCTCAAACACTGAACTAGATGCAACTTTAAAGTGGAATAAGAGACTAACTCATGTTGGAGAAAAGGGTTTGCATATTCTGTATAAGAAAGGGGTGTTTGGGAAGGATTCAATTTCTAGAATTCCTTTTTGTGAGAACTGTACCTTAGGAAAACAGCACAGGTTGCATTTCAATATTGGAAAGCATAAATCTACTTCTATTCTTGAGTATATTCACTCAGATTTATGGGGGCCTTCTCCTACCATTACTCAAGGAGGAAATAGGTATTTTCTTTCATTAATTGATGACTATTCTAGGAAGGTTTGGGTTTATCTATTGAAACACAAATCTGAGACTTTTGGGAAGTTTAGAGCCTGGAAATTGTTGATAGAAAATCAGACTGGGAAGAAAATTGGGACTCTTAGGACTGACAATGGCCTTGAGTTTTGCAATACTGAGTTTGACCTTTTCTGTACTGAGAATGGTATTAGGAGACATAAAACAACTCCTTATACCCCTCAGTAGAATGGGGTGGCTGAGAGGATGAATAGGACTTTGCTAGAAAAAGTGAGATGCATGCTTGTAGGTTCAGGTGTGCCTAAAACTCTTTGGGGGGAAGCCTTGATGACAGCCACTTACATTGTTAATAGGACCCCTTCTAGTGCTCTAGATGATAAGACACCTGAAGAGCAATGGTCTGGTAGTGTTTCTGATTATACACACTTGAGAGTTTTTGGGTGTGCAGCCTATTCTCATCAGAATTTAGGGAAATTAGAACCTAGAGCCCATAAATGTGTTTTCTTGGGTTATCCTGATGGGGTGAAGGGTTATAAGCTGTGGAGTAAAGATTCAGGTGGTTTTAAGATCATCACTAGTAGAGATGTTATCTTTGATGAGCTGAACATGCCCTGTTTGAAGGGGGAAAGAGTCTGATAAAGCTTCAGATAGATTAGAGAGTGATAGGACCAAACTGCAGGTGGAGCTTGGTATACCTTCTCAACCTGTAGATGCTGAAGAGGTTGAGACAGAGGCTGGAAATGATGTTTCAGATGGAGACATTGAGGAAATTGAAGTTCAAGATGCTGAAGAAGAGCAAAATGTTGAGGGAAGTGACTACCAATTGACTAGGGATAGAGTTAGAAGAGAGATTAGAAAACCTATAAGGTATAGAGACTACCTGACCTTAGCTTTAATTTCTTATCAGGATCTGACCTATAGGGAGCCTAAATCCTATGAAGAAGCTGTGTCTAGCAAGCAATCTAAGGAATGGCAGATTGCTATGGATGATGAGATGGACTCCTTGATTAAAAATGGGACATGGATTTTGGTCCCTAAACCTGCAGGTAAATCTCTTGTGGATTGCAAGTGGATTTTCAGTATTAAGGAGGGTAACACTGATAAGGTGCCTATGAGATTTAAGGCTAGACTTGTGGCTAAGGGTTTTACTCAAAAGGAAGGTTTAGACTATAATGAGATTTTTTCTCCTGTGATTAAATATACTACCATTAGAGTTATGCTTGCCCTTGTTGCTCATTACAATCTTGAACTTGAACAAATGGATGTAAAAACTGCTTTTTTGCATGGTGATCTTGATGAGGTGATTTACATGAAACAACCACTTGGATATATTGGTAAATCTAAATCTGATCATGTCTGTTTATTAAAAAGATCCCTATATGGTTTGAAGCAATCACCAAGGCAATGGTACATAAGGTTTGATACTTATGTTTCTTCTGTTGGTTTTATTATAAGTGAATTTGACCATTGTTTGTACTTTAAAAGAGATGATAAACATGCTATTATTGCTTTTATACTCTTGTATGTGGATGACATGCTTCTAATTAGACATAATATGTATGTTATAAATGAAATTAAAAGATCTTTGAATGATGAATTTGAAATGAAAGATCTTGGACATGCTAAGAAGATATTAGGCATGGAAATTACTAGGAAAAGGCATGATAGAACTCTGTTTTTGAAACAATCTGCATACATTGGTAAATTGGTAACTAGATTTGCTATGCATAATTCAAAATCTGTGTCTGTACCTCTTGCTAGCCATTTTAAATTAAGTAAAGATCAATATCCTGTTAATAAATCTGATATTAAGCAAATGGAAAAGATTCCTTATGCTAATGCGGTAGGATCTATAATGTATACCATGGTTTGTACTAGGCCTGATGTGGCTCATGCTATTAGTAATCTCAGCAGATTCATGGCTAATCCTGGTTTAGAACATTGGACTGCTTTAAAATGGTTAATAAGGTACTTAAAAGGTTCTTCACATTTAGGATTGAGTTTTTTTGCCTGCAATGATGGTGTAGTACTTAAAGGCTTTGTTGATTCTGACTTTGCTGGTAATGTTGATAATAGAAAATCTACTACCTCTTATGTTTTTACTTTGTGTGGAACATGTATAAGTTGGAAATCACAATTACAACATGTTGTTGCTTTATCTAATACTGAGGCAGAATATGTGGCTGCAACTGAGGCCATAAAGGAAGCTTTATGGCTGAAAGGTTTACTGTCTGAAATTGATGAGTTGTCTATTCCTGTTACTGTATATTCTGACAGTCAAAGTGCTATACATTTATGCAAAAATCCAGTATTTCATGAGAGAACTAAACATATCGATGTTAAGTTACATTTTATAAGAGATATTGTTGCAAAAGAAACTTTGTTACTTGAGAAAATAGCTACCCAATTTAATCCAGCAGATATGGGTACTAAGGTATTGCCTCTTGCCAAGTTTAAATCCTGTTTGCAACTTCCGAGAATTGATACTGGGTAATTTTGCTGTGTACAGATTCCAATTCTAATCTGGATGCTTTGGAGGGTGATCCAAGGAAGCTGTTTTATCTTAATTAAGATAGTATTAAGCTACCGGATTGACCACTGGCATCAAGGTGGAGATTGTGGGTTGTGATGCCATAGTCCAGTCCACTTAAAGGCAATGATGATTGGCCTTCGGCCCATTCCAATATATAACTAGTTTGCTGAAGTTAGCCCAGTGAACCAGGCCCAAGATTAGTCCAAGATCAAGTCAAATTCTACAGCTGCTCTGAGCCGTTGGATGATAACTAACCACATCTCGAGGCCTTGATATTTGAGGGTTTTCCAATCGTTTCTGATTCATTCGATTTCTCTGGCTTTCTCTCTCATGTTCTAGAGGCGTCTGTGTGACCTTTTCCCTTCATTCTTTTCTGTGTGAATCTGGTTTGAGGGATTCGTTTCTTGAGTCATTTCTTTGTGAGATTACAGTATTGGTAGGGCTTTCTCTATGGTTAGTCTGATTCCTTCTTGGGTCTCATTGAAGTAGCTTAGGGTTACTTGGTTGACTGCTTTTGGGTTCCTGTGTAGATCTGGGTTTGACGGTGTAGAGGGGTTTATTGGATTGATGTTCTGAGCCTTATCATCTGTGAAGCTTTGATGCTAAGTGATTAATGTTCCAGTTTCATGTATAGGAAGTCTGAATGTAATAGGGTTCTGAGTTTTTCATTTGATCTGTAAACTTTGTGTTTGAAGTTTGTATAACATGCCCTATAATGATATCTTCTTTTATGCCCTGTCAGACCACATACACTGCAAGTTGTGAAGAATTAAGTAAATTTACACATCACCAATACACTTCAACACCACATCAGACTAACAGTTGGCAGCTAACCATTTTGTCCTTGCAGTCATTATTCTGTTGCACCTGATTTCACTCTCCATTTATTGTTGTAAATAGATTCCCTTCATCATCCATATTTTATGGATCGACCTCCAGCTGTATTATCTGGAACCTTCCTTGTAGTTTATAAATTAGCAAGCAATCGAAGCAATAATATTATCTCTCTGCAAATTCATCCTTCACTGCCTTTACAATTTAACTTGGTATCAGAGCATTATCATGGCCAACGCCAATGAAGGTCCTAACTTTGATCCTGCATCTATCTCAAGTAACTCAGTTGCTCCAATGCAGGGAAGCAACAACCTCACGCCGTTTGGTGGAAATCTGACTCAAGTAGTATCAGTAAAACTTGAGAAGAACAATTTCTTGCTGTGGCAGAATATGATCCTACCCATAATTTGTGGACACAATCTGGAGAGCCACATTCTGGGAACCAAGACATGTCCTCCAGAATTTATAGCTATTCAACTCACTGGTGAAGCTGGCACTAGCGTTGAAATGACAAAGAATCCTGAGTTTAATCAGTAGATGTCGACTGACCAATTGCTGATGGGCTGGCTTTACTCCTCAATGACTCCTGACATTGCAATGAGAGTAATGGGAGCCAACAACTCCAGTGAACTATGGTCAACTGTGAAAGAAAGTCACGGTGTGCAGAATAGATCAAGAATCACCTTCTTGACTGGTGAACTCCAGAAATCAAGGAAAGGAGCACTAAGCATTGATCAATATTTGAACAAAGTAAAGCTACTTGCTGACAACTTTGAAATAGCTGGAAAAGCTATTCCTCTTACTGACGTGATTACTCAAGTCTTGGCTGGGCTAGATGAAGACTACACACCAATCATAGTTCAGATCAACAGCCGTGATCATATCACCTGGGGAGAACTGCAATCAACGCTCATGACATTCGAAAGTAGACTTGAACACCTGAACTCAGTTAGAAATGAACTTGTAGGCATCAACCTTGAGCAGACTTCAGCTAATTTCACTCAAAGATCAGGCTCCAACCAGTCTCACTTCAGGTCCTTTAGACCAAATCCTGGTGGAAGATTCACAAACTACAATAACTTTAGAGGAGGAAGAAGAGGCAGAAACAGAGGTGCAAGTTCCTATGGGAATGACAGACCTGTTTGCCAAGTGTGTGGGAAGATTGGGCACAAAGCTAACATATGCAATTTCAGATATGATGAGAGATACTCAGGCACTCCACCAAGTCACAAGACCAACTATAGCTCCTCTCCAACAGCATTTATAGCCTCACCCAACACTGTGAGTGATCCAGCTTGGTTCCCAGACACTGGAGCCAGTAACCACATTAGAGCAGAGAAGGAAAACATCACCCAATCAAACGAATACACTGGTAAGG
This sequence comes from Fraxinus americana, assembly GCA_035079005.1. Classification (NCBI taxonomy): domain Eukaryota; kingdom Viridiplantae; phylum Streptophyta; class Magnoliopsida; order Lamiales; family Oleaceae; genus Fraxinus; species Fraxinus americana. The sequence continues at coordinate 36,217,133 of CM068713.1, read as the reverse complement.
AAAATGTTATGGTTGGTAATGAGAGTAAGCTATTTATTTCACATTTTGGCATTACTCATATCACAACATTGAAAGACAAAACACTTGTGTTGAATAAATTGCTTCTTGTGCCTGAGATAAAGAAGAACCTTATAAGTGTTTCGCAATTAACTTGTGATAACCAAGTGTATATGGAGTTTCATTCTAACTGCTGTTTTGTGAAGGACAAGCAAACGAGGGAAGTCTTGCTGCAAGGGAAGCTTAAGGATGGGTTATATCAACTAGATGTTCCTCAACAAAACTCAAAACGTCAACCTCTAAAGTCTGTTCCTCCGAATAAACTCTACTGCAACCTCACCTCACTTAGTTCCACTCTCAGTCCCAGTCAAGTGTCTAGTTTTAGTAAAGAGTCATGTCAAGAGTCTTTAAATTCTCCAATAGATGTATGACACAAGAGGCTTGGACATCCATCTAGTCAAGTGATGTCTCAAGTGCCTAAGATTTGTAATCAAAAGGCAAAAGAAAATGAAGTAAAGTCATTTTGCGATGCCTGCCAATTTGGAAAATCCCATCTATTACCTTTCTCATTATCTATCTCACATGCCAAAAATCCACTTGAACTCATATATACTGATGTTTGGGGACCAGCACCTGTCCAAACTACCTCAGGCTTCAGATATTACATAACCTTTTTGGATGACTTTAGTAGATTCACATGGATATACCCGCTGAGGCAGAAATCTGAAGCACTAGGTGTCTTTGTCAACTTCAAAAGACTTGTTGAAAATAAGTTTACAAGCAAAATTAAAACACTGCAGGCTGATTGGTGGGGTGAATACAGAACCTTTACCAAGTTTTTAACACAAGAAGGAATCAATTTTAGACACCCATGCCCTTATACTTCTGCACAAAACGGGAGAGTAGAGAGAAAACACAGGCACGTCACGGAAACTGGCCTGACTCTCTTGGCTCAAGCTAAACTACCCTTAACATATTGGTGGGAAGCTTTCTCAACTACCACCTATCTCATAAATAGATTGCCTACGCCTATTCTCAAAATGCAAACCCCATTTTCAGTCTTGAATAGAAAGGAAGTTGATTACAAGGCACTAAAAGTTTTTGGATGTCCTTGCTATCCTTGTCTAAGGCCTTACCAAAAACACAAGTTTAGTTTCCACTCAATCAAGTGTGTTTTCCTCGGTTACAGCCAATCTCACAAAGGTTATAAATGTCTAAGCTCGACAGGAAGAATTTACATCTCAAGGCATGTTGTGTTCAATGAGTTTGAATTTCCCTTTCAGTCTTTATTCTTCACTCAAAATCAACCCAACTCTGTTATACCTGAAACTGTAGTGTCATACTTTAAATTTCCCTCTCAAATAAACATCTCCAATCCCACATCAAATCCTGATGATACGACCCATCCAGAAGCAGCCAATGCTCTGCTTAACTCACCTCTTAGCTCAACTTACAACCAGCAGGTAAATATGAACAATGCTGAGAATAACAACAGAAGTGAAGGCTCACCAGAACTAAAAATGATCAAGGCATTGAACCTGAAGCTCAGCCATCTCCAATTGTCGAAAGACTTGAATCAGAACACTTAAACAATCGGCAACCAGTCAATAATGAACATCACATGATTACCAGGGGAAAGTCTGGAATTTTTAAGCTAAAGGTATACATGGGAAAATTAGTGGAGCTAAAACCTGAACCTGCAGAACCTGGAAATGTCAATGAAGCCATGATGAATGAGAATTGGAAGAATGAAAACTGAAACTTGGAAGCTAGTGCCACCATCACCAGATTACAGTATAGTGGGAAACAGGTGGGTTTTCAGAGTGAAAAGAAACGCTGATGCCACAGTCCAGAGATTCAAAGCCACGTTAGTTGCAAAGGGGTTTCATCAGTCACCTGGAATTGATTTTTTTGAAACTTTCAGTCCGGTGGTTAAAACCTCAACCCTATGAATTATACTTACCTTGGCAGTCTCAAAAGGATGGTCAATCAGGCAAGTAGATATTAATAATGCCTTTTTAAATGGAGAACTATCTGCAAATTACAAAAGGCTCTCTATGGACTGAAGCAGGCACCAAGAGCTTGGCACGAGAAGCTGAAATCAACACTATTAATCTGGAATTTCAGACAATCGATTGCAGACACTTCGTTGTTTTACTTCAAAACTGAAAGTCAGATAATCTTTGTTCTCATATACGTTGATGATATTGTGGTGATAGGTAATGATTTGAAGCTGATGCAAAGCTTCATAATGAATTAAACAAAAAATTTGCATTGAAGGATATGGGACGGCTTCATCACTTTCTAGGAATTGAAGTAATATGGCATAACTCAGGACTTTATCTTACACAAAGCAGGTACATTGCTGAACTACTCAAGAAATTCAAACTGGAGAATCTCAAGCCTTGCCCTACTCCTATCCTTGCTGGCAAAACCATCTCAAAATCAGATGGAGAAGCATTGAGCAATCCTTCAATCTACAGGAGTGCAGTGGGAGGGTTGCAATATCTTTCACACACACAGCCTGATATTACCTTTGCCGTTAACAAACTAAGCCAATTCTTACAAACACCAACATCCATACACTGGCAAGCCTTAAAAAGGGTGCTGAGGTATCTTAAAGGTACAATGAATCAAGGACTTTGGATACAAAGAAGCAATAGACTAAACCTATATGGATTTTCAGACGCAGATTGGGACTCATGTCCGGATGACAGGAGATCTACAGGGGGCTATTGCATCTACCTTGGAGATAGCCTAATAGCTTGGCCATCTAAGAAACAACATGTGGTTGCAAGATCTAGTACATAATCGGAATACAGATCACTAGCTTTAGGCTTTAGCAGCTTCAGAAATCGCATGGATCCAATCCCTCTTTAAAGAACTTGATCTGCTACAAGTTTCAACTCCAATCCTATGGTGTGACAATTTAAGTGCAGGAGCTTTGGCAGCTAACCCAGTTTACCATGCTAGAATGAAGCACATTGAGCTGGATATTCATTTTGTAAGAGATAAAGTTCTTGCCAAAAAGTTGGAAGTTAGATATGTGCCATCATCCGATCAAATTGCCGACTTATTGACCAAGGGACTCACTCACTCAAGGTTCAACTTCTTGAAGGACAAGCTTGGTGTTACCTCAGTACCATCCGGCTTGAGGGAGGGTGTGAAGAATTAAGTAAATTTACACATCACCAATACACCTCAGCACCACATCAGACTAACAGTTGGCAGCTAACCGTTTTGTCCTTGCAGTCATTATTCTGTTGCACCTGATTTCACTCTCCATTTATTGTTGTAAATAGATTCCCTTCATCATCCATATTTTATGGATCGACCTCCAGCTGTATTATCTGGAACCTTCCTTGTAGTCTATAAATCAGCAAGCAATCGAAGCAATAATATTATCTCTCTGCAAATTCATCCTTCACTGCCTTTACAATTTAACTCAAGTCAAATAGTCCGTCCCTTTCTTCTTCATCTTTGACATGCAGTGTATGTACAAAGACATCTTTCTCTTGCTGCCTCCTCATTTCCTTCTGCATCATACCCCTTTTAGGCACATACCAACCAGATGGTTGGACAGGCAGTGCATCAGCTTCAGGCCAGAGCTTCTTCCTATTGATTGACATCCCAATATTTACATGTCAATTCAAATTTGTCTTCACCAAGGAGCAGGAATGCACATACTTTCATGGTTCGTCTCTACGGTCCAATATGACAGCAAATGAAATGCCCACATGGGATGTCAGCCAGGTCCCATCTTCTACAAGCACATGTGCAAGCTGGAAAATCGACATCAAACTCTACATCCTTGCTTTTCACATAGTACTGTGGCCCTCTTGACCAATTGACTTCACAGCCTTCAGTACTCTCAAAAACATTTTACCAATTTTTATGAATCTTAGGATACAAAGGTCATGTTGCCATCCTCATCTTGTCTCTTCTTACTTGTATCCCCTTCATGAAGCTAATATGGATATCAAACAACCTTATTAAAGTAGTAATAAAGAAAATAGACACAAGAAAATACAAGATTTATAGAGGTTTGCCTCAATAAGAGACTACGTCCTCTTTCGCGGTGCAGATTTTGTATTAGGTTATAGAAAATAGGGTGTGAGATTTTTATCTTGTAATTAGGATTTTGTATTATCATCAAAAAGAGAGTGAGGTTACTTCGCGGTGCAGATTTTGTATTAGGTTATAGAAAATAGGGTGTGAGATTTTTATCTTGTAATTAGGATTTTGTATTATCATCAAAAAGAGAGTGAGGTTAGAGTAACCTCACTCTTTTTTTTATGATAATACAAAATCCTAATGACGGCTTCATATATATAAGAAGGTTGATCTGTGATAGACTTTGCAAAACGATAATAGTTAAGATCCATAACTTAACAAACTTTGATAATTCTTCTCTTTGAAAAGTGTTACCAAACGTCAAATAGTGGTGCTAAAGTGCAAGTATAAAAACGAGAGCAATATTCGTTTTTTTTTATTTTTTTGAGACGGTAAAATTGATTATATTAATCAAAAACCATATACAAATACTCCGGGCATACCCGGATTAATTAACAATGAAGTTACAATGGAAATACAACTACTATGGGCATACCCAAGTAATCAATCAAAACAAAAGATACAAAGGAGAAAAAAGTCAAACCATCGCTAAAGACTCATAACAAATCAAAACATTAGGATACAGAGAAAACATCACCTTGTATATGTGTGTTTTGATTCGTCGTACTATACTCTCAACACGGGGTTTCAAATTTTCAAAAACCATTCTATTTCTAGCTATCAAAATATAGTAGACGGAGCTAGTTATAGCAATCCTTTTAGCTTTGTTTCTCCATGAGGTTCCTCTAGCTTCCTCTTTATCCACTTTAGGGCATTAGCCATGGTAGTCAGGGCTCTTGTTAGGGGTGTAAGCGGTTCGATTTTTGCGGTTTTTGACAAATTTTCAAACCAAACCGTTTTGACCGGTTTGAGAAAAACTCAAACCTAAACCAAACCGTTTTGACCGGTTTGAAAAAAACTCAAACCTAAACCTAACGGTTTGGTCCGGTTTTAAACCGCCGGTTTCGCGTATATTTTTTTTCCTGTCTAGTATCTACTTTTATGCCATTAATTCAATATATATTTATATCTTAGTAGAAATAAATCTAAAACAAACTAAATATATTTACTATAAATTTAAATAACAACAAAATAAAAGTAAAATCACAATAAACTAAAGCATAGTTTTTTATTCGCCCTTTTGACGTTTTAGGATAATACTTTACGATAAAGATACAATACAAGTCCACTAAAATAAATATCAGGTCCAAAAAACATAATAATGTCCATTTTCAACTAGCAAAATGAATAAACGAATTAATTTTGTCACAGGACTCAATGAACATCAAATTTTGTCTTAAAACTCACAGAACTAGTGAAAGGAAGAAACATTCACATACTCAAGAAGCCACAGAACTCATGATCAATTTTGTCCTTCATACACAAAAAAAATTTTAATTAGCAAATTGGAAAAAAAAAAAAGAAGAATTAAGACACGGATCCATCTAATAATGGCTTCCAAAAGACAAGCTGCAAATATTTTTTCTCCCCCATTCCACTATATATACCCACCTTCATCTTCTGCAATTTAACACGAATATATATATATATATATATATATATATATATATATATATATATATATATATATATATGCTCTCATATGTAAACAAATTTCAACTAGAAAGCGACAAAATTTCAATTTTAAGCTTTACTCACGATCAAATAAATATGCAAGAACCTGAAATAGTTTAATAATACCGGCGAACGTACACTACCGGCGACTGGGAGATTCGAGATTTCGAGGGCGTTGACGATTTGGGGGAAACCAGGAGGCGCCGCAGGGAGCGAGGCTACGACCAGCGAGTTACGAGTGAGAGAAATGGAAATTGGAAGATTAGGGTTGTGACTTGTGAGTATATGGACCTGGGTTGAGCTGTTTAGTGCCACTTCTTTCAAATTTAAGCCTTTTTTTATATATATAATTAGGCTTGGGCGGGTCGTAAATCTAAATAATTAATAGGAAATTAGAAATTGACAAAAATACCTACAAAATGACAAAATTATTCAATTTTACATAATTGAAATTTTGGATAAATTTTCAAAAAAAAATCAATTTTTTATTTTTTTTATTTTATATATTTTTCGCCGGTCCGGTTTGGTTTCAAACCATAATTAAAATTCTCAAACCTAAACCAAACCGTTTTTGACCGGTTTGGTTTGGTTCAAAACCATTTCGTTGACGGGTCCACGTGGCACCAAACCGTCGGTTTCGAAATTGCGGTTTCGATTCGATTTTCTGGTTTGACAATTTTTGCTTACAGCCCTAGCTCTTGTAATGCCCAACCACTCTTTAATGCTCTTCCAAACACTTGAAGAGAAGTGACATTCAAAAAATAGGTGATGACATGTTTTTTCATGTGAAGCACAAAGAACACAATTTCGATCAATATCCAAGTAATACAATTTGTCTTTCGTGAGTAATTTTGATTGGGCTCCCAACCATAACATAAAAGAGTGTTTCGGAGTGATGAAATGTTTCCAAACATCCTTTGCCCAACACTTAGCATCCCCCTTAGGCCGAAAAAAATCATATGCCTTCTTTACACAAAATTTATCCCCCATTTATCCAAGAAATCCCGCTAAAAATCTGTTGGTCGCCCCTTTCATGTGTAAAAATCTGCCCAAGTGTATCTCTAATTTCCAGCAATTTTTTGAAGAGTGGTGAGTGATCTTTTAAAGGTGAGACCTCCCAAATGCTAGCTCCTCTAAGGTAAAATTGATCAACCCAACAAATCCACAAAGTATCCTTTTTTTATGGTGAATATTCCACAGCAATTTTGCAAGTAGAGCAGAATTCCAGTTTTTTAAATCTCTACAGCCCAAACCACCTTCGGTAAGCAAACATCCCTCCAAGCAACCAAATACTTCTTAGAGCCCCAAAGGAAGTTACGACAAAGGCTAGTGATTCTAGAAATAATTGTAGCTGGAATGGGGAACAAAGAAAGCCAAAAACATTTGACTCTTTGAAGCGCTGCTTTAATCAATTCCGTTCTCCCCGCATAGGACAAAGAAGAACACGTCCAAGAACTAATATAAACAGTAATTTTATCCAAAAAAAGAGCATAACTTACTTTTTACTTCACGGAAGCAAGTGGAATGCCCAAATATCGAAAGGGCATTGTACCCTTCAGAATGTTGGTAATTTCTTGAATTTCATCAAGTTCAATCCCATGTATACCAGCTGTAAAGAGGTTGGATTTAAAGTTATTCATCCTTAATCCCGATGCATTCCCAAAGTTGTTCAGACAATTCATCAAGATTTCCACCGACATGACATCTTCCCTTGCAAAAAGCATTAAATCATCCACAAACGCAATGCGTGTAATCTTTAACGGGCCACATTTAGGATGGTAGTTGAAGCCACTCTCATTAGTAGCAACCTTTAGGATTCTTGAAAGATATTCAATACATAAAACAAACAAGAATGGTGAAAGTGGATCACCTTGCCTTAAGCCTTTCCTCCCTTTGAAAAAACCACGTATGCTAGCATTCAAAGCAACAGAGTAAGAAGGAGTGGTAACACATTCCATAACCCAACCAATGAATTCGGGAGGGAAGCATAACGCCTCGAGCATTTGCTTCAAAAATCCCCAATCAACTGAATCATACGCCTTACGAATATCAACCTTAAGTAGACATCTTAGGGCAACCCGCTTCCGATTATATTGTCTCATGAGCTCTTGAGCAAGATGGATGTTTTCCATCATACTCCTACCTTCCACAAATGCGGATTGAGCTTGGTTAACAATGCTTCCCAAAATAGGCCTTAACCGAGATGCTAGAATCTTTGCAATAACCTTATAGAATACATTGAAATAAGAAATAGGCCTATAATCTCCAACAATCGTAGTGTGATTAGATTTAGGAACCAAAGCAATTGCTGTATGATTCACTTGTTTGAGAAGAGAACCCGATGCAAAAATTCTTTTATAGCTTCAACAAAATCCACTCCAACTATCGCCCATGCTTCTTTAAAAAAACATGATGAGTAACCATCCGGCCCGGGGGATTTAATCTAAATCAAAGTTGACAATTAATTTTAATAACATATTTCATGTAATCCATAACTATTTAACTTTTATCAAAATTTACTAAAAATTAGATTTTGATCTCCATCAAACAGGGACAAAGTCACAATAAATTTTAATTTTTCTCTTTTTCTCTCGTCTTTTAAAAAAATCTTAACTTTCCATCAAATAAGGGCGAAATATTGCATTCTTAATATAATTTCGAAGTGTTCATGGCCTAGTTTTCTACGCTGTTAATTGCGTACGAAACGATCAATTGTAGTAAATTCTACAACTTGTCAAAGTAAGTCATTCAAAATTAGTATTTTGAAAATTTCGATAACATGCTAACTTTAAATTTTTTTTTTACGATCGTAAGCTAATCGAATATACAAATTGCTTATGTCATCTCAAAGCTTATTTTGAGAACTACATTATAGGCATATCGAATAATCCAAACAGATATCGAAAATAGTTAAAAATGCGTTAAACGTGAGTTTTAAAGAAAGGTGTCTAACTCGCATTTTCTTTAAAAAAATTCAATTATTTCATTAACATTTATTATTTTTACAATACAAGTTTCTCAATGTAATTTTCATCCTTTTAGTAGGAAATTTTATATGGAATATGACATAATTTTTTCGAAATTTTACATTTGAAAAAATCATATCCCATTTAAATTTTCGAATGCAAGATTGCATGTGATATGATTTTTTTGGACGTAAATTTTCGATTCTAAAATTTCTTTCGATTTCTTTGCAAGTTCAATTGTGCCCTCTAATTTTAAACTTCTATGTACATTATGGGAGATTTTTGTTTTAGCACTTTGTGCTCTTTGGCATGATGACATGATCCCTCAGTATATATTTTATTGGTGTACTTAAAGGTTTGGAGTGAGAGAGAAACCTTGAAATTGTACATAATGCTTGTTTCGGAGAAGTTATAATAAGGTTATAACGAAGATAAGTAATGAGACTTCAAATTATAGTGAAATTATAATATTCCCCAAACATGCATAGTGAATAAATCTTTGCTATTTACGGTTCATGATTCTTCTCCTTTTTTGAAGTTTTCGACGTAAATTATTTTGTTCGTTTTAGCATATACGTGAATTTGCATTTTAAACGTTTTTTCATTGCAATTGTTGATTCTAGATGCATATAAAGTAGCAAATAATAGTAAAGTAAGAGCTATATAGGAACCTCAATTCTCTGTATTATCTTGATAGCTTTTGGTACAACTGCTTTATGACTTTTGAAGTGCAAGAAAATAATAGGCCTAAATGGGAAGAAAATGGGGAACAAACCATCACGCCTAGATAGTGCTATCTAGTGGACCATTTGTGAAGTCTTCTTCCCTTTTGGGTGCCAAAAAGGATCAAAATGCAAACCTACAGAAGAAATTAGTGGAGTTCCTCTTGATCCCATTATTTTTATTCTCACACTAAATGCATCCACAACTCCTTTCTCCAGCCTATGATGTTTCTTGTACCCTACTGTGGTTCCTTCAGCAACCCGATTGCCATCCACGTAAATTTTGTGTTTTTTTATCCGTTGTCCCAGTCCAATCGCTTCTTGAATTCGAATCACATTGAATTTTATTTTTCCAGTTTTAGCCTTAAATTCAATCCATTGGTCCTTTTTGTCTTCGTCTGTTGGAGCCCAGTATGTCCATAAATGGTCCTTGTCTAGTACGTTGTCTGGTCCAAAATCGCCGCTTTCACCTCCTCGCTGGCTACTTGCTCTGATAGAACATTTTTCTGCCAAGTTTGTCGAAAATATCGTATCAATTGCACCTCTAAATTCTTTCAATCTTTGGACATCATTCTCGGATATTAGCCCCGTGGTATTTGGTGGCACATTAAGCAGTAACACGCAGTTTCGTCCCACGGAATTGTAGTAAATCTCTAACAATTCACTTAACCTTTTTGGTGCTTGAGACTTATGCCAAAACCACCCTTTTCTAATTGAAACATCACACTCTGCTGGCAGCCAATCTGTTCCTTTCGGATCACCAGTGTTGAGATAACTGCAGCATTATTGAAAACGATATCGTGTTCACAAGAAATGTACCAAAAAAGCCTACACCGACTTTATACCTAATGTACCAGACATAGTGTTTGAAATTGCAATTTCGTCCAACATAGTGTGCATAGGTTTTTCGTACATTCTCTCATATAACTTAATTGACTATTAAATATGATTGGTAACCTACATTGGAGAGAACTGAACATGACAACCATAAATTCGGTGACATGAGTAGTTGAAAATCATGTCGAGTCCAAGTTCAACGTACCAAATAAATCTATTCATCGGTGTTCTATGATAATTTCTTGATTTCTTGGTCTAAATTACTTTACATATAATGGGAATAATGTAACAACTTAGAAAATTTAAGCTCGAAGACACGAAGTAAGGTCTGATATTACTTACTCAACAATGCTACCATTGCCAATGGATAGAGATGTTCGATTAATGGTAGACCAACATGTGCTCCCGGCAAATCCCTTCTCATTTCCGACCCACCTAACGCCGGGACCGGCATCGGAAAATATGTTGATTGTGCTCTGCAATTCCGTCACCATTGAGAACCAGTCACTAAAATAGTAAGTCATGTTTGGTGTGTTTGCACCCTTTGCTCCATCAAACCATATCTCTCTAACACTCCCATATCTACAACCAAAAAAATTTCATCCTTATAAATGGTTTCAAATAAAAGTTTCTTTGATACCATAACGTACCTCATCTAAGAGCTTAATTCAACATAACTACAAGTGCTTCTAAATTTAACCTGCTCTAATATAAAGAAGAAGAAAAAGATAGGGAAGTTAGTGCACTTACCTATTGAGAAGTTCTTGCAATTGAGCCAGATAGTATTCATTGTACTCCTTAATGTGTCCATATCTTGGATCATGGCGATCCCATGGTGAAAGGTAAAGCCCGACATCTATACCACGAGCTTTTGCAGCATTGACAAACTCTTGAACTACATCACCATGCCCACTTTTCCAAGGACTTCCAATAATTGAATGATCAGTGTATTTAGAAGGCCACAGGCAAAAACCATCATGATGTTTAGCTGTGAGTATCATAAGAGAGACCCCAGCTTGGGCCACCGTGTCGGCCCATTGGTTTGTATCAAGTCCCGTTGGGTTGAAAATAGACGGGCTTTCTTGTCCGGTGCCCCATTCGGAGTCGGTGAAGGTGTTGACACCAAAATGATGGAACGTGATGATTTCTCTTTGCTGCCATTGCAATTGAGAGAAAGTTGGTAAGGGAAGAATTGGCAATGGAGGAGTTGTTACTTGTTCTTGCCAAGAAGTCCTCGATAAGGTAACAGAGGCGTGCAAAGGTTTCCTCAAACTAGATGGAGATTGCCCCTCGAGTGCAAAAACATAAGGGAGAGAAATGAATGTGATAATGTATAAGAAAATGTGAGGTTTAGCCATAGTGCCTAATTTTTTCAATTCCAATAATGATATATATATATATATATATATATAGTGGGATGATGAAAAAGAGTCGGTGCAAAAAACAATAATGGGGAGGAGATTCCTCAGTTGAAGACAAGCCAAAAAAGAAGAAAATTTACAGATGTCTTGTGATTAAAGTTTTTGTTTGATTCTTGGGCATTGATTACAAAAGCAAACGGCTTAGTGTTTTTATGTTGAAATCATTCACGAGCTGCCCTTTTTATCTTGTCTAGTGGACAACAAGGTGATGGATAGAAAGTTACCTTTTCTGTATTTTCCCAAAGACAAGCATGGACTGCCAATTCAAATGAAAAATTAACTAAAAAAAGTTAGTTGAAAGACTAAAGTTAGATATGAAAGATACAAACTTGAATTCGATTATTGGTCTCCACTATGGTCTATGATAACTCGGGGCAAGGCAGGAAATAATCTATGTTACTTTATGAAAATGTGTTTAAAACGAGATGGAATCGCTTCTTTCTTCCATATTTTGGACCTTTATTTAAACAACAGTATATCAGATTTCTTATCCGGCAACTACCCTTTCCTTGTGTTACTTTCTCATCTCCCCCAAGAGACTCTCAAGCATGGGGCAGAGGGGATGTGAAGGGGGACGCAATAGAGCGAAGGTAGGTTGTGGATGCAGCAATTGGCCATATTTAGTGGGGTTTTAATCAGTTAAGCAAAAATATATTTTGTTTTGCCACACTTATAATATCACAATTTTTAAATAAGTTTGTTGGTTAGGAAATCAAAACAACAGGATTTCACAGCTGGTGGCACATCAAATAAGATCACGTGATTCGCAAGAATGAGGATTTCACTTTTTAAAGAAAAAAGGATAAGAATTTCACAGCTCATCGACATTTTTTTTAAAAAAAAAGAAAGAAGGAATTATTGGCTATTAAAAGAATGAAGATTACATTGTTGGTGGCAATTGGAAAATCAAATTTGTTGGGTTTTTTTTGACACAAATTATGTTGGAATTTTGAGAAAATATTTTTCCCTCTTTTCACATGTTTTTATTAGGAAAATATTGTTTTTTTAAATTTCATGTAATATTTTATCTTGTTTCTATCTTTGTGATATTTTTAGGATTTGGCATGCACCCCTATAAATATTAGACTCTTTTTACAAGTTTTTTATTACTGAAATATAAAGTAATTCTGTAGGCACAATTATTTTATTTGTTTTCTCCATATTAGTCAATTGAATAAAATAATCATTCTTCAACCAATTAATTATTTACCTTTTATTTTATTGTTTGTTTGTGATCATACACTTCATATCGTGTCATATATATTACATCGATTCGTCCCAACAAGTGGTATCAGAACTATTAATTATGATTTGTTCGAGATTTTTGTTATTAATGACAGCCATGAAGTATGAAATTCTGCTATTGGATCGTAATACAAGATTATCGTTGTGACAAGTGAAAATGTGAGATATACTCGTGTAGATAAATTTGGACGATATGTTGTTGGGATTTGACAAAATGCCCACAACGGACGACTGAGTAGAAATAACGAAAGGATTGGAAGACACTTTCATAAATCTATCTTCATCTCTCTAACAATACTTCTCTGAATGTTTTGAAGGAGAAAACGACAGCGACGTTGTGATTGAAGTTGGAGCAATTGTACATGAATAAAAGTCTGATAAGCAAATTGCATCTGAAGTAGAGGTTGCATTCTGATCGCATGGCAGAAGGCGGATCTTTGGGAGATCATCTGGTCGTGTTCAAGAAGATCGTCTCTGATTTGGAGACTTTAGAGGTAACGTTGATGAAGAAGATTTGGCTTTAATCTTTTGTGTTCACTACTCACTTCCTTAACTTAGTTTAGAGACATGATCTTATATAATTGTGATATTTACACCATTAAAGATGCATATGATGACTTGGACCATTTCCTACTGCTTCTTGGAATGGTCAACAATATTTTATAACGTTCATAGAAGACTTTTCAAAATATGACTATATATATCTCATTCATGAAAAATTACAGTCACTGGATGTGTTCAAAGACTATAAAGCTAAAGTTGAAAGCCAACTCGACAAAAGGATTAAAAATGTCAGATCTGACCGTGGTGATGAATACTATGGCAGATATGACGGTTCAGGTGAACAACGTCCAAGACCATTTGCTAAATTCCTAGAGGAATGCGGTATCATTCCACAGTACACTATGCCGAGTTAGCCTACTATGAATGGTGTTGCTGAAAGATGAAATAGAACGCTTAAGGTCATGGTGAGGAGTATGATTACTCATTCTACCTTGTCAGAATCACTCTGGAGTGAAGCATTAAAGATCGCAGCGTATATATTCAACAGAGTTCCAACTAAGGCTACTAATAAAACCCTTATGAGTTTTGGACGGGCAAAATGCCTAGTTTGAAGCACTTACACATTTGGGGATGTCCAACTAAGGCAAGGCCTTATAGGCCAAATGAAAAGAAACTGGACGCAAGGACTATCAATTGTTATTTTATTGGATATTCTGAAAGGTCTAGGGGTTACAAGTTTTATGATCCGACAACTAAGATAATTTTCGAGATAGGAAATACACGGTTCTTTAAGGATGTTGAGTTTGCAGGGGGAGAAAGGGTTACAGACTTTGTCTTTGATGAAGAATATGTTGAAATTCCTCTAATTGCTATTGACAATAATCGGGATCAGGTTTCTATTCTTGACATTGTTCAAGAAGAAACTCCGGATCAAGACAATGTCATTGTATCTCCCTCTGAAAGTCAACAATTTGTTCCAGAAGAACAAGCTCTACAGCCTTAAGAACTAATGCCATTAAGAAGGTCCACTAGAGAGAGGAGAAGTGCGGTTCCAGATGATTACATCTTATTTCTCCAAGAACATGAAGTTGACATTGGAGTGGTGGAAGATGATCCGATCAACTTCCATTAAGTCGTGGAAAGTTCTAACTCTCAAAAGTGGCCCGATGCCATGAATGAAGAAATAAAGTCCATGAAGGACAACGACGTATGGGACCTCGTTCCATTGCCCGAAGGTGTGAAACCCATTGGTTGCAAATGGATATTTAAGATCAAGAGGGATTCGAAAGGTAATGTGGAGAGGTATAAGGCTCGTCTCGTCGCAAAAGGCTTTACATAGAAAGAAGGCATCGATTATAAAGAGACTTTCTCTCCGATTTCTTCGAAAGACTTTTTTAGGATTATAATGGCATTGTAGCGCATTTCGATCTTGATTACATCAGATGGATGTTAAGATAGCATTTCTCAATGGTGACATTGATGAAATAATCTATATGGTAACAAGAAAACTTTATGTCGGATGATGCAAAGTAAATGGTTTGTAAACTAAAGAAATCCATATATGCACTCAAACAGGCCTATCGTCAATGGTATTACAAGTTTCATCAAGTGATCATCTCATATGATTTTAAGATGAATTTGGTAGATGATTGTATATACCACAAGTTCAGTGGGACTAAGTATATTTTTTCTGATTTTATATATCGATGACATATTGCTTGCCAGCAACGAAATAGATTTACTGCACGAAACCAGAGATTTCTAGCAAGGAATTTTGAGATGAAAGATTTTGGTGACACATCTTTTATATTAGGAATTTAGACGCACCGGGAACGTTCTCGGAGTATTCTAGGATTATCACAAAAGTGATATATCGAAAAGGTATTTAAAAGATATCGCATGCAAGATTGTAAATCAAGTGACACCCATGTGACTAAAGGAGATAAGTTCAGTTTAAGTGAATGTCCCAAAAAATGATTTGGAAATTAAAGAAATACAGAAGATTCCGTATTCTTCAGTAATAGGGAGTCTGATGTATGCTCAGGTTTGTACGCATCCGGATATAGCATACATTGTTGGTATGCTATGGAGATATTTAAGTAACCCGGTAATGGATCATTGGAAAGTAGCCAATGGGTCATGCGGTATTTATAGAGAACAAAGGACTACATGCTCACATACATGAGATCAGATCAGTTGGAGATCATCGGTTATTCTGATTCTGATTTCACGGGATGCCAAGATAGTAGGAAATCTACTTCAGGCTATATCTTCCTGCTTCCTGGAGGTGCTATACCCTGGAAGAGTGCTAAGCAGACACTCATAGCTACTTCCACCTTTGCAGCGGAGTTTGTAGCATGTTATGAGATATCAAATCATAGAATATGGCTATGAAATTTTGTCACTGGGTTGTGCATTGTGGATAATATATTTAGATCACTGAAGTTATTTTCTGACAATAAATCAGCAGTGATGTATTCCAATAACAACAGGAGCTTGAGGAAGTCAAAGCATACATACATACATTATATATATATATATATATATATATATATATATATATATATATATATATATATATATCAATATCAAATTCTTGGCTATTAAAGAAAGAGTTCAGAGTTGACATATACCAATAGAGTATATCGGGACAAACTCCATGGTTGCGGATTCGCTTACTAAGGGATTGATACCCAAAGTCTTTCATGAGCACACTGCTCATATGAGTGTAATATCTCTTGAAGTTATCTAGTTTCAGTGGGAGTTTGTATTTCTGTGCTTTTCATATTAGACACATGTACTGTCATTTTGGATATGGTTTATGGTTAAAGTAATTTTCATTTATAAAGTTTTTGGTTTATTATTTTTGAACTCATTTGAAAATGATCTCACTAAGGTATTAAGGTGGACCAGTTGAAAATAGGCAAGTTAAGATCACATCATATGTAATTTCCATGCTACACATCCATAGTCGATCCATGTCATTCAGTCATGTCAATATACGTGATCATTGATGGCTTTAGTTACAATATAAGTAGCGAAAGCCGCTTTGATCCTATGTTGATATGATTGATGAACCAGATTGTTTGGGGATGCATTCGGTAATGATAGCAAAATTCTGAGTACCCATAAGGTTATGTTTAATGTACAAATATAAGGTAACACATATAGCCCAAGTGGGAGATTGTAAGGATTTTAATCGAACATGTGGGCTTATATGTGAAATATTATGTATTAAATTTAAGGCTATCAATTTTGATTAAGCCCGTTTAAAATGATCTAATAAGGTTTCAGTATTTTAGGTTTTAAAGCATCTAACTAAAGTATGAGATTATATGTGTAAAGACCGGGCATGTTCCTAATTTCATGATGGGTCGAATTAGGTCAATGGGCAATTAGTATAAATATATGGTTATGGTCATCGGATCACATGTTCTGTTCATTCTATTCTGACTCCCATCTTCAGAGAGAATCAAAGAAACGTATTGATTTGGAAGACTAAAACCACAGAACTTTTTCATTACGATAATCATGTCTGATTCAGGTACGCTTCTGTTTTTTGTTAATAAATTCTTGATGATCTAACATGAACGATCCTTATGATGGTAAAGCATATTATTTTTCTCCAACAATTTCAATTATTTTACTACAGCATAAACTTTAATATCCATCATTATTGGTTCTGATTGTGACTTTTGAGCATTATATTATCTGATTTTTTATTATAAAAACTTAAAAACACGGTTCCATATAATTTTTTGTTTAAAAAACTAAAAATGGAATTAGAAAAGAATAATACCCAAATCTAGGAATGGTCTACTATGGATTATTGCTTCAAAATGGATTGGGCTGAAAATTATACCTTACATTCTGGATTTCCTCTATTAATGGGCTTCTACTTCAAGGCTGAGAATTGTAGCCCACATTGATTTAGATCAGTTAACTGTTACTTGACAAGTGTAATTTTTGGGCTTATTGAGACAGTTAATTTTGTACTTCTATCGGTTGTTTAGCTCGGGATTGCGTTGATTTTGTGTGATTTTTGGATAATGTGGGATAGATAACGGCTACGGAATGAGAATGCATTTTTTGATGAATGGAAGGGAAGTAGATTTAACTTGGAAAGCTTGAAGAAACATGATGAGGCCGGAATCGCATGGCAAGCTAATCTACACATTCCATGGGACTAATAACAAACTGCATCAGCAAACCTTTTGGGTTATGCTTATGGTACAGTTCAAAGGATGGCCACTGGAGCAAGGATTGCAGCTTATAAAGTTTGCTGGGTTGGATGGTGCTTTAGCTCAGACATTCTCTCTGCCGTTGATCAAGCTGTTGCTCATGGAATTAATGTTTTGTCCATCTCTTTAGGTGGTGGAGTTTAATCTTATCATCGGGACAGTTTGTCCATTGCAGCTTTTGGGGCCATGGAGAAGGGAGTTTTTGTTTCCTGGTCAACAGGAAATGGTGGACCAGATCCCACTAGCCTCATGAATGTTTCTCCGTGGTCACTACTGTTCGAGCCAGCACAGTGCATAGAGATTTCCCAGCTACTGTTAAGCTCGGGACAGGTAAATACCTGAAAGGAGTTTCACTGTACAAAAGCTGAAGAAACCTTTCCCCCAAAAAGCAGACCATTTAATCTATCATGGATTTAACTCGACCATTCCCACACCAAGCTCAATGTGTTTAGAAGGAACCCTGGGTCATTTTACAGCAAGAAAAATTATAATTTGCAATTGTGGAATTAGTCATCGAGTTCAAAAGAGTCAAGTGGTGAAAAATACTGGAGAAGTAGGCATGATTGATCAAGCATTATGCTACAACAAAAACAAATGATACTGCAAATCGGGCATTCCTTGGGACCAAACTAGGAATTAGGCCATCTCCAGTGGTGGCTGCTTTTCATCAGAGGACCTAATATCTTGTCACTAGAGACTCTGAAGATGGTGGCACCGGGAGGGAACATTCTTGCCGCTTGGACTGGAGATTTGGGACCGTTGAGTTTACCTACAGACGACCGGAGAACCAAGTTCAATATATTGTCTGGAACTTCCATATCATGCCCACGTGTTAGTGGCATTGCAGAATTGCTCAAGTCTAAGCACCCAGATTGGAGTCCAGCAGGAATTAAATCCGCACTGATGACAACAGCCTATATTCATGACAACACCCAAAATCCTCTGATAGATGCCTCAAAAGTCGGACCTTCCTCACCATATGACCATAGCTTGATTTATGACATTGGAGCACATGATTATTTTAAGTTTCTGTGTACACAAGGTCTGGAACCCTCCCAACTAGTAGTTTTTGAAAAATTCTCCAACAGAACTTGCCAAAACTCTCTTCGCAATCCTTGGATTTAAACTACCCTGCAGATAAGTGCAATTTGTGCATTTATTTGGATCAAATTACTAAGCTTTTATGTCGTCAAATCATTTATTTTTACTTAACTTGGTTTATTTTTCTTTTGTTTTTAGTTATGGACTCGTTCAAAGCAATTGGAAATAAAAGAATGATGAATTGAATGAAATCGGCAATTTTGGGGATTAAAGTCTACACTATGAAAATTGAAGGACTAAATTGCATTAATTATAAAGTTGAGATGAATTGGAGAAATACAAAGTCAATGGGCTGAACTTAATTGAAATAGCACTTCAATTTGAATTGGAATTCTATTTATACTTCAATGATTGGCGGCTAGGAATTCTAAGTATACTACAATTGATGGGTGGCTGAGGAATATATATATATGCATGAAGGCAGAAAAAAGAGGGGGGGAGCCGGCTGAAAATCGGAGAGAAAAAGTGCAGAAACGGTGAGAAGTTAAAAGAAGGTTAGGGGCTGAATTTGTGAGTGGATATATTTTAATTATATATACACACACAGCAGGGTGACCGGCAAGGGAGAGAAGAAAGAGGGAGGTTGGTTGATGAATTAATATAGATTTATACACACAAATTTTGGAATTGGAGGGAGGTTGGTAGCTAAATTACATTATATATATCAAGCAAACAGAGAAGTTGCCAGGAGGAAGACAAAGTCAAGCTTTATTGATATTTTACATGTCATATATACTTACACGCAGAAGGCAAGGGAGAGAAGAAAGTGGGCGGCAACTACTAGCAACTTCACGTTTGATTAATTTTGGTGATGTCTTTCCTCTTTTGCATGTTTTATTTTTACATTACGCGTAACTAAATTATTTTTAGGGCGAAAAATGTAGCCGAATTGGGATCCTTTATTTCGTTAATTTGAGATTCTTGTTTTTATATTTTATGTGTCGATTTTTATTATGATTTTAATGCATTTAATTACTTAATCACTAATTGAATGATTTTGTGAATCCTTTACGAGTTGAGATGTGAGTTTAGGGTTTAGACCAAGTAGTAAAATTCGGTAAATTGACATAACGTGTAGAGATACCTATGTTAATTATCGCGGTCATAAGTGAATTCTTAGAACCAATGTTTCGTTTGACTAACGTCAATTCGCATAGAGATATGGAATTAAATTAGTTAAATAGACTCAATGAGAACTCGAGAGGGGTAAATTGAATACAGTAGAAGAATTCGATCGAACATTACATTAGATTATGAATCTTGATTTAAGGAATAAAGGTGATCAATAGGTGAAATTGTTCCGCCCTAATATTCATCGCATATCTGTTTCTCCAGTTATCCATTGTTTGCAAATTTTTTCATACTTTCAATTGGTTAAAAGTAGTTAGTCAAAATCATCATAATTATTTACTTGTTTTTGTCAAATAAGAGTTAGAAAAATCTAATTAAGACCTAAAGTATAGTCCTCGTGGGAACGATAATCCGGACTCAAAGGTCCACTTTACTACTTGTTACGATATCGTACACTTGCGATATAAAAAACGCAACAAGTTTTTGGCGCCGTTGCCGGAGACTATTTACTTTTAATATTTGTTTATTTTATTTTTAACTATTATTTGATTTTAATTGATTTTACTTTTATTTACAACAAGGAAACAAAAAAGGTGTTCGTTGCATGCTCCATACCCAAGGCGACGATCTTGAACCGTTTGACTCGGAAATAGAACGTACTTTCAGACGAAGACGCAAGGAACACAAACAAAAACAGCATCAAATGGCTGACGGTCAAAACATTCCTATTCTTATTCAGCCAATTGGACAAGTGGCCGCAAGAGTAGCGGCACTACCGGATCAGCAGCAAGAGCGGAGGGAAATAAATGAAGGAGACCTGCCAATTTCAATGTTCTTAACGCCAATAGCCGCGCCTGCACGCTCCAGTATTGTGTATCCAGATTTCGAAATAAACAATTTTCAGATAAGGGCAGAATGGATCAATTTGATGAGTAATACTCTTCAATTCTACGGGTTGCCTCATGAAAATCCAAATACACACATCTCCAGATTTCTCCGAAATTATCAGAATTTTCATGCTCCATGGGTCAATGAAGATGCTATTAAATTGCGATTATTCCCATATACTCTTAGAGATGCCGCATTGGAGTGGTTGGACGCCGAACCTCATGGAAGAATCACTACATGGGAAGAACTGACCAGAAAATTTTGCAATAAATTCTTCCCACCGGCGAAAGTAGCTAAAATCAGATTGGAAATTCAAACTTTCCAACAGCAGGATGGAGAAAGCTATCCTGAGGCATGTAACAGATTTAAAGAGCTGATGCGAAAGTGTCCAAATCATGGAATCCCAATTGGTAATCAAGTACAATACTTCTACACGGGACTTTCACCACAGTCAAAATCTCAGGTGGATTCTTCTGCGGGTGGATCAATCATAGGAAAATCAGTACAACAAACATTGGATCTATTTGAGCTAATTGCCACTACACACTCAATGTTTTCATCAGAAAGAGTGGTACCACCGAGAGCACCCGGGATGTATGATAACACTGCATCTACGAACGCACAGATAGCAGCGTTGACGAAGCAAGTAGAATTGTTGGTGAAATCTCAGACAAGGGGAGCACATGCAGTAATGAGTAGCGTATCGTGTGAAAATTGCGGGGCAAACCATGAAACTGAAAGCTGTATGTCTATGGGTTTCCCAGAAGAACGGGTCAATTTTATTCAAAATGGCTCCCGCAACTTCAACCCGTATTCTCAAACTTACAATCCAGGATGGAAACAACACCCAAATTTCAGGTGGTCTGATACTCAACCAGGGAATGTCCCAAATAATGCTCAGTTAGAGAAGAAACCAAGTTTGGGGGAGATGTTCAATCAGTACATGCAAAGGACAGATAAGGTTTTCCAACAAATTGATACAAACTTTCAGAATCAACAAGCTTCAATCAAGAAATTGGAAACACAAATTGGTCAGATAGCTCAGCAGTTGACAGAACGACCCCAAGGGACATTACCGGGCAACACTATGATAAACCCAAAGGAGCAAGTGCAGGCCATCACAACTAGAAGTGGAGTACAGCTACCCAAAATACATGTGCAAAGGCCTAATAGAAGAGAGAAAGAAGCAGAAGTAGAGGGGGGC
Source organism: Fraxinus americana (assembly GCA_035079005.1). Classification (NCBI taxonomy): domain Eukaryota; kingdom Viridiplantae; phylum Streptophyta; class Magnoliopsida; order Lamiales; family Oleaceae; genus Fraxinus; species Fraxinus americana. The sequence goes on along the minus strand of CM068713.1, from coordinate 36,195,248 downwards.
TGGAGAAAGAGCAAGCTGGAACACATGAACATGAAGACAAAAAAGAGAAAGAAGAACCAGCTGCAGTTAGAGCACCGAGTCCTGTTAAAGCTTATGTGCCACCGATTCCCTTTCCTCAAAGGTTGCAGAAGAAGAGGATGGATAAGCAATTCGCGAAGTTTGTTGAAATCTTTAAGAAGCTCCAAATAAACATACCATTCGCTGTTGCAATTGCACAGATGCCTAGTTATGCAAAGTTTCTGAAAGAGATCTTGGCAAACAAGAGGAAATTGGAAAAACATGAAATTGTTTGCTTAAATGAAGAATGTAGTGCAGTTCTCCTGAAAAGGCTACCTCCTAAACTAAGAGATCCAGGGAGTTTCACTATACCATGCACCATTGGTTCTATTTATTTTGAACGTTCTTTATGTGATTTAGGTGCTAGTGTTAACTTAATGCCACTATCTATTTACCGGTCTCTTGGATTGGGAGAAGCTAAACCTACAACTATTTCTTTACAGCTTGCTGACCGTTCGATAAAAAGGCCAAAGGGAATTGTTGAAGATGTGCTTGTCAAGGTTGATAAATTTATCTTTCCGGCCGACTTCATAATTTTGGATATGGAGGAGGATTCTAATATTCCTCTTATCTTGGGCAGACCATTCCTGGCTACAGGACGGGCATTGATTGATGTTTATGATGGCAAAATGATCCTTCGCATGGACAATGAACAAGTCATTTTCAATATGTTCAAAGCAATGAAACACCCATTGACATCAGACACTTGCTGCCAGGTGGATGCTCTTGACGAACTTGTGACAGATGTATTTTATGCAACAAATCCAGAAAAAGATCATGAAATAGACAGTGCAAAACTTGAGGAAGAAAAGTCAGAAGGAACAGAATGCATGGTGAATTTGGTTGAACAATCCAATGCAAAGAGACATTGGCAATATGAGTCTCTCGGTTCAAATCCCACACCATCAGTACCATCAGTGGAGAAAGCACCGAGTTTGGAGTTAAAGCCCTTACCATCACACCTCCGTTATGCATATTTGGGAGATGCTTCAACCTTGCCTGTGATCATTGCCAGCGACATTACAACAGAGGAGGAGAAGAAGCTGTTGGGTGTACTTCGGGAACATAAAACTGCAATTGGATGGACAATAGATGACATTCGGGGAATCAGTCCCACTCTTTGTATGCACAAGATTTTGATGGAGGATGAGTCCAAGCCATCGGTGGAGGGGCAACGCAGACTGAACCCAACTTTGAAGGAAGTGGTCAGGAAAGAGGTGTTGAAGTTACTTGATGCAAAAATTATCTACTCCATTTCAGACAGTTCGTGGGTCAGTCCAGTTCATGTAGTGCCTAAGAAGGGTGGAATTACGGTGGAGAAGAATGAAAATAATGAATTAATTTCAACAAGATTAGTCACGGGGTGGAGAGTTTGCATAGATTACAGGAAACTAAATAATGCCACAAGAAAGGATCACTTCCCATTGCCCTTTATCGATCAGATGTTAGAACGGTTAGCAGGTCATTCTCATTATTGTTTTCTGGATGGATACTCAGGGTATAATCAGATAGCAATCGCTCCAGAAGACCAAGAGAAAACAACATTCACATGTCCTTACGGTACTTTTGCTTTTAGAAGAATGCCATTTGGTCCCTGCAACGCACCTGCAACTTTTCAGCGATGTATGATGTCAATATTCTCTGACATGGTTGAGAAATACATAGAAGTATTTATGGATGACTTTTCAGTATTTGGAGATTCATTTGATGACTGCTTGGAACATTTATCGCTCGTCTTACAAAGGTGTGAAGAGAAGAATCTGGTGCTCAACTGGGAAAGTGTCACTTTATGGTAAAAGAAGGGATAGTACTGGGTCATTGAATTTCATCACAGGGCATTGAAGTTGACAAAGCAAAGATACAGGTGATTGAAAAATTGTAGCCGCCTACTTCGATCAAAGGGATTCGAAGTTTTCTAGGCCATGCGTGGTTTTACAGATGATTCATCCAGGACTTCTCGAAGATTACAAAACCTCTGTGCAAATTACTGGAAAAAGACGTGTCATTTATCTTTTTTGATGAATGTTTACATGCTTTTAACACTTTGAAAGAAAAGTTAACATCTGCACCTGTTATAGTGGCGCCAGATTGGGAACTACCATTTGAACTCATGTGTGATGTTAGTGATTTCGCAGTGGGAGCAGTACTAGGTCAACGAAGGGGAAAGGTCTTACATGTCATCTATTATGCCAGTAAAACATTAACAGATGCTTAGATCAATTACGCAACAACTGAAAAGGAAATGCTAGCAGTAGTATTTGCCTTTGACAACTTTCGTTCTTATCTGATTGGTTCAAAGGTGATAGTCTACACAGACCATTCAGCTTTGAAGTATTTATTTGAGAAAAAAGATGCCAAACCCAGACTGATTCGATGGGTTATGTTACTGCAAGAGTTTGACAATGAAATTCGTGATAAGAAGGGGACATAAAACCAGGTAGCAGATCACTTATCAAGGCTGGAGCAGGCTGAAGAGTTTGACGACTTGGATATCAATGAAATTTTTCTTGATGAGCAACTTATGTAGTTGGACAAGACTCCTTGGTATGCAGACATTATTAATTACTTAGCAAGTGGGCATGTGGATCCAGATTTTACCTATCAGCAGAAGAAGAAACTTTTTCATGAGGCGAAATTTTATTACTGGGACGATCTACATTTATATAGAAGAGGGGCAGATCAGATTATCAGAAGATGTGTGCCAGAGGATGAGATGAAACCAATACTTTCCAGGGTTCATGCTTCGACGTATGGAGGGCATTTTGGCTCGACTAAAACTGCAGCGAAGGTGGTTCAAAGTGGTTTCTATTGGCCAACGCTATTTAAGGACTATCACAGTTTTTGCAGATCATGTGATAAGTGTCAACGAACAGGTAACATTTCTGCTTGCCACGAGATGCCTTTAAATAATATTTTGGAAGTGGAGTTATTCGATGTTTGGGGAATTGATTTTACGGGACCTTTTCCATCGTCCTATAACAATCGTTATATCCTAGTGGCAGTAGACTACGTCTCCAAATGGGTGGAAGCAAAGGCGTTGCCGACCAATGATGCTAGGGTAGTGGTGGATTTTGTAAGGAAAAATATCTTCAATCGCTATGGAGCTCCAAGAGCCATCATCAGTGATGGTGGAACTCACTTCCGTAACCGGTTATTCCAAGCGGTCCTTGCTAAATATGGAGTACAACATCGAATAGCGACACCTTATCACCCTCAGACAAGTGGACAGGTTGAAACATCCAACAGGCAGTTGAAAAGGATTTTGGAACTCACTGTGAATGCATCCCGTAAAGATTGGTCCAAAAATTGGACGATGCTTTGTGGGCCTATCGCACCGCTTACAAGACGCCGATTGGAATGTCACCATACCGAATAGTATTTGGGAAGGCTTGCCACTTTCCAGTTGAGTTTGAACACAAAGCATACTGGGCATTGAAGCAGTTGAACATGGACTTAGAAAAAGCCGGAGAAACAAGAATTCTACAGCTTCACGAATTGGAAGAATTCAGAAGAGAAGCTTATGAAAATGCATCAATCTACAAAGAAAGGATAAAACAGTGGCATGACAAGAATATTCGACAACGAATTTTCAGAGTGGGGGATCAAGTACTCTTGTACAACTCCAGACTTAAGCTATTCCCAGGAAAATTGAAATCAAGATGGTCTGGACCTTTCACAGTATCCCAAGTGTTTCCCTACGGTACAGTTGAATTACACCACCCAACTAAGGGAAATTTCAAGGTTAATGGGCAACGTATCAAACACTATGTGGAGGATTTTCCCATTACCAAAGAAAGTATTGAACTCGCTGTTCTAGAGTAATCGCGGCACAAAGTCAAGCTAATGACGTTAAATAAGCGCTTCTTGGGAGGCAACCCAAGCCTTTTCCCTTATTTTTTTTATTTTTTGAGTTTCAGGATAATTTAATTTATTTGTGACTCCTTATCCATCCCCTTTTTCCCCTTATATCTTCGATATGTTAGTTGGTTTATTAGATGTTAGAGCTAAGTAACACTTGTTCCGATTATTTGATCTTGATGCTTTAATTGATTTTTTTTCAGGAACATGACGTTGCAGAACATGTAAACCAACATTGACAAAGGAACCAACGAAAGCAATGAATAAGCAAGCCATTGAAGTAACAGTCATTTCAGGGAAGTCCTTTCTTCACATTCTTCCCCACCCCTTTATATTCAGATTTAGGATTAAAGACATTGAGGACAATATCTAGTTTAAGTTTGGGGGTGGAAAACACGAGTTTTCATTTTTTATGTGTTTTGTTTGCGTTTATTGTTTTAAAAAAAAAAGTTTGAAAAATGAAAAAAAAAATGTCAAATTTTTTTTTTTTAAAAAAATAGTATAATAAAAATATTTTATTTTTGTATGCTTGTGTGAGTTAGTTGGCCTGACTGATAATGACGAATATATTGAATCATGGATTGATCTATGAATGGTGAATAAGTTGCATACTTAGATTAACTTTTACTTTTCCATGTGAAATTTGATATATATTGAGCACGTGAATTAAGTTAAGCATTGTGTAGGATTGAGTTGATTTCATAATTGAATAGGTTGAAATAGTGGACCATAGATGCTAAACCCAAAACCATTAAATTTTACATTTTTGGACCAAATTTAGAATAGTTTGGGGGGATTTCACTGTTGTAGGGAGATGTTGAGATAAATAAGGATTCCATGTGTGAAATTAAAAATCTTGTGTGGATTGTCTAGGGTCAATGGGATGCAATTAGGTGAAAATCTCAACTTGGAAGTAGTTTTACTTTAATTTGTGTTAAATAAGGGACATTGCACTAATCAAGGCAAAAAAAAAAAAAAAATTATTAGAAAATTTCTCTTCGTAGCCTTTATGATTCGAGCAATTAAGCCTGCAAGGGTCTTTAAAATTTGGTGCCCTATGGTCATCTGACTTGGGAGTTATCGGCCGAAAGCTTGTTACATGGGTTATCTAGAAAGCTTAAAGGAAAGAATGCTTCAAATAAAGAAAAAAATTACTCTTACGAAAAGAACAAAAAAAAAAAAATCAGAAAAAGCAGGTGCATGAAACAGAAGACGCACTAATGCCTTGGTTAAGTCTCAAACATTTGTTCAGAAAATCGACTTTTGATAAGAGATTGTTAGCCTAATTAAATCCTAGAGATTGTAGCAATCAAATTTAATGGAGAATCATTGTTTATTGAAATATTGAACTGCAATTGATGAAATTTTGCCAAACTAGAGAGGTGAGGATAGTGAAAAAAAAAAAAATTCAACCTTAGTTCACACATTTGAAAAGAGCGGAAAGAATAAGTTTGGGGGTGTGTGAATCTTACGAGTGATGAAAGAACATATTTGACCATTGAGGGTCGGAAATTGAAACAACTTATGAATTCATAATGTTATACTTAATTCTCAATACACACACGTCGATTTTACATTGGAAAAGTGAGTTTTAATTTATGTATTGTGATTTTGAAGCTGTGCATAGATTTGATTTCAATCCTGAGATAAAAAGTCATGTTAGCTAGCTAAATTTTATTACTTTACTTGGTTGATTGATCATCAATTAGGTAATTATCATTGCTTATTTGTGTGCTTGTTAATATTTAACGTTGTTTGAGGACAAACAAAGATGTAAGTTTGGGGGTATTTGATAAGTGCAATTTGTGCATTTATTTGGATCAAATTACTAAATTTTTATGTCGTCAAATCATTTATTTTTACTTAACTTGGTTTATTTTTCTTTTGTTTTTAGTTATGGACTCGTTCAAAGCAATTGGAAATAAAAGAATGATGAATTGAATGAAATCGGCAATTTTGGGGATTAAAGTCTACACTATGAAAATTGAAGGACTAAATTGCATTAATTATAAAGTTGAGATGAATTGGAGAAATACAAAGTCAATGGGCTGAACTTAATTGGAATAGCACTTCAATTGGAATTGGAATTCTATTTATACTTCAATGATTGGCGGCTAGGAATTCTAAGTATACTACAATTGATGGGTGGCTGAGGAATATATATATATATATATATGCATGAAGGCAGACAAAAGAGGGGGGGAGCCGGCTGAAAATCGGAGAGAAAAAGTGCAGAAACGGCGAGAAGTTAAAAGAAGGTTAGGGGCTGAATTTGTGAGTGGATATATTTTAATTATATATACACACACAGCAGGGTGACCGGCAAGGGAGAGAAGAAAGAGGGAGGTTGGTTGATGAATTAATATAGATTTATACACACAGATTTTGGAATTGGAGGGAGGTTGGTGGCTAAATTACATTATATATATCAAGCAAACAGAGAAGTTGCCAGGAGGAAGACAAAGTCAAGCTTTATTGATATTTTACATGTCATATATACTTACACGCAGAAGGCAAGGGAGAGAAGAAAGTGGGCGGCAACTACTAGCAACTTCACGTTTGATTAATTTTGGTGATGTCTTTCCTCTTTTGCATGTTTTATTTTTACATTACGCGTAACTAAATTATTTTTAGGGCGAAAAATGTAGCCGAATTGGGATCCTTTATTTCGTTAATTTGAGATTCTTGTTTTTATATTTTATGTGTCGATTTTTATTATGATTTTAATGCATTTAATTACTTGATCACTAATTGAATGATTTTGTGAATCCTTTACGAGTTGAGATGTGAGTTTAGGGTTTAGACCAAATAGTAAAATTCGGTAAATTGACATAACGTGTAGAGATACATATGTTAATTATCGCGGTCATAAGTGAATTCTTAGAACCAATGTTTCGTTTGACTAACGTCAATTCGCATAGAGATATGGAATTAAATTAGTTAAATAGACTCAATGAGAACTCGAGAGGGGTAAATTGAATACAGTAGAAGAATTCGATCGAACATTACATTAGATTATGAATCTTGATTTAAGGAATAAAGGTGATCAATAGGTGAAGTTGTTCCGCCCTAATATTCATCGCATATCTGTTTCTCCAGTTATCCATTGTTTGCAAATTTTTTTATACTTTCAATTGGTTAAAAGTAGTTAGTCAAAATCATCATAATTATTTACTTGTTTTTGTCAAATAAGAGTTAGAAAAATCTAATTAAGACCTAAAGTATAGTCCTCGTGGGAACGATAATCCGGATTCAAAGGTCCATTTTACTACTTGTTACGATATCGTACACTTGCGATATAAAAAAAGCAACAAGTTTTTGGTCGGTTGTGTTTCCTGAGACGGAAAATATTACAATTGTGACCATGCACGGAACAATCACTAATGTTGGTCCTCTTGTTTCAAGCTACCATGTTGTAATTTTACCATTTAAATGTGCAGTTGTGAAGGTTGAACCTGCAAGACTAAATTTCAACGGCAAAAGTAAGAAACTATCTTACAAGATTACTTTCCCAAAAAAAAACTCCGCAAACTGCTTTAGAATTTGTATCTTTGGTATGGAAAGATGGGTTACATAGGGTAACAAGTCCAATTATGAGAGTCATAAAGTAAATCTCGTGTTTTGATCCAACGACGGAATATCATATTTCATCGATGTCATGTGGAAAATCAACTTTGCTCTGATACCAGTTTGTTGTGAATCGATTGCAAGATAATGACCATAATGAAATAAAGAAGAATAAAATAAAAATACTAAGATTTATGTGAAAATCTAACATGGGAAAAAACCACAGGCAGAGAAGGAGAAATTCACTATAATCAATAATAATTGTATTTACAATATATATATATATATATATATATATATATATATATATATATATATATATATATATATATATATGAAGAAGAAAATATAAAATTTGGAAAAATTAGAATTTACTCGTCATGGTGGCACTTCGACGCCAGAGGCGTATTCTACAACAGGGGTATCGCGGGTCCCTGTCCACTTTTCATGATGGGCGCTGCGACGCTGGCACTACGGAGCCCACTTTCGATAAATATTCCTCTAAAGTGTTTTTTTTTTTTTTTTCATCTCAAAGTCATTTTCCAAGCCAAACCAAATCTTTGATGAAATTTGATCTTTATCAATTTGGATTATCAAATCAAAACTCCTTAAACTTCCTTTATTCAACCAAATATAAAGTTACAAGAAATATGGGTCACACTACAACAAATCTTCACCTTGAACCAAATTCCAACACAAAGAATTCAAAACACATTTCCAAATAAGCACCACTCTACCTCTTCCAAACAAGTCCCAATAGGTTAAATCAATGACAAATACCAACTAAGTTCAAGCAATGCTCAAACTTTGCAATGGGAAGTGATTTTATCATCATATTAGCAAGAATATTTTTGGTATCAACATTGCTCACTACAGTATCACCACGAGCAATCACATCACGCACTAAATGATACCTCATATCAATGTGCTTAATCTTCTCAAGAAATATTAGATCATTAGTCAAGAAAATAACACTCTTAAGTATCACAATACACTGTAGAAGGTTGCAAAAGTATTCACTATTTCACTGATCAATCATCTTAACCACATATCCTCCTTACATGCTTCTATAATGGACATGTACTCTACCTCCAATGTAGACAAAGCTAATATGTTCTACGAAGTAGCTTTCCAATTGATAGCATATCCTCTAAGGGTAAACACATACTCTATAAGTGATCTCATCTTATCAAGATCCCCTACATAATCTAAATCCACGTACCCAATGATTCCATCTATATTTCTACTAAAATCCAAACAAGCATTAGAAGAGCCTCTCAGGTATTTGAATATCCACTGCACTGCTTTCTAATATTTCTTATCAGGATTTGCCATGTATCTACTAACTATAGTGAATGCATGTGCCAAATTTGGTAGCACACATAAGTGAATCAACTATACTGAAATAAGGAACCCGAGACATATAATCAATATCTTTACCTGACTGAGAACACAACCCAGATGATAATTTAAAATAAGAAGCCAGCGAAGTACTATGAGCCTTAGCATTTAGCATATTGAACCTTTGAACCACGTTCTTAATGTACCCCTTCTGACTCAAAAATAATGTGTTAGCATTTCCATCCCTCAAGATTTTCATACCGAGAATCTTCTTTATGCACCAAAGTCTTTCATCTCAAACTCCTCACAAAGTCGAGCTTTCACTTTTCTAACTTCTACTTTATCCTTAGCTGCTATGAGTATATCATCAACATATAATAACAAATTTGTAATCAATCCACCATCTTCCTTTCTGAAGTACACACAACTTTCATAACTAATTCTAATGAAATTATGAATAGTCAAGAATGAATTGAATCTTTTATACCACTATCTCGGTAACTGTCTCAGTCCATACAAAGACTTATTTAAAAAGCACACATAGTTTTCATTTCTAGAAACTATGAAACCCTTTGGTTTTTGCAAGTAAATAATCTCCTCAAATTCTCCTTGCAGGAATGTTGTCTGACATCTATCTGCTTAAACTCCTAGTCATTCTTAGCTACAACCCCAAGTAAAGTTCTGATTGTAACACTCCAAATTTTTTTTACGTGTTTTAAAATAGAGTGACTTAATTTATTATGTTATCATTTATCTTTTAGAAAATAGAAACCCTTTTACATTTTAGTCTTGTTAGCCATAATAAAATTGATAGGATAATATGATTGTTTGGTCCATTTATTTTATTTAGTTTTGGCTAAATATATAAGTATCGTAGGAGTATGAAAAAAAAAATATCAACATTGGGCTAATTTTGTAGCTCGCATTAAATAACATAGATTGTACTCGAGAAAATGTAAGTTCTTATAGGTTAAGTCAAAGTTATTTCAATTCAAGGAAACATGTTTAATACGTAAATTTATTTCTTGAAAATGTACGTTTTAAGATAATTAGGAAAATAATTATCACAATTATCTTTACTTAAAAAAGGTATTAACCATGTTAAATTCCATTACAAAATTTAGATTAACTAACATCCAATTTAGTTTTATCTGGTGTGTGTGTGTGTGTGTGTGTGTATTTTACAGTTTTTGAGAAAAATAAAATAGTTAACATAGTTAATGATATCGGTAACACCCCAAAATTTAAGTCAGTAAAATTTGGGGCGTTACACTAATTGAGCTAATTTTATTACTGGTGAGAACGTATCTGTGAATTCAGCACCAGGAATCTGACTGTAGCCATTTGCTACCAATCTGAACTTATACCTTACATCTTCAATCCCCAAGTATTATTTTTATTCGATGACTCCATCTCCTTTTGTCAACCATCTGGTGGAATCACTGTAATTGATTGCCTATAGCAGGTGTAAGTGTTATACCTTATGTCCAATCGATTTAGGTCGTAAATACTTTTAATAAATTACATATTGCTGAATCTTGAATTATCCATAGTTTTAAGTAATAACGAGATGTAGATATCGTTATTACGGTAAGATTATCACGTGTGACATTTCACACTTTTGAAGTGAATAGTTGATCTCACAAGTTAAAGTATAGTGACACTTAAATGAACATATAAATGTTTTGTTATAAAACAAAATATTGGAGACCTACTGCAGAGATTCCACATGAATAACTATATGAGTGTCAATGGTTAATCTCTAATGTTCGGCAGTAATATTGGTTATTTGACTTGAGGTCATCATAGTACTTTCTATGAAGACAGTCCTATTTTAGTGATGTTAGATATTGCTCTACCAAGAATCGCTAATTCGACATCATTCAGGTATGTCAATAATCGATTTTTTGCCATAATCTCTCTAAAAAAAGACTCTCTCTATTGTTGGCGGGAAAATCCGGTAATCGCGAAGAACACACATAGTAAAGGTGAGATTCACATAGAGATCGATTCTTCTTACAGTTCAGCTGGAATTGGAAGGAGATGACACAAGTAGGGGATCTTTCGTCTAGGAAGACCTACGTAGAAGTAACAGGAGGAAAACGAAGTATAGCTATTGTGAAGGATAGATCATTCGATGAAATCGCGAGAGATCTCAAATCGGAAGTAGTGGCGGTCAGAGATGCGTCTATATTCAAGAATGAACCATTCATCCAAGTCTCACAGGAAGAAATTCAGAAGCTGTCGCAATGGTTCAAACATGGATTAGTGGGTAAATTTTCACACAAAAAGCCTGCTCTTAATTTGATTAGCCAAGCCCTAAATTCATTTGAACTCGGAGGGGAGGTGTCTGTTGGGAACTTGGATGGGAAGCATGTTATACTGAATTTTGGAAGGGAAGAAGACTATTGTAGAATATTTTCAAAACCGGTCTGGTATATTCTGGGAACATCTATGAGAATTCTGAAGCACACTTATGATTTTGATCCACAGAAAGAATCTCCTATAGTCCTTATTTGGGTTGCTTTGCCAAATCTGCCTTTGGTTTTCTATGATAAAGCAATTTTGTATTCAATAGCCTCGGTCCTGGGTACTCCACTAAAAATTGATGAACAGACTGCCAAGAAAACTAGGACTAACCTGGCTAGAATATGTGTTGAAATGAATGTTAATGCTCAGAAACTGGAAAGAATTAGGATCGGTAATGATTCTTTTGCTGTTTGGCAGAAAATTATATATGAAGAACTTCCTCCATATTGTTCTTTTTGTAAACATGTGGGACATGATATTGGGAGATGTTACTGGAAGAAAACGTTGGGAACCAATGCCATTGATAAACAGCAGGGTGAGGGCAATAGAGAAGATCAAAATAAAGATAAAGGAAAAGAGAAAGGAAAGGAAGAATGGGTTGAGATTCAAAGGGGAAGGAAAATCAATAAGAAGGTTGAATCCTTGACAGGAAAATGCTCTAAACAGGACAACTATGAAGAAGGAGAAATTGAAAATGAAATACCAAAGGAAAAGGAAGATAATCAAAATGAAATTAATTCCAATAAAGAAGAGAAGATTCAGAATGAGAAGGTAGAATCAGGATTTTATGCTTGTTTACAAAACTGTGAAGAGGAGATTCGGACTGGAGTGGACATTATTAAAGAATTCACTATGGAGGAGGATATTAATCCCAGTTCCAAGGAGAATTTCGAAACAAATCACATGAAGATGGATGAAGAGAACCCCAGTATAATCAGCAGTTTCTCTAATTGCAAAAAACTGAGTAAACAGAACTCATTTGAACTAGTACAGAGAGAAGGGGAAGAAACAGATATGGAGGATGAAATGCTTTCAGTTGAAGTTCGAAGTGCCACTAATGGAAAAATGCCAAAGGAGGGGAAGAAATCTTCCAAGAGTAACAAGAAGAGAAGAGGGAGACCATCCAAAAGATAATTATGCAGTACAACACGCTTATTTGGAATTTAAGAGGTATTTCTAATTCATTGAAGAGACTCAGAAAGATGATTCAAACACATCATATTGTTATATTGTTTGCCATTGAACCGATTAATGATAAAGGGCAAATTCAAGAGTTTTGCAAAAAACTGGGATTTGATAATAGTTATGCTAATTTGAATGGTAAAATTTGGGGATTCTGGAAGAGTGAAATTGATGGCAATGTTATGGAAGACAAAGAACAACATATGACTCTAAAAGTTAAAAAGCAGGATAAGGACATCTATTTTACTGCGGTTTATGCCAAATGCTCTGTTACGCTAAGGAGAATTCTATGGAACGACCTTAAACTGTTCTCTGAGAGACTGGAGTCTCCCTGGATTATTGGAGGTGATTTTAATGCTATACTTAATAGAGGGGAAAAGGATGGAGGAAATTCTCCTAACCGTAGGTCTATGGAGGATTTTAATAACATGCTTATAGACTGTGGTGTGGAGGAATATGGCATTAGAGGTAGAACATATACATGGACTAATGGTGGAATCTGGGAGAAATTAGATAGAATTCTTATCAATGCACAATGGATGAATGAATTCAATGGATTCGAAGTTGATATGTTAAACAGAGACACCTCTGATCACTGCCCTCTTCTGTTGAAATGTAAGCAGCAACAGATAAGAGTTAAGGCCTCCTTTAGATTTCAAGCCATGTGGTGTCAACATAATAACCTACTGGACACCATTAGAAATTGCTGGGAGACTCCACTTTGCCCTTACTCTAGAGGGATGTATGGATTTTATTTTAAATTGAAAAGATTGAAGAAAACGCTTACCAAGTGGAATAAAGATATTTTTGGCAATATTTTTATGATATTGCGAAGGCAGAAGAGGAAGCTCTTAAGAAGGAAATGGTGTATGACAGATCGAAAGCCCCCAATGATAGAATGACAGTTAATGAGGGTTATGCTAAACTCAATAAATTGCTCTCCATGGAGGAAGCATTCTGGAAACAAAAATCTGGAATAAAATGGTTGAATGAGGGAGATAAAAACTCTAAATTTTTTCATGCTTGGGTCAGGAAAAAATGGATGAAGAATAAGATCGATTTGATTACTAGCAATGGAGTAGAATTGAAGGAGGATGGAGAAATTCAACAGTCTGCTGTGGATTACTTTGAAAATATTCTTACCAGAGAACCAACTGAGGGAGGGGATAGCATACTTGAAAATATACCTGAAATTGTGGGAAGTGAGGAGAATGAGATGCTAAATAAAATACCTGATAATGATGAAATAAAGGAGGCTGTCTTCAGTATTAAAAAGGAGAGTGCAGCTGGGCCTGATGGCTTTTCTAGCCTGTTCTATCAACATTGCTGGGATATCATTAAACAAGATCTTCAAGATGCAGTCATGGATTTTTTCAATGGCAGAACTATCCCCAAGAGTATAACCTCAACCTCCATCACCCTTATTCCCAAAAAAGCTGAGGCAACGGAGTGGAAAGATTTCAGGCCTATTAGTTTATGTAATGTGATCAACAAAATTTTAACTAAGGTTCTCTCTGCAAGGTTCAACAAAATTCTGCCTAAAATTATATCCAAGAACCAAAGTGGATTCACACCTGGTAGGGATATTGGAGACAATATATTGCTGGCACAAGAACTCATACATAACATTGACAGAAAGGTCAGAGGTGGAAATGTGGTGCTTAAACTAGACATGGCCAAGGCGTACGATAGGGTTGACTGGGAATTCCTATATAAAGTCATGGAAAAGTTTGGATTTAATCAACTTTGGATTGATAAGATCAGAAGAAGCATTAATAACTGTTACTTTTCCATCCTGATTAATGGTGAACTCAAGGGATACTTTAAATCGACTAGAGGGTTGAGACAAGGTGATCCTATTTCTCCCTCATTATTCATCGTTTTGGCTGAGTGTTTGTCTAGAGGATTGGAGAATCTATTTGCTAGAAATGAAGAGCTGCAATATAGATATGGGGGATCTATTCCAGTTTCCCATTTGGCGTTTGCAGATGACATCATTATCTTTTCTAATGGTCAAAAGCAGGCTGTGAATAAAATTATGAGGTTCCTCAGTCTTTATACTGCTAGGTCAGGCCAAGCCATTAATTGCAATAAAAGTTCATTTATTACGAAGAAGGATAATCATAGAAGGGTGATTGCTGAGAATACTGGATTTCAATTTCAACCTTTACCTATGGTCTACCTTGGAGTTCCCCTATACAAAGGACACAAGAAGGCAGAGTTGTATGAGAAGTTAATTGATAAAATCAAAAGACGGTTACTGGGATGGGAACATAGATGGCTATCTGCTGGAGGTAGGCTGACTCTGTTGAAACATGTTCTGAATTCGATGCCTGTACATCTTCTACAAATCCTTGACCCCCCAAAATGCATCAGTAACAAAATCTCCAATTTATTTAATGGATTTATCTGGGGCGATTCTAGTCAGAGCAAGAAAATCCATTGGTCATCATGGGATAAAATCTGTTATCCAGTGGCAGAAGGTGGAATAGGTTGTAACTCTATTGTTGATCTGAATCTCGCGTATGACTGTAAACTCTGGTGGAAATTTAGGGAACAAAGATCATTATGGAGCCAAGTTCTACAAGCTAAATATTGTAGATCTAGTCTTGCGTGTAATGTCTTCTACAGAAATCAAGATTCTGGGTTATGGAAAAGGATGCTGAAAGCCAGAAGTATAGTTGAACCACATATTGCCTGGAGAATTGGTGAAGGCAAAGTGAATTTTAAATACGATACATGGCTTAAGTCAGGGACTATTCAAGGCAGGTTAAAACAGGATACCCCACATGGTAAGCTTGTTAAGGATTTTAGGAACAACAATGAATGGGATATCACCAATCTGAATAACATTATCCAAGCTGAGGTTGTGAATGAAATCAGGAATATCCCTATCACTAATGTTCCTGATAAGATGTTCTGGAAGGCAAATAATTCAGGGGTATTCACTATTTCGTCTTGCATTAATCTGTTTAGACAGAGCAATACTAGAAAAATGGCATATGATCACATATGGAACAAGAATATTCCCCAAAAAATTTCATTCTTGGGTGGAGGATATGGCATAACTGGTTACCAGTGGATGAAATTATTCAGAATAAATATGGTATACAATTAGCATCCAAATGCCAATGTTGCAACAACTCTGAAAGCATTAGTCATGTATTTATGGAAGGCCGTATTGCTAAGGAAATCTGGGGCCACTTCTGCAAGATTATGAAGGTCCAACACATTAGTTGTGATCACCCTAGGTCTATGCTAATGCACTGGTTTCTCCAGAAGAACACAAGCATTGGGGAGGTCAGAATTATTATTCCGTTGGCTATTATCTGGTTTATCGGACTGCCAGAAATAATTCAAAGCACAAACATATTCCTATTAAGGCAGATAGGATTATTAAGCAGGTTAATGTTCTGATTAATGCCCTTTATAGGGCAGGGAAGATTAACAAGGAAGGTAGAAGCAAGTGCCTTAAACCTACTGCAGTGAAGTGGAGTAAACCTGATCAAGGGTGGCACAAACTAAATACTGATGGGGCCCTAAAACAGAATTCGATAGCCTCAGGTGGTGGGATCTTGAGGAATAATATGGGAGTTGCTATGTGGGGCTTCTATGAATATTATGGAGATTGTTCTATACTGGAAGCGGAACTCAAAGCTATAGATACGGTCGCAAATCGTATGCAGAAACAAGGAATCAAGAAAGTGTGGATTGAAACTGATTCTCAGGTGGCACTCACTTTGATCAAGCAGGATAAGGGATCATGGGAAGTCCAATACTTATTACAATCCATTAGAAGGTATATGGATAGCTTGGAATATAAAATCACACATGTTTGGAGAGAAGGCAATCAAGCGGCAGACTGGTTTGCTGCTAAAGGTAATAAAAAGAGGAAGTATAAATGGATGGAAGCTAGAGACTTCAAGGGAAGAATAAAAGGTATAGTTAGACTTGATAAGATTGGTTTAGAGGCTATTAGATTAGTTTCTAACTAATTTTCAGTTTGTAGATTGTAATTGTACTTTGAGTTTAGTTGCATTTTGTAATAGTTTGGTTTAGTGCATATTCATTCGGTAGTTGGTAGTTGTTTTGTTATTCATCTGGAGGTAAGGTACATTAGTCCCCCTCCTTGCATTGTATTTGATTTCAATTTTAATAAAAATCATATCCTAAGGCTTGGATTTTCAAGCTAGGATATTTACTTTAAAAAAAAGGTATGTCAATAATCATATGAACGTTATGAATGATGAATAGGGGATTTGCTACTCTTAAATAGTAAGATATTATGATCTACATTTCATTCAGTTAAGTTGAAAATGAAATCCTTGGCCAATGTCTACTCATAAGTCGAAAAGAGTTTTTGACTTATATTGACATAAAGTGGGATGAAAGATATTATTAATAATCGAGATTGACACACATCTATATCTCGTAATTGATTGATCACGTTGACTAATGGATTATAGTTTCACGCTAAACAAACAAGTTTGATTTTTTTATACCACGTGGAATTTTATGTCACATATACTGCCTTGATACATAGCTGATGTCAATCTGGGACGACTGATGTGAATTGGTGATAAATTAAAATGAGTATTTTAATTTATCAATTTTGATTAAATCAAAATAGTAATTCATGTCGTTAGATATCATGATTAGGAATATAGTGGGTCACACTAAAAATGAGAACTAGAAGAATAAGATTCACAAATTAGTTAATTAACAAGTGTTAGACAATTAATTAATTGAGTTGCTTTTTAATATGACCGAATTAATTAATTGGATTAATCAATTTATAGATCAATTTTAATTAATTGAAATTATTAAATATTGGATTGGATTAAGTTTAAAAGATGGACCAAGCCCACTTGAAATTTTATTGATAGACTGCTAGAGTTTGAAAAATAACATCACAACACAATTATATTCTTACTAGCACATAAAAAGAAAAATCCTACTTCTCTCAATCATGTTCCCTATGTGGATTTCCATTGGATGATGGACGATTGAATAGTCGTGGATTGTAAATTAGAACAGTTTCTATCTAAATACAAAGTAGAACCTTAGTTGGAATTGAATTCTTTTTTATTTTTCCATGTGCATGATTAAGTAAATTCTCAAGAGTGGAATCGAAGATTACTTTGTGCTTGTTAAAAGATGTTTTGCATCTTGAATTTAACAATTTAGAAAATTATTTTTTATCTTCAAAATTTTTTTTTTGAAAAGAAATAAATTTCTAGTCGAAAATCACATCAAGGTATAGAAGT
Organism: Fraxinus americana; assembly: GCA_035079005.1. Taxonomy (NCBI): domain Eukaryota; kingdom Viridiplantae; phylum Streptophyta; class Magnoliopsida; order Lamiales; family Oleaceae; genus Fraxinus; species Fraxinus americana. The sequence goes on along the minus strand of CM068713.1, from coordinate 36,177,666 downwards.
AGGTGGCGTTATCTGACGGTAGAGCCACCACACAGTTGCAGCATCGTACAATGTGATGTTGCCTTATACTGTGCAACGACGCTCGTCACCACTACTAATACTAACAATGGCGGCACACCGCCATCTGGCCTCAGGAGCATGATGTTGCATAAAAGAGATGGAGAAACTTTCTAGGGTTTTGAATTATACGAAGACTGGAGGTGGGGGCCTCACGTGCAATTTGTGAAATTTTGGGCCCCTATCTGCAATTTACATATAGGGGTCAATTTGCAAATATTTTATATGAGGACCTACTCTGCAAGTTTTGAAATAGGAAAGGTTTGCTTATAATTTTAAATAGGTTAAAAAACAAATTTCAAAAGGTGGTTTTAAATTTAATAAATAAAGAATTTCTAAATTTGATTTTCAAAAGGGTTTGATCCAAATTTTAATTTTGACCCATTTAAAATTTTATTTAAAATTCACAAAATTTTAAATTATCATTAAATTTTAATTTAACTTAAATTAAATTGTATTTTATATTGTTTAGGAGTTTTATTTTAAATTAAAATGTTAATTCAATTAAATTAGAGTTGGACTCTCGTTTGGTATTCAATTAAAATTTGATTTTAATTAAATATAACTCGCCCTCTAATCTTGGTATTAGAGTTAGACTTTAATTTGATATTTAATTAGAATTTGATTTTAATTAAATAGTTTTGCCCCATGATTTTGAAATTAGAGTTGGATTCTAATTTAGTATTTAATTAAAATTTATTTTTATTAAATTGACCCACTAATTAATTATTTAATTGTTTTCAATCCATTTATTCTAAATGAGTTTAGACAACTATTATTGTTAGATTCGTTTGCATATAGTATTAAATATTATATAGGAATGCATTTATTTGATGAATGTTTATTTAGTGGATGATTAAAAACTCAACCATGTGGATGTGTTGAATGGTTAATTTTATTCTTGTCGTTTTATGGACCAGCGAGTGAGAATTGTTCACACGCATGAAAAAAATGATTATATCATTGAGCAATCTTTTCCAGAGACACCTACCTAGGACAGGATTGAGGAAGATTTGTCTGTTGACAATAATCATAGTGATGACGATAATACTGTAGCATACGTGAGGCTTGCAGCAATGTCACATAAGTTGCAAAAGCAACATGATGGTATGGATGCTTATACTATGATTTTTCATCTTAAAGAGTTGTATGATGAACAATCATGAGTGAAAAGATATAAGACTTCCAAGCAACCGTACCGTGCAAAATGGTATAAAGATCTTCAATCAATGCTCATGTGTTGTACATGATTGGCTTCATTGAGAAGTTGGCTCAATTGTGTTCTGTAATGAACCATGAACTACGTGTTGACATGGTTCTAGAATCTCTATTAGAGAGTTATTTACAGTTTATCATGAATAGGCTCAATTGCACACTCTCTGAGTTGCTGAACATGCTTAAGACCAGTGAGCCCAATGTCAAAGCTAGTAGTGGACATGTCTTAGTCATTCATTCCTCAAAGGGTACTAAGAGAAAGACTAAATGAAGTTTTAAGAAGACATCTAGAAGGTTAAGAACAATAGTAAGATAGCTAAAACAAATAAGGACAATACCAAATTTGATTACCTGTGCTATCATTGTGGAATGAAAGGTCATCGAAAAAGGAACTGTAAGGCTTACCTCGCCAACTTGAAGGAGAATAAGTCTTATGAAGCTTCCACTTCAGGATATTGGTAATTGAGGTTAATATGTCTACTTCATTACCTTTTTGGATATTAGATACCGGATGTGGATCTTATATTTGCATAAATATGCATGGACTAAAGAAAGGTAGTCCACTGCAGAAAAGAGATGTGAACTTGCATGTGAGAAATAGAGCAAGAGTTGCTGATTAACTGTAGGAACATACTTCTTACCATTGACTTCGGGTTTAGTATCAGAATAGAGGATTTTTATTTTGTTCATGCCATTACCATTAACATTATTTATATGTCATGTTTGGACATGAGTAGTGTTTCAATTAATGTTAAGGATAATTGTTGTTCCTTTTATCGAAATGGGATCTTATATGGTTGTGACACATTACAAAATGGCATTTACATTCTTGATACTAAGTAATCTATTATGAATATTAAAAAATGGCATAAAAATGATAACCTAAATAATACATATCTTTGGCATTGTAGACCAGGTCATGTACATGAGAAACACATTTAAAATTACATGGAAATGTTTATTTGGGGTCAACTGATTTTGAATTATTTGAAAAATGCGAATATGCCTGTCGGGCAAGATGACTAAATTCCATTTTATTGGAAAAGGAGAAAGAGCAGCACATTTATTGAGCATAATACATATTAATGTATATGGACCCATGTCAATCACCTCCAGAGGTGGTTTCTCTAACTTCATTACATTTACTGATGACCATTCTAGATATGGTTATATATACTTGATGAAGTTCAAGAATGAAACATTTGAAAAGTTCAAGGAATTCAAGTTAGAAGTGGAGAAACAAATAGATAAATGTATTCTCTCGCTAAGATCTAATGGAGGGGGAGAATATTTTAAAGGAGAATTTTTAGATCATGTTAACAAATGGATTATAGTTTCACAGTAAACGAACAAGTTTGATTTTGCCATACCATGTGACATTTCCCTTCAAATGTATTACATTGACACAATGGTAGATGTCAATTTGGGACGACATATGTGAATTGGTGATAAATTAAAAGTGGTATATTAATTTATCGATTTTAATTAAATCAAAATAATAATTCATGTCGTTAGACATTGTAATTAGAAACCTAATGTGTCACACACAAAATGAGAACTAGAAGAATGAAATTCGCCAATTAATTAATTAAAAAATGTTGGATAATTAATTAATCGGGTTGCTTGTTAATAAACCCAAATTAATTAATTGGATTAATTAATTTGTGGACCAAATTTAATTAATTGGATTAATTAAATGTTAGATTAGGTTGAGTTTAACAGATGGGTCAAGGCCATTTGGAATTTTATTAATAGGCTGTTAGGGTTTGAAGAATAACAACACAAAGCAATTATATTCTTGTTAGCACGAGAAAAGAAAAACCCTACTTCTGTCAATCTTATTCCCAGTGTGGATTTCCATTGGAGGTCGAACAATTGTATAGCTTTAGATTGCAAATTACAATTGCAGGAATTCATCAAATGTATAATTTTCTATCACGGTTTTTATTTAAATACAAAGCAGATCATTGGTGGGAATTGAAATCTGTTTTATTTTTCACTGTGTATGATTAAGTGAATTCTCAACAATAGGCTCCTCAGTGGAATCAATACTGTTAGCCACACCCAATGCAAAGTCAGTTTGTCTACAAGGTCTATCCTTAGTAATTGAATACTGCGGTGTTGCTAGTGGTGTAGGCAAAGTATTACTGCCATCAACTCTAAACTAGATTGTTATGAAGTAAACTGTTCTAAAACCTATGATTGTTCCCCTTGACCAATTTCCAACTCCACCGAAGTTGAATGATTATATTTTTCAGTTTTATCAGAATCCCCACGAGGTAAACCATGAATCACAGCAAGTTCATCAAATCCCACATTTCTATTAACCAGCACCTTTCTTATCTCAGGACACTATAATTAATACCCCTTCACACCTGATTTATACTCGAGAAAAATACACGTTCTAGACATAGGCTCAAACATCCCATTATCCACATGAGCATATGTAGGACACCCATAAATTTTCAAATCAAAATAACATAAAGGTTTTCGAGACCATAGCTCTTCTGGTGTCTTTTTCTCAATGACAGGTGAGGGTAAGCGTTTAATCAGAAAATAAGCTGTAGCAGCAGTTTTAGCCCAAAAAGTCTTAGGCAACCTATAATTTGAAAGCATACAACAAACATTTTCCATTAAAGTTCTTTCAACCATTCTGTCGCACCATTCTGTAAAGGAGTTCCAGGCATTGTGAAGTGTCTCAAAACGCCTTCAACCTTGTAAAAACTATTTGTAATGACCCAGGCCTTGTGCCAAGCTGTTCCACTTTGGGTGGACATTTGCATAAGTAGCTACTACATGGTCGTATTCTATTGGGCTATATTCCTGATATGTGCAATTATTTCTTCTACATCTCTTGCAAGGCGTACAGTAGTGCAACTGCCTCGATGGTGCTATTAATGGGGTTGACGGATGTTAACATTAGTTCGGAAGACTCTTCTTCAGAGACCACTCGAACATCCCTTGCATGGGATCCATAATTACTGGAACTCATAGTATATCAATAAATCAGATATTATACAATACTCCGAATATCACTTCTTCAGCACTTCCACTTGTTCTTTCCTCGAGAACAGGAACATTTCTTCAAGGAAGTAGTTAAGAAACATTTTTCAGGTAGCTTTTACCACAAAGATGTTCATGGTTATAGTATGATTTCCTATCGACGACGCCAATCTGTTGACCTCGATTTTGATATCTCTAGTGTAGCCAACAAGTCCTAAACCTTCCTAGGTCTACATAAGCTTGGTTCATATACACTAGGACAAATCGTTATCCACAAGTGGCCTCCTTCGGTGGTGGTGGAGTTGGCCACTCGCACTCCGATGGGTCAAATCAGTTGAAGTTGTAAGTATTTGAGTGTGGGAGGTGCTTTAGATGTGAGCCTCCTACGTAAAGAAGGGGTCGGCTTTGGGGAGAATACTTGATAATAAAGAGAGCAAAGTTATAGCTTAAAAATCTAAACTTTCATTACCTTTGGGATGACATATTATGTCATCCATTCACTTGAGGCCTTTTCTCAAAGATATCAATCAATCATGAGCATTTAATGCCAACATCATTTTGTTGTCCAAAAGTCTAACACATGACTTAAACTTGACTTGATTGGCTGAATAGGACAGTGATAGTAGTGAATTTTCACATAAGGATTGCATAAAAGATCTCTTGCTAAGCCCTTTTAACCTTGTCCGTCATGAGGGTTCGGTTCTCCATACGGATTCGACCCCTTTATAGAGGTTCGGTCAAATTTCCTCTTGGGCAGAATGACATGGAGTGTGGGTTCAAGTTCGGTTGTCATATAGTTTCTGAAGCCTTGTCCGATGAGGTGTAACACCTTCCCACCTCGTTCTTTCAAAAAAAAAAAAAAAAAACAACCGACTCATTAATATCACCTACATTTGCACCCACAAATCATTGATGTCCATGAAGGAACATCTTTCATAGGCATTCGATCAAACATTTTACGCGCACATAATATGTTCCCTTACTTTCCATGAATATCAATCAAACCATTATATACAGATATATGTTCATTTCAAAACCTATTTTGTAAATCATACGATGAACTTCCTTCCCTTTGTTCATATCCAGCAAACCAGCACAAGCTTTCAACGCTAATCTATTGTGGAATAAGGGAGAGCATAATACAAATATAGTCATACAGATGCAGAGCATAATACAAATGCATAACTAAAGCTCTGTAGATACAGATGCATAACCAAAGCTCTGTGATACTTTCATAATTAAAAGAATATATCAAAAAATTGGTGGGTCACGTGACTCACCATGCCCTACCCCCATTTCATCCCTGTGTTGAAACATCCTACGCATAATATTATCGAAGTTTTGTACAGAACTGTATGATGTACCAACAAAACATTTCTAGTAATTTCTAATCATTAACTTACTTTCTTAACTAGTTTTTTACTCATTTTAACATAAATATAAATCTTCACAGTGGCACTTCAATTTTCACTTTAAACTATATTTTGTGTGTTTAAAGTTTCCAATAATTTTGAACTAGTTTTGAGATGCAACCTAAAAGAAGCACTCCTATAATTATATTACCGATAATATTGAGATGTAATCTTTAATTTGAATTGCTATGTCAAAGATTCATTTGGAATAAAAGTTTTGTTAACAAAAAAATATTTCATATCCAAATTAGGCTCATGTTTGAGTCACATTAAAATTTTCATTTTCATTATTCTACTCATTTTCAACCACATTTTCCAATAAAATAATATTTTCCATCATCAACAACTTTTTTTTTTTTCCAATCACATATTCTCCATCAATCTACTATTCCAAAATACATTCTTCCAAAATAATGTGACTCAAACACATCCTACATATTGTGAGAGACCCTAATATACTAATATATAGCCCCCGTCTTACCACCATTATTCCTCACTAAATTATAATTCATTTTTCTCTCTTTTTATCAACCAAACATTCTCCAATATAATAATATTACACATAAATCCAAAAACTTTTCATTTTTTTCACACATTCTCCAAAAAGTTACTATTTCTCTCATTATAATGTGAAATTATGGGGGCCAAATGGACACATAATATACTAATATAATAGGGTTAGGGTATTTCACTAGGAAGGATGTGGCACAGCTTGGTAGCGCATTTGTTTTGGATACAAAACTGCACGGGTTCAAATGCAAGTGCTTCAAATCACTGCTATTTGACTTTGATCTGTCGAGGTACTTCGAATAGACAGTAAATAAAGAGGAGAGTAGTAAATGAGAACAAACCAAATCCTTGGGCTTGGGGAAAATAGATACCATAATTTACTACATTTTATTTCAAAACCCTCTTACAAAACAACTTACTTTTATTTTAGCTTTGGAGCTTCAGTCCAAGTCAGAGAATAATCCCAAGATTTCAATAGGAAACTAAAGTGGGCAGAAAATGCATCAATCTTCTAACTGTGAAATGATACTAGCAAAAACCCCATAGCCTTGGCACATATCAGATAGAAGGCAATACTCATTCTTAGCGTGGTAAGTCGCCATTAACCCTGCATTTTTATCCAAAAATCATTAATAACAATATTCAAACTTACATGTGTGAAGGCATATTTGTACGTAAATGTCGGTGCAATTCTTACCTTGGTCGGAACTCACATTTAGGGGACAAATCACGCTGCTTAAAAGTATAACGAGAATATAATGAACCGATAAAGTTTTACAAAAATCATCAGTTCACATTATCCAAAAACTACTGTTACAAACAATGTCATTGCAGTACCAAAGGAAGGTCCAAATAAATAACTGTAGTCAATTTAATCAATAATCAACTTCAAGTTTGCTCCAAAAAAGGAGAAAACGGTGTCAACTACAATAAAACATATAAAAACATTTTTATGGTCAACAAAAGATAACTTTGTCTTCCTGGTTTGAAGATTCAATACATCAAACTTGGAAATTAAACTTCAAATCCTGAATCCTCGTTCATATTATGTTAACGACTTCAAGGGAAGAAATAAGAAAATAAATTCTCTTATAAATATAGTAGTACTTGTCCTCTTTAATCTACACAATGACTGGTTGATTCACATACTTTATTTTGCTTTGCTTCTGCACATGTCATCATATCTGTCTCATAATTGAAATTTAAAAACAGTTGGCTTTAATGTTCAGTAATCATTCAACACTGAAAGAAGTAATATTTATGCGAGCTTATTAAGTTTCCATATGTCCACGGCGAAAGAAATTTTCTTATAACTTCTTGTGTTTGACATTTTCAGTTCAATTTCTATATTTATACTTGTACATGATTCCTGCTAAAGAAAACGGACCTAGAGTTGTCACTTTCATGTTACGTAGCAGTGACTTCCAATTAAACAGAAGATAAAGATCAAATGCACTTGTGGAAAAATTTCTAGTAAACTTGTATTCCAGTCTATATGAGCTACATATACAACACCCAATTTCAATCGTATCAGATAGATTTCTAAGGTTCACATCGAATTTCTGGAAAAGTTTACACCGAGCCATGGGAACTAAGCAAAAATTTAATACGACTTTTCATCCCCGAACAGATGGATGGTCTGAGCGAACGACTCAAACATGAGGATATGCTTCGAACCTGCATCCTCGAGTTCAGGAGATATTGGGCGAAACAGTTACCCTTGATTGAGTTAGCATACAACTATCACGCCACTATTATCATGGCACCATATGAGCCATTGTATGGGAGGACATGTAGATCGCCAATTTATTGGGATGAGGTCAGAGAGCGAAAAAATTTTGGTCCAGATATCATTGGACAAACAGTGCAGGTCATTGAGAAAATTCAAGCCAGTATGAAAATGGCTCAGGATAGACAGAAGAGTTATGCAGAAGAAGAACAGATCTAGAGTTTATAATAGGTGACAATGTATTCCTCAAGGTTGTACCGATGAAAGAAGTGTTACGCTATGGCATGATGGATAAGCTCAAATCAAGGTACATTGGTCATTTCGAAATTTTAAAGGGAATTGGAAATGTTGCATATCAATTAGCTTTGCCACCGGAGCTTTCACGGATACACAATGTCTTTCATGTATTAATGCTTAGAAAATATGTTCTTGACCCAACTCATGTGGTTAGACACCAACTATTGGATATTCAACTAAATTTGAATTACAAAGAAGCTCCAATATGCATCATAGCTAAGAACTAAAGTTCCATAGTAAAAAAATACAGCTAGTTAAAGTGTTCTAGCAACATTATTCAGTAGAGGGACCACTGGGGAACTCGAAGAGGAAATGCGATCCAAGTATCCCCAACATTTTGCCGACGAAAGTTGTAGTAAATTTCGAGGACGAAATTTATTTTAGAGGGGTAGCTTGTGACATTTCATAGCTCAAAATTAGTCATTATATTAGAATTTAGGACCTTATCACGTGGACATGATAGTTTAAGGACTTAATTGATTATTTGCTAATATTTTAAGGATTAAAGTGCAAATATTTGAATCCCGGAGTGATAGAATCTCTAGATTTTGTGATAAAGTTAAATAAATAAATTTTGTTGGATATTATGATTATTTTTTTTAAATATTCAACATTATCACAAATTATGGCTGAGTATGGGGGGGGGGGATTAAATTGTCAAGAAAATTGATTTTCCTACCGTTAACAACTAAAGCTGAGCCCCACCTGTGACACAATAAGTCAACAATGGCTGCTTGTCTTCATTTTCAACGGTACACAAAGCAATTTTTTGGGCTGAATTAAGTGCTCCAAGACAGCCTCTATTTGGTTATTATGATTATATTTAAGTTCAACATTATCACAAATTCTATTCGATATTATGATCTTTAAGTATTCAAATTTATTTGAATAAATTATTAGACCTATCCCATGTATCATTAGAATATTATAAATAGATGCATTATTTTCAATAAATTTGCACCCCACTTCCTTCTCTTCACACACATATTTCACATTACAAAATCTTTAGAATTCGCACTGTTCAAGAAACTTTGGAGTGGATTTCAACCAAGCCAATTTCTTCGATTCCCTTTATTTTCCTCGACAGAACAGTAAGTATATACGTGCTGTTATGCTGAACTTTGAAAAATATGTTTATAAGTCCATATGTATGTTTTAAGTTTCAAACTGGAGTTCTAGTAACGCTACGTGCATAAAACTCATATAACTAAGTTCGGTGTAGTTTTCGTGTCCCCTTTATGCAAGTTCTACGATTCCAAAAGTTATAAAATTAGAAATTTATGAACACGCGTATGCTTATTAAGATTTCTTACCCTCAAGTTTTCCCCCTTTCAGGTAACTAAGCATTGGGAAGATTGAAGCTTGGACCTAGCCGTGGTGGTGGAAATAAATTTGAAGTTTATTTGAGTTTTCTTTTCGAAAATTGAAATTTTTAAGTATCATGAACAAGTTTTTTTTTTTTTTTTTAAGTTGACTTTCTTAATTTATGAATTAAATTTTCTTTTAAATATTATCTTTTTATGGCCCCCGAGTTTTAGGACTCGACTGTCACATTTGCTCTAGCCCTACAAAAATCTCCTTGACAAGGGGACAATAGCAATTCGTAGTGAGCTTTGCTATCTCAATATTGGAAAAATCCCATTAAATTTTCACCCAAATAAAGATTTTAGTTATTGATCCACAACTACCCTGAAAATTACCTCTCAAAAGAAACAAATGATGATGAAGATATTATAAGACTTATTACCAGCTTACTCACTGTTAGTAATTATGCCATAAGGCTAAGATATTTCGATGACGTTAAGACATTCTCTGATCCAAAAAAAAAAATGTGAGTTACTTTTGCATTCCGTAATGCAAATAAACAGTTTATGCACACAAGATATAATTCATAATCCATAAGTCGAACATTTGTCCACGACTTGTAAAATGCTTTATGGATAATTATGTATAAGCCCCTATATTTCTGGGGCTTGGAAACAATCACAGGTATTAGTATCAACCTATGACCACAACAATGACCAAAAACTGCACCAAATGATAGGAAAAATGCTTTCCAAAGTAAGAGTAACTAGAACTTTAATTCTTTGTTCTTGGGGGTGAAGATTCATTAAGGAAAGAACATGTAGGACATCATGGTCCATGTTTTCACAAGGGTAAACACGTTATTCTCCTAAGAGTTGCCATCATACTAGTTTAGCCCCTCGAGCATAATTTTTTCTCATGTGCATATATTTATTGATTCCAAAGATGAAGTAAGATAGTATTTATGGAAGTTTAAAAATTGACATTTTCTTGAGCTAAGTGGGCTGAACAGGTCAACTCTCCCCTTCTTGAGACAAAAACCTAAAACCATTACCGATTTGATATTTTCTAGATCCAATGGGATGCAGAACAGGGCAAACTCTCCCTTCCCTATACCACCTCTCATTAAATTTGAAACTACAAGCATTACCAAGTGAATTGATTCCTAAATCAGCTGACCAGTTCTTGGTTTCTAATACTTCTGTTCTTATACACGTATTTGAATATCTAACATATTTGCATGCACAAATCATGAAAGAGGAGAAATCTTCTTATTTCAACACCATCTATGAAAAACTGAAAAGAGTTCTGGAAAAGGATTCACCAAATTTTTCTGATAATACTGGAGGGTAAAGATATTTTCCTTTTTCATGAAAGTCCTAGTCAATGAATTAAAAAATAAATTGTAAGCCATGATTCTTGTGTGAAAACTAATAATGGCAAACAAATCTAATTTATTTTTACCAGCTGGTTTAATTTATGGCATACAACCTCCTATGAGCCTGTTTGGTAAAAATTATCATTTTCTACAGTAAATCAATTCTCATTTTTAACCACACATTCTTCAATAAAATAATATTTTCCATCACATCAATACTTTTTTCTTCTTTTTCAACCATACATTTCCCATCATATCACTATTCAAAAATCAATTCTTCCCCAAAAAATCCTTACCAAACACACTCTATAGCTTGTCATTTAGCTCCTGCCTTCAGCTATGTGATATTAACTTTTTTTTCTTTATCACATGGCGATCATTAATAGGTGTTGCTATCACCTGAACTTTAGGGATTGCAGTCGAGACAATACTAGATTTGAACTTAAGGTAATTATATAAATATCACAGTATACTTAAGCAAGTTAGCACTTTCAAATACCTCCTACATGCAAAACATTGGATTTGATAGATGAAGCAAAATGGATTTCCCTAAGGTGAAATAGCGTGAGTTTAATAGTAGTATTAAAAAAAGGAAGATGAAGTAACAAGTGACCCATACCATAGCCAGAAGTTTGAACATCGAAACCCTCCTCCTACCACAAAACAAAAAGGCAACATATGTATGAAAATTTCTATTTCCAAAAATCCAGACGAATTCATCCAAGAGAAGAACTCCACCTGCAGTTCCCGTATGAGTGGCAAGCTGCCAGTGATAGAATAGGGTTTTACATGCCCAACTACCTCTTCAGTAGCTTTGCATAATACATGGAATCCGCATGAATCAAGATTACAAGCAACTCCAGACATTGCCTCGTCAAAACTAATAGTAATTCTGAGGGATGAGAGATAAAAATGAGGTCAACAAACGTAAGAGCACATGAGCAGAATCAATAAGAAAAAATGAATTTTGAGCTGTGGTATAAAGTTGGACTACGTCACAATGTCCTTCCTCAGATTTCCAAGAATGAAGGGCATTTAGTAAGTTGAGTCATTAGAATACAATTAGATAAAGAAGATAAAGACGCACCTTCCCCTGAGGTTCTCATCTGGTAGGAAATACTTTGAAACAGGGCCTCGTGTATCAAGCTTTTCTATGTTGGCATTCATGTCGTCAACGTAGTTTTGAAGCTTAGTCATCACATCTGTTACACTGAAGTAATGTATTTATTATGTTTCAGACCTTGATATCTTGCCTTGCAGGAACTGACTGAAACTTTTACCAGATTAGAAAAATGTAGTAATGAAAACTCCTCGAGAAGAAAATGGAAAAATAATGTAAAATGAGTTAACCAGATAACATTATGCATGACGAAAAGCAAAACTTAAGGAGACATAACCCACTACAGAGTGAAACCCATACCTGTAAAATGGAGTCAACCTGCGGTAAAGAGTGCAAGTTAGAAATCAATTGTAAAGCAGGTACTCAAATGATTGTCTAAGCAAAAATTCAACCTAACATCCCCTGAAACTGTACATTCAGCTGGAATTTGATTGATTCCACCCCCAGGATCTGTTATAAATATCAGTTTAGGCAGTGAATAGTGTGCCTGTAAGCAAACAAATCACGATTAAACAATTTTTCACTTTAAGATGAAGAACTTACAACTCCACTGTGTGGGTTTCATGGTCGACGGTGTTGCAAACCCATAAACTTTTTCTCTTGAATGGGGAGGGAAGTCTCTGTAGAACCGTAATTGGATCTCTTTAAGAGCTTCCATAGCTAGCTCCAAGGAGTTAATGGCCTGCACACAAAAATGAAAGAAAATTAGTTAAAAGCTGAATAACAATAACAATGCAAATGCAGAAGTTTTCTCAATGAAGTTCAACATAGCATATTCAACTTAATTAGTACCACTGTGATCCTTTTCCTTTTTTTTTTTTTTTTTTAATCAGCTTAGAAAAATCCAGCATTATTTTAATTTAGAATCAAAATATCAACATTGTTCCACGAGGCAAGAATTGTTTAGTTATTAGCTCCGTGTTAAGGAACAAATAACATTTTTTCTAGTTAGTGCAAAAGATATTTTTTTTCTGTGCACAAAAATATTTATCTCAACTTTAAAATATTCTATATTAACCAACAGCCAAAACTTGATAATGATATAGTTCAGCATAAAACAAAAGTCTTCAATATTAAATAATCTGCCAAAGAACATCTCCTCACTTAGTAGAGCTATAAGTTCTTTTTTCATATGCGAGTTTTTGAGTTCAATAGGCCATAGAATTCGAGGCGACCCTCTCCTCTCCCACACTGTTCCCTCTCTACAGGACATCAAGTTGAAGCAACCAAGGGGTTGGTAGAATCGTAATCCACTAGCCAACCCTTGACATCCCAAGAAAGGTTAACGGAAAAAATAATAACCACCCACTTCAAACAGAAATTGAGTTATTTGAATTTGATGTAAAATCCCATGTTTTCTCTTATTTAGGTAACTCAACTAGTTGCTTTTCTTCGGACACAATATAGGAAGGTTATAATTTCTACTGCAAGGACTGGTCCCTACAACTTGTTTGCGAACCATAAGCAAGAAAATTTGACAAGGGTAAATTCATTGAGAGGGAATTGGGATGGAAATTGGAAATTCTTGATAATTAAAAATTTATATGACTATTTGCTTTTTTCAAATGAAATTTTGATTAGCATCTGCTATTACAAGGACGGATAGTATAGGAAATTTGGAGAATAAGTATGTAACTGCAAAGTATAAAAGGGCATAATGTAAGGTAGACAGAAATTAAGGTATCAATGGATGAGAAAGTGAACCTCTTGAATGCTCACTGTTAAGGAAGTAATCATGCCAATTAGGCAAGAGTATAACTAGAGTTCATTATGTTTCCATTCTTGTACCAAGTTACCAAACGTGTACTCTATTTTTTCTATACAATGAAATCAGAGGGGAGGAAGAAACTTAACTTCTTCTCTCAGTTGTGCCAAACCAGTTCCCCTTCATGGTATCAGAGCAAGGACTCTAGGGTTTGTTATTTCCTGCTGCCAATTCTTCTCGTGTAATCAAATTTTTTTTTTTTTTTTTTGCTTTTTTTTTTCTTTTCTTCTTCAAGTTTTCTCTCTGCTGTTCCAGACTTCATGGCTGGGATCTTTGGGGTTGTCAATTAAGGTCTTTGCTTTGTAATCTGCGTCATGTGTAGCCCTCGCCCCAGAGATCGAGTGGTTGATTCACGACCAGACATTTCCTATGCAGTGAGCGTCATTAGACAGTTCTTGGATGCTCCTCGGGTTCCTCATTGGGAAGCTGTGATACGTATTATTCGATACTTGAAAAAGGCTCCAGGCCTTGGGTTATTGTACAAATCAAATAGACATATCAGAATAGAAGGGTTTATAGATGCATATTGGGTAGGATCCCCGTCAGATAGACAATCCACTACTGGTTTGTATACTTTTCTTGGTGGTAACCTTGTTTCTTGGAAAAGTAAGAAACAAACTGTAGTAGCAAGGTCAAGTGCAGAAGCAGAATATAGGGCAATTGCTCATACAACTAGTGAGTTGACGTGGTTGGAGCACTTTCTTCAAGAAATCAATCTATCACCATCCACTCCGATTCCAATGTTTTGTGATAACCAGGTTGCTCTACATATTGCATCCAATCCAGTTTTTCATGAGAGAACCAAACATATCGAAGTTGATTGTCATTTTGTCTGGGACAAAATAGTGAATGGTGATATATGTACACCATTTGTGAAGATAGGAGACCAGCTTGCTGATATGTTTACAAAGGCACTGAATGGTAATAGGTTGAAGTTTCTTTGTTCCAAGCTGGGCTTATATGAAATATATGCTCCAGCTTGAGGGGGGGGTGTTAAGAAAGTAAATCACGTCAATTAGGCAAGAGTATAACTAGAGTTTATTATGTTTCCATTCTTGTACCAAGTTATCAAACGTGTACTCTATTTTTTTCTATATAATGAAATCAAAGGGGAAGAAGAAACTTAACTTCTTCTCTCAGTTGTGCCAAACCTGTTTCTCTTCACTCACAATCTACTGTAATTCCTTTTAATTTCTATTTGTTCTTCATTCAATCTATACACAAATATACATTACATATTAGGTATGTATCGAATATCAAACACTGAATTTATAGAATATATACATGGATAAAAAATCTTGTGCACTACAATTTTAAAATGGTTCACATGGTAAAAAAAATAATAATAAAAGACAGCTTGAGAATGCAAATGCTCGTAAATTGAATTCCAAATAATTCTCAATTCAATAAAATTCAATTCTTGCCAAATGAACTGAGATCATGAGGATCAATAATGTATTCAACATTAAAAGCATGTTTGACATTTGATATGTTGTTAAGAAATGATTGGAGGGAAAATTGTTTAAATGTTTAAACTGTCCAAAAAATAATACAAATGATATTGTACATGTAGCAAGATTGTTAAATATAAGTAGATAGAAATAAGTGGCAAAAAAGTGAATAGTACTTGTGGGTTCTTTGAACTGTATGGATAAAAATTGGCTTGGATAATTCGAAACAATTTATAAACATGACACAAACATAGAATAAGTATCTCACAGTATATCAAGGACAGATAAAATCTTCATTAGATGGTTACTACATATCTAACATCTGATAAATTCTTCATTGGATGGTATTACTATATCCTATCTTCTTCCATCTTCAAATTTTCAAGATTGAAGGCATTATTAAACAACAATTGTCTCAACCCAAGTGGGGGGATTCAAATTTTGTAAGTGGAAGAATACGATGAAGAATTACAGCAGTAGATCATGACTTTTACAAGAAATACAAGGTTATCTACTAGTTGGAGACGATTTTTATCGAGTCGGGGATAATTTTCACAAATGACATTTGAAGAAGATTTGAAAAGCATTATAAACAATAGGTTAATCCAAACTTGAAAGGCCAATCCACCATTCAAAAGAATTCTGGCCAAGCACTTGCCTAGGAGATTCGAGCATCACATCGTTAATCATTTCGTGATTTTCTCTTTGTTTATGCTATGGGTAAGATCTCACCCGATCAATGGCAAGAGGATCAATCATCTTGATTCAATTCCAATCTCGTAATGAAAGAGATTAAGGCTTGTTCACTATTGAAAGAAAGCTCCTTAATTTGATGATCTTAGTGTAATGAACTGAGTCTCGTACTTCCAATTGATAACATGATTCAACTTAAGCCTCTCCTAATGCAAATGTATTGAGTTCAAATACTGACGACGTGACAGAAATTCATGAGAGGAAAGATGGGCTCAATCTCTCTCAAAGTGAGCAGTACATATAATATAATGGGTTGGGCACAAAGGCTCAAGTCTACGTACTATCCGTTTTGAAAGAACCTGAGTCCATCTTATCCTTCATCAATTTTTGTTATGTTTCCCAAGATTCAAACTCAAGACATCTGCCTTATGAGAGACTTAAGTTGAATCCTGTTAGCAATTGGAAATAGGAAGCTCAATTCTTACAAAATTACCTATAGCATAAACAAAGAGAATCACGAAATGATTAACGATGTGATTCCCGGATCTCCAAGGCAAGTTCTTGACCATAATTCTTTTGAATGATTGATTGGCTTTTCAAGTCACGAATTTCTATCACGTTTCCTAGAATTTGAATCCAAGATCTCGACTTTATTTCGAATCCTGAGGAATGCGAAAGAAAGTCGTGAGAAATAAGATAGACTCAAGTTTTCACAAAGTGGATAGTACGTATGATATAACGAATTGAGTACAGGGGCTTAGAAATTTATTTATCTTCGCTAGTGCTTATTATTTTGTTGGTGGAATAGTTATTTTGGGTGGGATTTTCCATACAACTTGCAGAAGCTATTTTTATTGAAAATATAGTAGTGTATAGCTACTAGTACTGTAAATGGATCGAATATAAACTGGATCTACCCATATTCGATCCGATAAGAAAATCAATATGAGATGACTTATAACTTTTTGGAAAGCAAAATACCCCTACAAACAATTGATGGTTCACAGGTGAATAGAC